>CAMZMU010000078.1:31759394-32320595 GCA_947311845.1 Poa pratensis | reverse complement strand
CAGCCTCTTGCAGAAATGCAGGGAAAGGCTGTGTACTAAAGACCCAAAGTGGTCGGACCCTTCCCCCGGCCCTGTGCAAGCGGGAGCTGCTGCACCGGGCTTAAAAAAATACTATCGCCTGCTTGCCAACATCTCCACCAAGGGCACACTGATCCATTGAGACCATGCGGCAAACCTATGACCTCCTCCTTGTGCTACTAATTTAGCATGGTGGGGAGGCACCGCGTGGCTGAAGAAAAGCAATGGGCCACTTGTCCAGTAACTCCAGTTAATCCTGGAACTAAAAAAAAAGAATGGTGCATAATGCGTATGAAGAATGATTTATTTTGTCATGCCTGTGGAAACCACCTTACTTATTTATGCAATGTCAAGGGAATAGGAAAGATAATTGTTCTTGAGTTAATATGCTGGGTGAGCTGCATGCTCTGTGGAACTGATGCTCATTCGAGGAAATTAGATGTGCATACAGATGCATGTGCTGTTCCTGTATTCTTGTTGCAGAGCAGGTTACTTGTGTATGTGTTCGCAACTTATACAAAATAGACAAACTGAACATGAATTTATGTTGTTCTTACTTGCAAAACATGGTTACATTTCGCATATAGCCTTCTGTTATACTCTTCCTGCAGATGTAGTTTCTGTGAACTTGTTCATCATCTACAAATATTAGATGATGAGACAATAGTTACTGTTGTTCTTAATTTTAGTTCTGGCAGAGCATGGCTACATACACTCTTCCCATCATCGTACTGATTACATTGCTTAAGCTTTGTCGCTCAATTTCAGGACATATTACTTAGAGATCAAGCTAAAGCCAGTGGGGGATTGACAAAGATCCAAAAAGAAGTTATTCAGCAACATGTATCCCATAGACTCAGATTCTCTTTGCGTGTAGGTTTAATTTCTTTGTGATCTAGATTTTCTCCTATCTGGCTTACATATCTGAAGAGTAATTTTTTTTGTCAATTTGCAGGCATATACTTCCATCCTTTACCTTAAGAAGTATGAGAACTTCCAAATTATATTAAGAGGAAAACCTGTTGAACATACAAGTGTTGCTAATGATCTGAAGTTTAAGAAAGTTGTTACTTACAAGCCTCAAGTCACACATGATTCTCAAGTGGTAAGTAAATGTGTAAAGTTGTTGCTTACAAGCCTTAAGTCACACATGATTCAGTAAAATGTGTGTGATAGGGACAGGGATTCTGTACATCCCAGTACAGGTGCTCTCTTTATTTTGAGAAATTCAAAATTTGAGCTTCGAAGTTTCAAAGTTCCCCCTAAAAAGTAAAAACTCACATGCCGATGTTAGAATGATGTATGTATTTGCATAATAATACTTCGTTCTCATACTTCTAAGCACGATAAATGTCTTTTTCCATCTGCCACTTTTTTTCAGGATAGTCTGTATTTAATGTCTTGAATACTTTGTTAATTTCGTCTCGGATTCCATTATTTTGTCTGTTCGAATGGATTGTAGTTGCAGATATAGTCACTTCTGTTTACCATTGCATTTCGATTGAAACTGTAGGTCTCAGTGAAGGTAGATATTGGGTTCGCAAAAGAGGCGCCAGTGTTGGGCATTTTTGGGATGAATGTATACCATAAAAATCGACTAATAATGGTAACCACTCTATCCAGCTCTGGGTTATTTGTTCATTCATTTTTTCTTATTGTTGTTGTTTCTGTTATGTGCTATATATATTGCTTGGATCTCAGGCATTGTTCGTCTTGCATTAATAAGAACTTAGTATACCGGCTGTAGTGACAGTTGGAGGACAAGTATGACTCCTGGTCGACTGGTGTGTCAGTCTGATTAGATAGATGTACTAGCTATACTTTGTAGTGGGTCATTTTCGTATCAACCTAAGTTACTTGCTGCATGCTACTTTGCTACTAGATTGCTTTTATTTCGCATAATCCTCAGTATTCAAGTAGTGAATTTGTGGAGCAGTAAAGGCCTAAAGGGTTCTTTTGTAATCATTATGAATAATTCTTTTCATGTGTGCTAGTCGTCATTCCTAGAGAACATGTGTGTGGGTGTGATCCTGGTTGATATCTTGCTATAGAGGGCCAGGACTCCCAGAAATTTGTCTTCTGTGCTTTTTAGAAAAGGGTAGACATTTTAATTTATAACTGGTGCTAGTGCTAACCATTTTTAAGACTCGCAGAATGCAGTTTGGATAGATATACAGAATGCAGTCTAGATAGATACTAATGCTGAACTGTAAAATACACTCATCAGACTCCCCAAGCTTACCCTTGATCGTCCTCGGTCAAGAAAAACATCCGCGAGGAACTTAAAGTTCAACATTAAGAGTCCCATTGTTTTATCGTAGTTGAATCTGTTATGCAAGGAATATCAAGCGGCCCATACCATTAGCGAAAAACGTTACCAAAATTTTCAGGCATTTGTCTAGTTTCTGTGATAATTTAAACAACGGAAGTCAGTTTAATTTATAACTGATTTTCTAAGTGCTATGTCATTTTCAAGACTCAGTTTTTCCTTTTCTTGATAGAACCCAATAAGCATTGCGACTCATTGTATTGATAGATCTGAGAAAATGTTGTGTACAAGCCCAAGGGCCATAGCCCGAGGAAAACCTGGCAAATGGGCAAAAGCAGTTGCAATTTCTTTGCACCTGCCATGACTCAATGCTTTGCCTCTGATTTGATTGTCTCGAGGAGGTTATCGAAGGTTGGGGTAGTTCTCCGGAAGATAAATGCATTTCTTTGCTTCCAGATCCACCAAACAGTGAGCTGGACGAAGAAGCAAGTCCAAGACTACTGTAATTAGCGGAAAAAGTTAGCAATATTTTCTGGCATGTGCAGTTTCTATTATATTTTTTCTGTTTTTTGTTGTTGAACTTTTTGAAATGTCAAAATCCTTATCACCATTCAGCTAATGACCTTAATAAAATATTAAGATTCCGAGCTGGGGCTGACCATCTTAAATGTACAATTCTAGTGATTCAACTGTCACAATTTTCTCTAGAAAAATCAGCTGCATCACTATTTGGGTCAAAAACTCACTTTCGGTAAAAATCCTTTGCAGCCCTTTTGGAAGGTTCTTCAGGAAGGATCTAGTAGAGGGAGGAGTGTTGTAGGTGAGTTTCGTACGTTTACTACTTTCATTAGTGTTATTTTGTTTTTTTCTGGACTGACACTTGTGATTATATAGGTGTACTTGAGGCAAATTTTATTGAGCCTGCACATGACAAACAAGATTTCGAGAGGACTCCATTATTCATCCGGCTAGAGACAAAACTTAGGCAGATTATCTGTGATTATTGGTAAGTGTCTTTGGCCATTTGGTTGAGAATTCTCTTGGGATGCCCAATCTAAAAGGAGAATAGTGTATTACCCTATAGTCAGCTATTAGTTACTCATCCTTATCAAAGATATAGCATAAAGCATTTTAAATACTTGAACTAGCTTCATATTAAAGAATAAACTTGTTGCTGATTTCTTTTGCTGTATCTAATGCTTTTGTTTAAACAATTTACTGCTGGTAACAGTACCTTGGATCACTGTAATTGGTGTTACCACCTGTATTTTATCTTGTGTGGTAATACCACATACCTTGGGCATGCTGCATGCAGCCATTTGCCCTCATTCTGTTTCCTACAATGTAGATTCCTGTAAATAAATGGTGTATTTTCAGGAAAGAGAGGTGTCATTTGGTAGGTTACCAGCCAATGGATCCACAAGTAAGATCTCAGTACAAGGATGGTCGTAAAGATTTAGGTGGTCCTGGGCCTAAAGTTCAGCAGAAATCACCCACTGATCAGAGGATTGGAGGGCGGTCATCAAATTTGCTACCGGAAACATATGATGATGCAGCAGTCACTGGACTGACAGCCAATGGTGCAGGTACAGGACTAGTTCTATACATTGCTTCCTCTTTTGAACTTTCATCATTCTACAAAACTATGAATTCTTATAATACTGCCGTGTGCCGAGCTGCCAAGATGTAGTGCTTCTAGCCCTACTTTAATGCATGCAACAGAGAAATAATACTTACTTGAAATGTGTTTGGCTGTTTAGCTTCTGTTCAATTGAAGGTTGTCGTGCAACTAAATGATGGTGTACAGTACTGAATAAAAAAATCTTGTGATGCCCTGCTACCATATTAGGGCAAAGCTAGTGAGCTGCTTGTCAAAACAAATAAGGTCATGAGCATGAATTTTATATCTTTTTTATTATTAATCACATGGAAAATATATGAAAACTAGCATGTGAGCGACCGAATTCCCTAAAGCCCTGCAGAGCCTAGGTGGTATGCCAGAGCAGCTCCTGATTGGACCTTGACTTGGGCAGTTCGGGCATACCAAGTGTCCAGTCTGCTTGTTTGAGCGAGACAATGTGGCACATGAAAACTCTATAGGTAGCATGTTTCATATGATTCTTGTTTGGGAAAAGGTAATTGCTGATATAAAACTGAATAACGTTGCTCATACGCCACTTGTTTTCAACTTACTTGCCATCATTGCATCACTATTATCTTCCTATTAAAGAACAACTGCTAGGTCAATAAAATGATGAATTTTCCCTTTGTTCCATGTGACTGGTGCGGTGAGACCATTTGTGTTGCTAGGCCATGCATGCCGATGTTTTCTTGGACATGCTTTCACTTCGTTTGGTATGTTTGTGAGGAATATAAAAATCAAGGACTGCGAAGGCCTACCTGGAAGGGAGCATTGTGGTGGGGACCCGAGTGTGTGGGAGAGCCTCGTTATGGCCTCCATGGTGGTGGGGAGGAACCCGCCATGGTTGACGCAGAGAGATTTGGTAATTTTAGAGGCTAGTTGTAAATATGGTAGTTTCAGGATAAAAAATGCTGGCAGCTCTAGTTGACTTATGGGAATTCTTAGGGGAAGATAATGTGAAGGAAGAAGTTAGTGGCATATAAGCAATTCCTTGATTTGCACGGGAATATCAACAAACCATGAGCAATTAAGGTTACCATATTTAAAAGGAAAAAAATAGGGTATGAATGATACGATCCAATCAGTTGACCATATTGAGGATGATGAACAATCTTAATCTTATTAGGACTTAGATAGATTCAGGAATATTACGCTAATAAGAAGTCTTGCTTGCTCTCGAAGTAGGACAAGTCGGTGACCATATAAGCCATGAGGTGTGGCATTAGGTAACCCAAACCCAGACAATAAGCTATAGCAATCCAAAGCAAGGCAGAAGCAAGAGAGAATTAGAGGCTTGGAATTCCTTCAGCACTAGATTCTTTTATAGGTCAGAAATCAGGTGTTTTTTAATCACTTGTACAATTTTGAGGTGTGTTTAAAGAATTTTGTCGTCGGCTTAGCTAAATATTTTCTCTCTAGTTCAAGCATTGGTATATTAGTGATCGTTTCATCAATGTTATTTTGGCTTGCGATATAATCTACTTCTTTTCTGAAACTGTGCATGCTGGAGACAGTGACTCATTTAATAATTTTCATACTATTGATTATCCAGAAAATTGTTTGCTTGTCCCACATGTTGTAAATTGGGAGTATCTTGTTGTCTGAAATAAGTTTGTTCGATTTGTTGTAGAACATTATTTTGTTGTTATTTGTACAAGTTATTTCTACATGAGAAGGTAAATCCCGTGCTGAAAATATAGACACGTAGTTAGAGCCAGGTTCTTCTGTGAAGTACTTTGTGGCATGCAGATGTTTTTCCACGGTTTGCCTTTTGACATAAGTTGACCAGAATTTTCCTTTTTTTGATTTTCTGTTTTCCTAGACGAGAATCCACATAATTTATGTATGGTCTTATTGTATAATTTATCCATGTTCTTACTATTTTATTTTACCTAGGTTCTGGTGTGCAATTTTTCGGCCATACACAAGAAAACAGTATGAATTCAGCAGGCTTGGAAGAGGTTTGCACCTCTTAAGCTTTCCGCTTTCAATTGAGTCATGTTATCCATGTGAATGTTGTTCTTTTGGTTTTCGTTTCTTGGACCCCCATTGTAGCTCTTGTCGACTATAACTGTGCCTTCTGCGTCCACTTTCTTTACTGATGGATATTTTCCCTATGTAATAAAAGCCCTTGTAAGCCAGAAATTCACTTTGGCACCCGGGTGCATATGCTCCTGTTATAGTTTTTAAAATTAAAAAAATATGAAAACACTTCAAAAAAATCTGAAAAAATTTATGCACGAACATATGCAAGTTTTTAACATCCGTGCAAAATTTCGGAAGGAAATGACACTTTATGTGGTTTGTGCAAAAAAGACAAAATCTGTGGCCGAAATGAGATCTAAAAATACATTTTTCGAAGCACAGATTTTGTCTTTTTTGCATAGAGCGCAGCAAATATTATTTCCTTCCGAAATTTTGCACGAATGTTGAAAAATTGTATATCTTTGTGCCCAATTTTTTTCAGATGTTTTTGAAATGTTTTCGTATTTTTTTAATTTTGAACACCTTGTAAGCACATTTCACAAGTTCCCGAATCATTGCTCCCTTAAACTTATTTTCTTTGCTGATTCAAAAGGCTTATAGAATGTGCACAGCCATTTTGGCACTAGGCAAGAGTGGTTACAGTTTGCAATTTAGCATGATGCAAATATAATGTTTAATTTCTATGTTATGCTACAATTAATTACTGTTTTGACATGCACACATTTGATACTTTTATAGAAAATGGAAGATATTTGCCTCTGGCCTCTGCATCATAGATTCACATAGCCACACACATGCACACATCTGATCATAACTCCTTTATTGTCATTTTTTGCGGCATTCAGGATCTAGTAGAAATTGGCTCTCATGGTGCACATGATCCCAATTTCATTGAGAAGCTGAGTGAAGATAACATTTCTCTGTTTACAAGGTAATTTCTTGACGAGTGCTAATGAGTTTTTACGCATGGGAGAATTTCAGCTTGATTTGTCATCATATATAGTGAACGGAGTTCTCCAACTATAACTATAGAGCTATTTTCTGCATTGATTTCGTACTACATGTCATGTTAAACTTCATCATGGTGCTGTTTGTATGTTAGATCTTTTTTCTCTCAATGTTGCATAGGTAATTAATTGCACCATCAATTTCATTAGTGTTATTAGACGAATCATTGAACGGTGTGTGACTTAAGTTTGTGACTCTCGAAACATGTGTCACTATGAACAACCATTTTCTTTTAAATTCACCTCATTAGGCCATATAATTCGTCTGTCCTTTGGACTGCAGTATGTTAAGCTATGCAATTATTATTTAAAGTGGAGTGACTGATCGAGTGAAACAAATATGGTACATGTGCCATAGTTTTATGTGGCACCATCCTTCGAAATTGTTAATTATACACTTTAATGAGGAAACAAAAAATATGGTGCATGTGCCAACTTAATCAACCTTTTGTTGCTGGACTTTAACCGTTTACTTTTCATGAGGAACGTTGGTGCTTAGTGGAAATCTGGTGGCATTCTTTTTGAGTGGTATAAGCTACTATACCACTTAAATGAATAGATGTGCACACTTCGGCAGTTTCCTTATTATCACAAAACAGCTTAACATGTAGTTATGTTTATAGGGCTAGGTGATTGTGTGTTTTGTGTAAAAACACTCTTACCATTGATGCATACTCAACTTGATATCATATTTGTCAGGCGCGAGGAACTTCGACAACGAGATACACAGTTGAAGCAGACAGTATGTCATACCGTTCAAAGTGATCAGTTAATGGCTGGTGTATTGTGTTTCTTGATCAAATCTGAATGGTTTTTTTGTAGATTGGGGAGTTGGAGCATGAACTACAGGAAACAAAAAGGAAATGCTCTCAGCTTTCTACCGAGTTGCAGGCACGGAAGAGCCAGCAGCAGCTTCCTTACATGTGAAGGTTAGTTTGGCTACCTCTGACATCGTGTTTTTTTGTAAGGGATGTGCTTGCAATCCGACTATACCTGAATATAGTTCATTAATCTCACATACTTGCATTAAAACGCCTTACAATAAAATATTGTCCCCCGTTCCAAAATGGATGTCTTTTGTCTTTGCAAGTCTCCAGTATGCAACTTTGACCATTACTTACTTGGCAAGTATGTAATTTAACTAAGTTTAAACAAAACTGCAACTATTTTTCCTGAAAAATCTAATCTCATCCTTTGCAATTGCACCTAACCAACCTAGCTTGTTTTGAAATTATTAGTTGCCAAAGATAGACAAGTCTGACTGCACGTTCTAAAGCATCAACTATTTTCTATCAGAGGTAATACTTTCATAGCTGCCTTGATCCATCTACGTTGAGATTTAAGAGTCCAGCTCTGCATTGTAGTTGCCAACCCTCACTACGTGTCTGCACGCTTCTCCTTACATATAGGATGGACTAGAAACCAACTTACCAATTTATCCGAGTATGATACATTCCTCAAACCAAACATGCCCCTGTATTCCGATGACCGAAGGTGTTTCGGCTGACACCCAAGCCAACCATGAAAATGTGGAAGATGCTGCATTTGAAGTAGGCAAAGGGGTGCATGCCAAAAATGTGCGGACTATCAAACAAATGCCAATTTTTTATACACGACCAAAAAAATTATAAGGCAGCTTTGGACACAAACCAAACATACCTGAACAATACCATGCCTTGCCATCTTGTCATTTGTCATTGTTCTCTCGTATGAATTGACCTTGACTCAGGGATGGTGCAAATCAACCTGGTGATGTTGCATGCGTCTTTTGAGGTTCTATAAGAGCAATGCCTTAATCAAGATGCCCATTGTCTTTACGGAATGATGCGATGAACACATTAAAACATGCATCAGGAGACCTTTTTAACTGATAATTTTCAAGCCAACTTTTATCCAAGTAGCCATAATATCTAGCTGTCCCTTTGGTTTTTTTTCTTATGTGTTGCGATGCCTTTTTGTAACTCCAAAGTCCAAATAAGCTGAACTGCTGGGAAATACTTCTGCCGGTAATGCTAGGTATTGTGATGGTTACATTACATATGCTTGAGGTTGGCCAAGTCAAATAGTTGATTGAATTGTTTGCAAGCACCTTGATTTATCTTTGCAATGCATTGAAGGCAGATTATATTTCTTTGTGCAGTGTTGGGTCAAAGAGTCTGGTTAAGACAAATTTATTTTTCCCAGGTATCTCATCAATGGCACGGAGCGGCAACCAAAGCTAACAAAGAATTCAAGGTGTGAAGTGCTGACGTTGTTATTAATCTTGCTAGTACTAAGTAGGGATCAGTCAGTTGAATTACTTGGAGGAACATTAGGAGGTAAAATTCCAAGTGTGCGTACCGACATGGTCGTGTGATGTATATATATGACCCGATACAGGTCACCTTCGCTATGGAAATCTTGCGAGTCTTCTCACATTGCTTCACAAACCGTTTGTCGGATTAAGCATAATTCATACGGTTTCCGCAACAAACACATGCTTACATGTAAGTGCGGTTGACATCATGAAAAATAGATTATCTCCGAAGCATCTGAACCCATGTAAATGTAAGTGCAGTAATTGGAGGCCTCTTGGTTATACCACATGTTTAGAGAAGTAAATAGATGACAGATACTTCACCATGCATCAAGATGATGATGCATAATGCATCCGGTTTCTGCAACAAACATATGGTTACATCTACATGTTGTCATGGTCACAATACTCTATGTTCTTGAAATTTTAAGACAAATTAGCAAACCTTTTAAACGTTCTTGAAATTTTAAGAAAAATTAGCAAACCCTGTAATAGTACTTACTCATTATCATAACTAGAACGACACCCCGCGCGTTGCAGCGGGCATCTCTTAAGAAATTTATTATATGCATGAATTCTGAAGTTGACTAAAAAAATATGGAAGATCTAGGTAATCATGGCAGTTCAGAGGCTAAAAAATTTAGACATCAAATATATGTGTGGTTTATAATTTAAAGATCATTATGATTTAATTAGAGGTGTATCTGATTGATATAGAAAAAACTATATCAACGGGTTGAAGAAAGGAATGATGTGGATGGCTTGTGTGAAGATGGCATGCACATTGCCGCGTAATATTTCTATAAACTTTTTGAGAGAATACATACAGAAGAGCACATAATTTTGAATAACATCTATATGATTTTCATCATTGAAAATAATTGGCAAAAAATTCACAGGTGAATCTAATTCCGGTGTTCTACTTGCACATGATTTACTTGTGTAAATACATAGCGACATGGTGTAATCTTATTATTTGAACATAAAATAAATGATGTGGACAATTAGATGGGCTAAAAAAAGATGATGTAGATGTTTGCATGTAGAGAGAAAATAATTAATGAATGTTAGTGGATGACATGGACAATTGATTGGCTAAAAGAGCAAGTGATGTGGATAGCTTGAATGTGAGATAGAAAAATATTAATTGCACTTAGTGGGGTTTTGCTTTATAAGAAGTATAGATAGATAGATAGATATGAGATGTTATTACAATCAAGGACTGTGCTAATAAGGGTACGTGCCCAGATTAGTTTTTGTTGGCATAGATCGCTGTTGTGACAAAAGAACATGTAAAAAAATATATGATTACTATGTGCAATTTGGATAGTAACTGTTAACTAGTCATTACATAACCTGCCAACTGAAGACAAAATAAATTTCGTCAAAACATTAAAATGGGACCTTGTTTTAAAGTATTCGTCGAGAAGAATCCAACGGTGAAAACGGATCTTCAATTTGATTATCTGTTCAAGAGATAATTTATTTTGAATTTTTGGAGCGTGGGAAAATTCCTTACATGACGTTGTTCCACTGCCCTTAGGAGATTCCTAATATCCTCCCGCCGGACAAAGGAGTTCCGTAGGGCACGACGCTTAGATAGATTAACTGTACAATAAAAATAGGAATATATTGGTTGTAATAGTATCTTTTATTATGAGACGAAGGAGTACTCAAGTAGGCAAACTCCCAATTCAAGTTGCGCTACATTAGCATTAATAAAATCCAATAGAAAAGAAAGATAATGCTTAGTTTTTTTGTTGTCTGATTACATAGGAGACAATGTACTCTCGAAAAAAATTACATAGGAGATAATTAATATCCAGAACCTAGAATGACCCATAATGTAGAAGAGAAAAATTCAGCTACATTACGGTGACTATGGTTGATCAAGTTGGTCACTCGGCAACTTTCTGTACCGTATTGTGCTGGCGTGGCATACGGTAGACGCCCCTGAGCGACATGCGGGTGAAAAGTCATGGGAGCTCCATTCGCCCCGTATTCTCAGGTGGCATCTATCGTATGCCACGTCGGCACAATACGGTACAGAAACTTGCGGGGTGACCTTAGTGACCAACTTAATAAACCATGCTCACCGTATTTCGGGTATGTTGAAGTCGGGTGACTAGAGTGAGACACCGCGTTAAGTTTAGATGTTGTAGCTGAATTTTTCTCAATGTAGAATAATCTGGAACAAAATACTAGTTTAGAACATAGATTATCGTGGAATGGAGAAAGTATACGATGGCCAAACCAGGTTAAGATGAAATAAGTTTTGATGGGAAATTTTTATATGAATTTGTCGGCCAACCGTTGCAACTCATGATCCCGCTATGATTTTATCTTTTCACGTGTTAATTCAGCTCATGAAACAGGTCACTGCCCTATACTTTCGGTTCTAAGTTCAGTAATTTCCTAGGGCTTTGTAGTTTGTAACCCATGGTGTACTCTGCACTCGAGATGAATAAAATTTAGCGTCTCCCACGCCTTGAGTTGTTCAACCTTTTTTGGTCAGCGTTGGAGTAGTGAACAGAGAGCACGTCAGGAGAGTTCGAACACAGGAAAAGGTTATCGAAATTAGATCGTGTAGAGTCTAGACGGTCGTCCACGAAGTGCACATTTGCCCAAATTCTAGCACTGTTCTTTTTTTTTCTGAGCGAAAATTCATCGTTCGTCAGATTTGCTCATTGATTTTATAGGCCTTCAACTTCCTTCGGCTGCATCCATGTCGGCCCAAGCCCAGCACAAAAGTAAAAATCGTCTCTTTTTGTTAACACCTGCAAAACCCTAGCCACCTCTTCTCTCTGTCTCTCTCTCTCTCCACTCCCCGCGCGCGCCACAGACACCGCCGCCTCACCACCGCGAAGACCTCCTTCTCCGTAGGCAGGAGCAGCCGGAACCCACCATGGCGGGCGGCAAGATCCAGAAGAAGCGGCACGGAGGAGGCGGAGGCGGCGGCGGCGCCCGGCTGCAAGGCGGGATCCCGTTCGAGAAGTCCAAGGGGCAGCATATCCTGCGCAACCCGGCGCTGGTGGACTCCATCATCCAGAAGGCCGGCCTCAAGCCCACCGACACCGTCCTCGAGATCGGGCCCGGCACGGGGAATCTCACCACCAAGCTGCTGGCTGCCGGCGTCAAGGCCGTTATCGCCGTCGAGCTCGACCCACGGATGGTTCTCGAGCTCAACCGCCGCTTCCAGGGAAACCCACTCGCCTCGCGCCTCAAGGTACGACGCTCTCCTTCTTGGCTCCTATATATCTTGTGTACTGGTGGAAAGATTTGATTTTAATTCAGTGCTAGGTTCTGCTTGCTGTCCTGGTTTTGTACTGTGCCTGTCCTGCAAGCAAATCGTCTATAGAGGCCGAATTTGCTTACAGTACTGTACCTGTCCTGTTCGGGAAATTGTGTGGGACAACATGTATTGGATTTTGGCGGCAAATGG
The DNA here is from genome assembly GCA_947311845.1 of Poa pratensis. Classification (NCBI taxonomy): domain Eukaryota; kingdom Viridiplantae; phylum Streptophyta; class Magnoliopsida; order Poales; family Poaceae; genus Poa; species Poa pratensis. The sequence continues at coordinate 32,307,935 of CAMZMU010000078.1, read as the reverse complement.
GGAACTTGCTGGTATAATTTCTGTGTTCATGGATCAGAATTGGTATGTGCCTGTAGTACCTGAGTTAGTAAGCGCTTCATGGTGATTGTTCCTATGAATCCAGAGCAATAGTTGTATGTGTGAAGGTGAGTTGAAGTGTTGCTTGTACACTAACTGACCACTATGTTACTGATGACTGGTACAGTTATTAAGCGCTGTTGCATATTGTGGTCTGTGATTGTAGAGAAACACTGATCACATGGTATAGTGTACTGTTGGTGTGTCACTAATATCCATCCACACTTTTTTCTGTTTATGTAGTTGCAATGTTAACTGAACATTTGTTAATAACAATGAGCATCTTTGTGAATCATAATGCAGGTTATCCAAGGAGATGTTCTTAAATGTGATCTTCCGTACTTCGATATCTGTGTGGCAAACATCCCATACCAGATTTCATCCCCTCTAACATTCAAGCTTCTGTCGCACCGTCCAATCTTTAGGTGTGCTGTCATCATGTTTCAGCGTGAGTTTGCCATGAGACTTGTTGCACAGCCTGGAGACACTCTCTACTGCCGTCTATCAGTGAACGTGCAGCTTTTATCACGTGTCTCACATCTCCTGAAGGTTGGGCGGAACAACTTCAGGCCTCCACCTAAGGTAGATTCTTCAGTTGTGCGTATCGAGCCCAGGAAGCCCCTCCCCCCTGTCAGCTTCAAAGAATGGGATGGACTCGTGAGGATTTGTTTCAATCGTAAAAACAAAACCTGGGCTCCCTTTTCAAGCAGAAGCGTGTTCTTGAGTTGCTAGAGAAGAATTACAAGACGATGCAGTCTCTCCAGCTCGCTCAAGATTCTGAAATGGTGAGGAGAAGATGTCACCGGATGATGTCGCTTTACTAGCTAATATGGTCGAGGACCTGAGCATGGAGACCAGTGACGAGAAAGAAGACGATGAGATGGAAATGGACGACGGCGATGTGGCAGATGAGCGTGCCAGCTTCAAAGAAAAGATTATGGGTATATTGCAGCAGGGTGATTTTGCAGAGAAGAGATCCTCCAAGCTGAGCCAGATCGATTTCCTGTACCTGCTGTCTCTCTTCAACAAAGCGGGTATACATTTTTCGTGAGGGTAGTCATCCATCTTGAGATGAATCTCGACAACTGTGTTTTATTTTTGGTTCATGTTATGTAAGTCCTCCTCTATGTGCTATAAGTTGAAATATTTTTGACATCATCGATTTTGCCCCAGCTTTATTAACTCGAGTAGATTTGAATAGTTCTAAGGAAAGAAGTTGGAACATCATCAATTTCTGCATCATACATGTGTATGGTTTTATTGCAGTTGTCATAGATGTATTGTTTGGTTCGGTAGTTGCATCAAAATAGTTACCTGTATTGGCTTTAGGATCGAACTGAGCTATCACTACGTTTCTTTGTCTACGTGTCAAGGTTGTTTGGTATGACACGCGGCAAAAGATGGAGGTCAACAGTCAACAGTGTTGAAGCCGAGCCAATAATAGACGACTGCTTTCCCAGGCTAAGTGTTGAGGTGTCGATCCCTTGTGGGCCGCAAACCAGTTCACATCTTGCATCTCACACCTCATATATGACGCTCTATGTGTGACCGTGTTCATCTCTCTGTAACACGCTCTATAGCAAGAACACATGGACATTGCTCTCTCTGCTGTGGCAAGTGAAGTAATCAGCCGGTTCGTGTCTTTCCTCATCAGCAAGTACAGAGACCAGTCATGCCTGAAGAACAAGAAGAGGAACCTGGAATTGCTGCGTCAGCTCCTTCTCAGGGTCCATACCGTCGTCGAGGAGGCCGAGGGGGTACATCACGAACTCAAGGATGCTGGTGCAGCTCAAGATGCTCACGGAGGCTCTGTACCGGGGTTATGGTGTCTTGGACACCTATGTGCCCCTAGAGCAGATCACAGCACAATTGGAGGTGAGTGGCTCATACACCATGGCTTTCCCTACTGTCAGACATACCGCTGGTAGCAAGGAAGTGCAGACTGCACTGGAAACTTTGGAGGCCGCCACTAGAAACATGACCGAGTTTATCGCCCTCCTAACAGGTTGCGAACGCATGTTTCGCAGCCCGTATAGCTGCTATCTTTACATCGACAACTTCATGTTTGGTCGCTGGGTCGAGAGGCAGCATGTCATGAACATCTTGTTGCAGGATGATGACCTGAACAGGGTTCCGACCGTGCTGCCGGTCATCGGTGGTTGCAGAGTGGGCAAGAAAACTTTGGTCTGGAGTGTTTGCTCCGACGAGAGGGTCCGCTCCCGCTTCTCTTCCATTATCCATGTCAATGGATGTGAGATTGAAACACTTGACCATGACAGATTCACTCCAGTGAGGACATTGGTTATTGTTGAAATTCAATCAGATGTGGATGACAAAGAATGGTACAAGTTTCATTCACTGCTCCTGACTCTCACGGGTGCAGGAAGCAAGGTTGTGATCATAAGCCGGCTCGTGAAGCTAGCGAGGTTCGGAACCGTAAACCTGGTTCGGATCAATAGCTTCTCGGAAGAAGAATACAGCTACCTTTTCAAGGTGCTCTCGTTTGGAAGCTCCGAACCGGTGGACCACCCACGGCTAGCCTTGATAGGGAAGGAGCTAGCAACAATGATGAAGGGGTCACTTGTCCATCTAAACGTGTACTCCAGCATGCTGAGGAGCAACCTGAATGTTCAGTTTTGGATCCGTGTCCTGAAACTGTACAGAACAGTGATGGAGGATAATCTGTCCATCTTTGGTGAACACCTAAGAGCTCTTCTTGACAAAGGTAGCACCGTAGATATCACCAGGTTTTGGCCGTCATCTACCTCGCTTCGATTTGTGCTATTGATTGGTGGGACTGGAAAGTACTCTTCCAGATCAAGTGAACTCCCCAGGATGACATTTGGAGATATAATAGCAGGCTCTGTTGTTCTGCCAATGAAGTTTGAGCTGGTGTGGGAATCAAGGTTACCCCCTTACACCGTTATCTCTGCCACTTGTGCTGCAGAGAAGCCTGATCACTCGGCCTCACCAAGGAAGAAACGACCTAGATTATGTGTGTCTCTGTAGGCCATTAATGTGTCAGCCCATCTGCCTCCGTGGTATGAATTGACCGTGGTATGAATTGCAATTTATCAAACTTCTTTTGTGGGTGAATGTATCACTTTCAGTTAACATAGTATACTCTGTTGTTTGTCCTTCCACGGATAGAACGGTCTACTCGTACACACCCTTTGTTCGTAGGGGATTATGGTCCCTCACCCGTTACGAAATAAGAATTATTCCGTTAGGTTTTGGTGTCGTGGCGACACTGCTCGGACCGTCATGGCGATGTCGTCTCAAATAGAAGTCCTCGTCTCGATGCTTGGTGCTTTGTTACCGAGTGGTTTGAGAGTTTTATCCCAAACGTTCTTCATGGATGATGGGTCGGTTCTTCGTGTTGTCCGTCAGCGTGGCTTCATGCTCAGCCACATTATCGTCTTCTTCAACTATCCCTTCTTTCGAGGCTTTGCAAGCAAGACCAAGACCGTCGGGTTGGTCTCGTAATAATGGAGCCCTTGGTCTGGCGATAATGGAGCGTTTTTTTTTCTAGGTCGGAGTAGTATCCCCGCAAATATGTCTGGCTTGATGGGCGATCTCCGCCAAGCGTGACGCTCTACTGTTGCGGTGATTTTCCCATAAACGAAACAGAGCCGCCGTCAACCCCGAAACCCTAGTTCGATCGGGATAAGAAGTTCATGTCCCAACACCCTGCCGAGACGGGATCCACCTCCGGAGACATCTTCATCGATCTTGCTGCTCCTAATGGCGACAGGGGAGTAGTCCCACTTCGGGGCTGAGGGTTTATACTTGTAGCTATGTGGTTATCTCTCTCTAATAGTGTGATCTTAATTGTGATCATGAGGTTTGTTAATATAGTTGAATCATATGATGTTCCCCTCTATTTACTTTATGTAATGTGGATATGATATTGCTCACTTGATAATTTCTAGTATAGTTTTCGGATCCCGTGGTGACAATGGGACTCTATGGATAAATGATAATAGATTAGAGTGATATTTATCATGAGTTCTTGTTTGTTGGATTGAATAATGGAATCATGAGTTTTTTTATGCTTGTGTTTATTACAATTTCCTTATAGTATGATGGTGACAATATGAGTACCGTTCGGATATATTGAAAATATACTATTCAAGAGATGTTTGTGGTGTTTGTTAGTACGATCTTTGGGTGCTCATAGTGACAGGGTGGGGCTGTCCATAGAGAGGAATATGAACTTTAAGGTGTGCTTTTGTAACCCTACGCAAGTCTCATCCTGTTTTAATCCATAGTGGAGTGAACTCGGAGTAACAATTATCATGCATGCTTTCAGAGGGTTTATCATGTGTTTAATTATGTTAATGATGTTGAGAGTAGTCAATAGTGAAAGTATGATCCCTAGCCCTTGTTTTCAAGCATTGAAACACCGTGTTTAGTCACTTTTGTTACTTGTTACTTGTTGCTTTGCTGCCATTTTTATTACAGATTATAAAAATCATCTTTTACCATCCATATTACCAGTATTTGATCATCTCTTCGCTGAACCAGTGCACCGATGCAACTACCAAATGTATTGGGTGTGTTGGGGACATAAGCGACTTCTTGTATATTATTGCAGGATTGCTCGAAAGGGATACATTCAACCTACGCCTCCCATGGTTCGATAAATCTTGAATCATTCACTTAGGGGAAATTTGTTGCTGTCCTACAAACCTCTGCGCTTCGATGACCAACAAAGTCTACAAGAATAGAAGAATGTAGTAGACATCAGGGCCCCTTATCATAGGCACGGGGCGACATAGGTCGGGCGCCAAATTCTTCCTCTCCTTCTACATTGTGGTCCTAGCCGCCAAAATCCCAAATTATTCCCTCCATCTCCACATTGCCGCCGCCATAGACCTTGATGGCGTGAATCACACGCTCGTTGGGAGACCCCAAGAGGAAGGTATGATGCAGTTCAGCAGCAAGTTTTCCCTCAGAAAGAAACCAAGGTTATCGAACCAGTAGGAGCAGCAACTCTTCAGAAGGTTGTTGGTGGCTCGCACGGCGCAATACGATCACCAACGTGGAATCTGCACACAACACAATCAAACTACTTTGCCCCAACGAAACAGTGAGGTTGTCAATCTCACTGGCTTGCTGAAAACAAAGGATTAAACGTATGGTGTGGAAAATGAGTATTAAATTGCAGAGAATGAAAAAGGAACAGTTTGCAGTTTGTGGTTGTTTAATCAGTGTAAAAGAATGGACCGGGGTCCACAGTTCACTAGTGGTGTCTCTCCATAAAAGATAACTAACATGTTGGGTGAACAAATTACAGCTGGGCAATTGACGAATAGTGAGCGCATGACAATGCATATACATGACATGTTGACTACTATGATATTTAATTGGGCATTACGACATAATACATAGACCGTTATCCAACAGCATCTATGACTAATAATCCACCGCCGGGTTGTCATCCGAGTCCCCCGTTGGTATTAAGTTGCAAGCAACGGATAATTGCATTAAGTAAAGTGCGTAATGTAAACAAACACATATGCCCGTGGACATAGCATCGTTAGGTTATCCCTAGTGGCAACAGCACATCCACAACCTTAGAACTTTCTGTCACTGTCCCAGGTTAAACGGAGACATGAACCCACTATCTAGCATAAATACTCTCTCTTGGAGTTACAAGCATCTACTTGGCCAAAGCATCTACGAGTAACGGAAAGCATGCAAGATCTTAAATAACATATAAGATAGATTGATAATCAACTTGACATATATTCAATATTCATCGGATCCCAGCAAACACAACATGTAGCATTACAATAATATGATCTTGATCATGTAGGGCAGCTCACAAGATCTAAACATGATGGCACAAAGTGGAGAGACAACCATCTAGCTACTGCTATGGACCCGTAGTCCAAGGATGAACTACTCACGCATCACTCCGGAGGCAGGCATGGCGATGTAGAAGCCTCCGGTGACGATTCCCCTCTCCGGCAGGGTGCCGGGAAGAGGTTCTGAACCCTCCCGAGCTAGGGTTGACGGCGGCGGCGTCTCTGGAACTTTTCGTGGATATTTGCTCAGGTACTTAGGGTTTTCGCGTCGGGGGGAATAAGTAGGCGAAAGGGCGGCGGCTGGAGACCCCCGAGGGGCCCACACCACCCTAGGGCGCGGCAGAGGGGGGCCCGCGCCCTAGGTGCGTGTGGCCCTCCTGGCCTCCTCTGTGCTCCTTTGGTCCGTCAGGTGGTTCTGGTAAAATAGGGACCCCGTGTAGTTTCGTCCAATTCCGAGAATATTTCCAGACTAGCTTTTCTGGAATACAAAAACAGCAGAAAACAGGAACTGGCACTTCGGCATCTTGTTAATAGGTTAGTCCCAAAAAATGTATAAAAGTGATATAAAGTAGATGCAAAACATGTAGCAATTGGTATAAAACAAGCATGGAACATCAAAAATTATAGATACGTTTGAGACGTATCAGCATCCCCAAGCTTAGTTCCTACTCGTCCTCGAGTAGGTAAACGATAAAAACAAAATAATTTTTGAGGTGACATGCTACCATCATAATCTTGATCATATAATATTGCAAGGCACATGTAAATGAATGAAGTGATCCAAGTCAATGGTCTATAATTTGCTACCAAATAGATAATGAGTAAACAATGAATCACACAAGCTAAACGTTTTCATGAATAGTACTTTCGAGACAAGCATCAAACAGTTTTGCATAAGTGTTAACTCATAAAGCAATAGTTTCTAATAAAAGGTATTTAATCAACACAAAGGAAGAATTTAGTTTCAGCATTTGCTTCAACTTTCAACATATTTATCTCATGGATATTGTCAACACAAAGTAGTATAACAAGTCCAATACATTGCATATAACGCATGTTGTAACAAAGTTGACACTAGTGTTTGCTTGTGGAAGACAGAAAGAATAGGAAAACTGACTCAACATAAAAGTAAAAGAAAGGCCCTTCGCAGAGGGAAGCAGGGATTAAATCATGTGCTAGAGCTTTTAGGTTTTTGAAAGCATATAGAGATTGCATAAAATATTTGATACTCCTCCCAACCTTGCTAACACAAGCCATGGCTAACCGAATCCTCGGGTGCCTTCCATCAATCACATACCATGGAGGAGTATCTATTTTTGAGAGGTGTTTGTTAATTGTCAACGAATGGTAGCGGGTGAGAACAGTATTCTACCTGTCGAACGGACTTTTAAGAGCGGCTCCCATGAAGGACGTTATTTCTACCAGCAAGGCAGATCATCCCTCTTTCTCTTTGGTTTACACACATTCAGGTATTTCACTGTTTGTCATTGCTTACTGATGAATCAGGGCAAAAGTGTGAAGAGAATTAATTGGTTAAAGTTGTAATTAATTGGGACTGGGCACCCCGTTGCCAGCTCTTTTTGCAAGTTATTGGATAAGCGGATGTATATGCCACTAGTCCAGGTGTAAAAGTCCATCACAAATAGAATAAAGAATAACCACACTAATTCCTCATGAGCTAGTAAACATTGACACAAAAAGGGAATAATAACATTTTGAATAATTTAAAGGTAGCACATGAAAAATTTACTTGGAGTGGCAAGGAAATACCACATATAGGTAGTTATGGTGGACACAAATGGCATGGATTTTGGCTCAAGGATTTGGATGCACGAGAAGCATTCCCTCTCAGTACAGAGTTTAGGCTAGCAAGGTTATGTAAGCAAACAAGAATATCAACCCGTACACCAAGTTTTATATGACAAACATATTGCAAACGTTATAAGACTTCATACCGTCTTCCTTGTTAACCAAACCCTGTTATTAGAAAATATCTAGACCTTAGATACCACCGATGCAAACCAAATTTTCAACAAGCTTTACGGTAGTTCTTCACTAATAGGCTTAACTCATGTGATGCACAATTTAATCATGATCTACTTGTTAACTCAAAACAATTGACAAGCATCAAGTTATCCATTTTAGTGATCTACAAGATTAAGCAAGTTTTTCCTTATACCAATTACCACATGCAACATTTTCTGAACCAACCAAACACCAATCAATTTATTTCATCAACTCTCCAAACAAATATAAGTGAAGCAAGAGAGTACTTTCTACAAAAGAAAGCTAATAGCTCTGACAAGAGATACATGAAAACAAGAGCTAAAAGCTGAACAGCGCTAGATATGAATACTCAACAAATATAAGTGAAGAATAGGAGTATTCTCATGAAAAAGCGGAGCGTGTCTCTCTCCCAATCAAGAATGCTAGGGTCCAGTCAAGCTTTATTGAAAATAAAAGTGCAATACTGAAAATAAAAGCACACAGACGCTCCAAGAAAAGCACATATGATGTGAAAGAATTAAAATATAGTTTCACTAGAGATGACCTGATAATTTTGACGATGAAGAAGGGGATGCCTTGGGCATCCCCAAGCTTAGACGCTTGAGTCTTCTTGAAATATGCTGGGGAGATCCATGGGAGCCTCCCCAAGCTTAAGCTCTTCACTCTTCTTGATCCTATTATATCATCCTTCTCTCTTGACCCTTGAAAACTTCCGTCACACCAAACTCAAAGTAGATCTCATTAGAGGGTTAGTGCATAATCAAAAATTCACATGTTCTATAAGACGCAATATGATTTGTTACTTTAAACATTAGCTACAGCCACTGATGTTATGTGAAGCTCTTCCACCCAAAAAAGAATTTCACTCAACACTAGTAAAAGAGAGAATGCAAAATAAAAAGGCATAATCTGTCTAAAACAGAACAGTCCGCAAAGACGAATTTTTTCGAGGCACTTACGACGCTCAGATCGAAAACTCTGAACTAATGAAAGTTTCAGACATTCATAAAGATTACGCACAAAAATTTCAGATTTAATTAACAATCTGGTGATTTTAGGAATTTCGTACAGTGAACAGCAAAAATCTGTTTCTGCGCAGCAATCAAAATTAAGCATCATCTTAACATTAGAGGCTACTCTTGGCACAACAATGCGAGAAAATAAAGATACAAAGGAGTTGCTACAGAAGTAAACATCCTCCTTGACTCAATAAAAGAAAAATTGCAGAAAAAAAATAATGGGTTGCCTCCCATAAGCGCTTTTCTTTAACGCCTTTTAGCTAGGCACAAAGCATGCATCAAGTATTACCAAGTGTAGAAGCATCCAAAGAGAGGTCGGAAGTTTTCTCAACAATGCATTTTATCTTATCTATGTAGGTTTCGGAATTCCCTTTCTCAATACCTCTAGCTCATCATATTCATCAAATGGGTTTTCAGGAACAATCCAATCAAAATTCTTTTCTAGTGCCTCCTGCATTCCTATAAGCTTAAAAGGTATTGGTATTTTAACTTCCCCCTCAAATTAGCTTTTTAGTGTACTTAAGCCTCTCTTTTTCAAGTTTTCAAGTGTATTAACAACGTCAATTGTAACACCCCGAAAATTCAAACCAAATTTTAGCGGTGTTTTCTGACACCTGAAAAACTTTTTCTATTTTCCTATGTGTTTCTTCAATTCTTTCGAGGATGAATTGACGTGGGAATCACTCTCTCAAAATTTCCCGGTGATCCACGCACCACTCCGTCACCCGTGATAATTTTGGGTGCTGAAGTTTTCCCCCGAAAACCCTAGCCCTAATTATCGACCTTTTAAACCTTTCTCTCCACCTACAAAAGGGAAGCCCATTTACTTAGCTAGATAAATTCCACTAAAAATACCAGAGGACTCCCATATCCGTATAAAGACATTCCATGCAAAAATATTGCATACTCCAATGCAATATTTCCAAGTTGAACATTATTTTCCGAAATGCCATTTCTGATCCAGAAATTATCTAGACACCTTCCACTCATCCAGAAATTATGCAATTTTGGGAAGGTGCATGATTCCACCTCCTGAACATTTCACTCCATTGTCCCAACCTCATTTGAGCAATATTTGAGGTACTTCCTTTGTAATGCGCTTTTCATGCTTATTTGCAATTTCCAAAGGAACCCCTATTTGTGTGTCTCCAAAAATTCTATGAAAATTAGGGAATGATCCCTAGGCAGTATGTAACCCATTTTTGCAAAAATATTTGGTACCTTGCTAGGAAAATGTTGGACCTTTCCTTGAGCAAGTTTCTGCCCTAAAACCCATTTGTTTTCAAAAACAAGCCAAATGATTTTTGTTGTGGGAGGTGAGCACCTAGATGCAAGCACTAGGAGAACCTACACCTCTGGACCAAGTATTGATCAAACCAAAAATGGTTTGCCTCTCCAAACAACAAATTTCAAAATGGACCAGTACTGTATTTCAAAAAAAATTAGTCGCACCAACTTGAGATTTTGCAAAAACTTTGTTCTGCAAAGTTGTTGGGATTTCAATTTGGCACGAGATGACATGGTTAGTTTTTCTTCTAGAACCCTGGGGTGAGAGAATCATCGCGATGCCGATGTTGGCATGCCCTCTGGCGTGATCACCACCGGCATAGCCGTGCCCAAACAGCGCCGCCGCACTGCTCCTCCGATCCTCCTCGCTGTTCCTCCGTTCCAGAGCTGGCCAGCAGTGCCCGCACCCCCTCCTGCTCCTCTAGCTCGGGCCGGAGCCGCACTTATCCCCTCCACCGACCAAGCACCACCGTGGTGGATCCTTTGCGGAAGCTTTCTCCCGGTGCCCTCCCTCTCCTTGCCCTGCTCTCCCCTCCCTCTCTGTGGCCTCTACACCGCCTGTGGCCGCCGTGCGTAAGCGCTGAGCTCAGCACCGCTCCTGTGGAGGAAATGGCGTAAGCCATGACCTCGGCCAGGCATTAATGGCCGCAGCGGCCGAGCACCCACCTCTCCTCCCCCACGGCTATAAGGAGCCCCAGACCCTCCATTATCGATGCACTGCACACTCCCCCTCCCCTGGAACCCCTCTTCCCTTCTAGTTTCAAAATGGCAGAGCTCTGCTCTGAATTGGCCGGGGTTGCCACCGCCGGTCCGTCGACCGTGGCCAGCCCCAGGCTAAGCCATTCCTCGATTAACCACGCAGAGACGTTCCCTTCGATCCCCTCCACCTCCCGGTCTAATCCATTTGGATTTTGGTGGGCCGTAGCCTCGTAACCATCCTCGACCGCCGGCGGCGAGCTTGCCGGGCGCGCACCGAGGCGTCGCCTCCCTTGCCTCTCCGTGGCCGTGGCCTCCACCCTCCGACGCGGCGCGGCGGGGCGCTTCTTGCCACGCCTTGGGTGGCCGGCGGCGCCCACCGGAGAAGCGGCGGCAGCAGGTGGCCGTGCTCGCCTGCGCAGTGTCGAGCTTCCTCCCGCGCCCGCGACGCAAAGAAGAAGAAGGATAGCTGGCCTCCAGTGTGGCAGGAGGGTGACACCGACAGGCGGGCCCAGGATGGCCCAAGCCGCCACGTCGGATAAGTGAAGGCGTATCAGGCGTTTTACGTTTTCCAGAGTTGAAGACGGCTTTCTGTGATTGCGTGGCCGGTCCAGCCCGGGCAGCGGCGCAGCAGGCCGTCCTCGGCCCAGCACGGCCCAACCGCGGGAAGAAGCGGCCCGGGCAGTTTTTTTTCCTCCAGTCTGTTTTTTCTTTTCTCCTGGTGAGCAACTTCGAATGCCCGTAGTTTTTAAACCGTAGCTCCGTTTGGAGTGATTCAAATTTGTAAATTCTTAGATTGAGAAGATCTGTCCAGTAGCATAGGTATCACCTTTTGTAAAATACTTGTATGCTCAGCACCTTGTATGCATGCATAGGGTACTCCGCGGTACCGGCAAACCGAGACCCTAAACCGTGACGCGTTCGTGACCTCCGAGCCAAACGGTGTCGATCCTCGCAGGCAAGCTAACCCCTTGCTATGAGCCGTCCCGCAGTGTTTGTTTGTTTATTTGCTTAATATCATGCCGGGTGTTTATGTCTGCCTACTGTTATATTGTTATGTCTGTCTACTATTATTGTTGCATGTCTGTTTGTTGTCCGTATCTTATATGAGCCTTGTAGTGTTGCATATATTGTTGCATTTTAAACTGTCGCATTACCTTATAATTGCTTATCTGCGCATCACTCCCGTTCCCGAGACAATGGCCGGAGGAACCGCCTCAGTCAAAGGAATGGGGGAAATATTACAACTGTGCGTCTCGCGCTTGCGGGGCTTTGTTTGCTTCTTCTTCTTCGCCGAGGTGAGGAGCGGACGAATGTCGTCTTATGATCCTCGGAGTTGGGGGCATTTGCCAAAAGAGTTATTTGCTTCTTGTTCCTCCGTCAAACGTGGTTGGCGTAAGCCCACCTAGACTGCGACGCTTGGGACATTTGCTTTCCATTTGCTTCTCTTTGCCAAGATTGCTGACACCACGTCGAGGAAATCCTCGAGTGGAATGGATGCTTTCTTTCTTATGAGTGCTTTTCGGTTAATTCTTTATGATGACACCGTCTGGAGGAACCGCCACGGTCATCCGTTGAAACACTATGTTATATATGTTGTGAACACTAACCCCTGGTGACACCGGCTGGAGGAACCGCCATAGTCACCCGGATATTATTATGCTATGTTGATATTGTTATCGTGATTATGCTGGACTAATCCTCTGTTTTGTGACTTGTTGTGATGAAACTTGATTAAATGAAACATTCCTCCAAACAACGATAAGGTTTGTTCACAGTGCCACTAATCTGAACCCTTGAATGCGATACCACCGTTGTCCCATGGAAACCGTGACCTAGTAGGTTGTTGAGCCCCTTTTGTGCCATCCATTGGGCGCAGTCGTTCGGTTGCGCTGTCCGAGGGTAGAGGTAGACAGGCACGGGTTCGACTGCGATAGGGAGTCCGGAGCTAGGCATACCCGGTTGCACGGGGGATGTGCCGGATTTACTTGCCCGTTGTGCCACGCGCATAGGGTGGTGCAGGAGAGTGTCTTAGCAAGTGGACCGTCATGTGAGTGTATTTTGCTTAGTACGACTTTGGGCGTGATGAACCTGAAGTGTCGGCTGAGTGGGGTGCATTCTGATAGGTGGTAAAGCAAACTCTCGAGAGCATCAACCTAGCAAGCTAGCCCCGTTCCTGGGATATGGAACAACAGTTCAGTGTCGGTCACACTGTGTGTCTTTGTCGTGTCAGGAGGTTAAACTTAATTTGTTTGAAATAATTAATGAACGACCTGATTCACTAAATAAACAAATAAGATGATGCAGGGAATATTGTCTTGAGATGTTGATGGTAACCCGTGATAGGGATGGCGGTGTGATGCGTTGGGAAGCCTATAGTTAGGCCAGAGCCCACATCAACCGTGCGTGCCCAGAGTGAAATGATGAGGCCAGTGGGCCTAGCAGTGATCACAGGTGTGTTGTGTATTATTTGGTACCACTGGTACACCGTTTCTCGTCACAGGTAAGCCTTTGTATGATTGCCGGTGCACGATCCAACCCCACCTGGCTTGGACTCTGCACTGGTGATACCCCATTGTTTGCTTATGCCATGTTTTGCTTGTGATGCCATGCTACCTTTATATACTGTATATTGTCTGTCTAGAGTACACTTGCCATGTGTAGTATTTTATTTCAATCAATGTATATCTTGCTGCATGATTGTTGGATTGTTTGTAGTGAGTGGCGATTCTTGCTGAGTGCATACAAATGTACTCACGGGCCTTGTGATTGTGGCCAGGTTTTGTCGAGGATTCATCTTCTACCTTAGCAAGGAGAGAAGCAAGAGCGTGCTAGGATCAGTAGCCCAGCCAGTACCTGTGGAGTGGAGCCGCTCCAAGCCGTTGCCTTAGTCGTCTTCCGCTGCCAGTTAAACTCTGTCCTGAGCCATGCTTGGCTTGATATTGTCATGCCTTGATGGCCTTGTAAACCATTTGTAGCACTTCTTGTGCCTGATTGTGTAATGATTTCCATTATGTTGCACTGTGTGACGTGCGGCCAGATATCTTGGGCTGGCGCACGGGACGACGCCTCTCTGGAGATGTGCCAGGGAGGGGTGTCACAGACGTGGTATCAGAGCACCAGGCTGGCTGTAGACTACCCTAGCATGGAAAGCCCAGCCTTACTTTTGCCCGACAGCGAGCCCGATGGATTTAACCCATCTCCGCCTAACCGGCATGGCTGGTGTCGGTCCACAGTAAGGTGCAGTAGGTGTCCCACCCAGAGAGGCTCGCCGGTTTCTTCCATGAGAAGGAGCCGACACAACCCAGCTTCTAAGAGACCCCAGTCCTAGCTGCTTTATCCCCACCCTCGCCTGCTATCCTTAGCCAACCCACTCTCTTGAAGCAGGATCCCGCAAAGGAATCCCGCGTTCTCATCTCATCCTACACCCAGATCCAGAAATAATCCGATGGCGAACCCCAAGATCGTCCTAGAGACCACTGCCGAGGATCATGGCGGATTTCCACTGATGCTTTGGAAGGCCGTCTGTGTTCTTCTTGGTAGGCCTGCTCGCCCTCGATACGTGGTGCTCGAGAACTCACTCTCGCCTGCCGGGAGTGATTTTCGAGCAGACGTGCATGTCGGCTCGTGTGTTGGGCACAAGTCCGTCTTACCTGATCCAAGGTAGGAGCATGGCCTCTTCCATCAAGCCATCCAGGTAGCAGCCTGGGAAGGTCTCGTCCGCCTGCGGTACTCAGAACCGGCAATGGCGAAAGTCGAGCTTTCCACCTCCTCCCAGCCAGACCCCAGCATGGTGCGGATGCTATCCAAACTCCCATTGGAGAAGAAGTCGACCCTGCCGTAATCACCCTGGCCACCTACGGAGTGCAATGACAAGGCTCAGCCATTCTCTGATGGAGGAACTCATGACCACAAGGCGCAACCTTGGTATTGCTCGCATGCAACTGAGTCGAGCAAGGAACCTACCTACCCCCGCCCATGGGCAAGCTCAGGGCACAGGACTCCCGTTCCCAGATGATTTGCTGGAACGCGGTCTTGATGCATCTGTGGCGCAAGCACTAGCTCGAGTTCAGCAGCACCCCCAAGAGCGAGGTATGATCCTCGAAGGCGCGCATGCGATTCCCCACCCCGCGGAAGATGGAGATGTGGACACCACTCTTCGTCTCGGCCGCGCTCCACCGACTACCAGAGGCGTCAAGCTGAGTAGAACCCTGTTTAGTTAGCCCGAGTGGCGCTTGTGTGTTGGTAGGGAGAATCAGGAGGTTGTTTGTTCTTGTGTTAGCTTGTAATGTAAGTTTGTTGTATGCTTTCTGGTTGATGTTGAATCAGCGTAATAAAACTTGGTGTTCTGATTCTCTTGTTAACCATTATGGTTGAGATGTTATGCCAACTCCTGCAAATGCTTTGGGCCATAAAATGCAGGATTATTTTCTAAAAGATATTTTCTCAGTTCAGCAAGTTCTTCTATCTGTATGCTAGTACCTCTGCAATTCTATCTGTGCTGCAAGACCAGGTTTGTTGCAGCTGAGAAAAGTTCAGAAATGAAAATCTTGTTCCAGTTCATCAGAGGAGACAAATTTGATACATCCACTAAGTTCAGTACAGAAGGGAAATTACAGAATCAAAGGATACAAGTTCTACTCCACATAGAACACTACAACTACCTCAGTGCAGATGCGCAAGGCACCCCAGAAATCCTACTCCCTCTCAAGCTCAGTGGTGTTGCTAGAAGATGAGCCTGGCTCACCCGAAGCCGAGTCGCGAGCGCGCGACGGCGACGGACGGCTCGAGCGGCCGGCTCACCTCCAGCTGGAAGAGCGGCCACCTCAGCACCGGCGGCGCAGCCTGCCCCTCCGCCGCAGCTTGCTCCTCTGCCGCAGCCTGCCCCACCGCCGCAGCCTGCTCCTCCGCCGCAGCATCAGCACCAGCGCCAGACCACCAGTTGCACAGGCCAAAGATCAGGAAGACCACCGCCGCAAACAGCAGTCCGCCCACCACCGTGGACGAGATCCCGAAGAGCGCGACGATGATCACATGCTCGATGAAGCCCGCCCTATCCAGCATCTCGACGTAGGCTCTGAAGAAGCTCTGAACGAAGCCCATGGTTGCGATGAAAGAAGAGAGGATTTCGGAGATATCTGGTTTATAGCTGGAGCTCGGACGCCGCTCCTCGACACCGCACGCGGGAAAAGAGAAAGAATCGCGAGCAGTGGCGCGAAACCATCGAGGACATGTTCCCCAAAGCCGTGATGGCCGCGACGTCGACGGACCGCACGCGCAGCAGTGCCGCAGTGGAGTGCTCCGCGCACTGGGAACCGCCGTGTACAGAGCGAGAGAGAGCGAGGAAGAAGAAGAGAGAAAGGAGGAGGGAGACTGCCAGGTGGACCCCGGTCCCACACGTCAGCGAGTAGGCCGATAGCCACGGTGTGCCTCTATCCCTTTCTCAGGAAATCATCCCCTCGTCTCTCCAGTGTTTCTTTTAGGGAAAATCTTTGCAAAATAATTTTGGGAAATGGCCTATCCCACAGTGTCTGTGAACCAATTATTGGTGACACGGATATTTTCTTTTGAAAAGAAACCTTTGGTTTTCTAAAACCTGTGTAAACATGAAAATGTTTATGCAGCTTTTCTAAAACAAAACCCTAGGCAAGGGGTATGATTAGGATATCCCTCAATAATTTGGTTTTATAAAATGGTGGGTAATTCTTTACCCAAGAAAAATCTTTGGTTGCTGGTTGATAGTTTGGTTGTAGATTTTGGTTGATCTGCCATGTTTGTGTTGAGTTGAGCAAAACCATAGTTTAATTTTAACCATGGTGGTAGATCCTATGTTGATTGATTGAGTGAGCCCCTGCCATGCCATCTTTTAAATGCATTGAGTATGGTAGAAATATCATACTGTTTTAAATAAAATCTTGTGGAGTGTTAATCTCTTGAGTGTTAAACTCTAATATTTTGCAGAAAAAGTTTTTAAATGGGGTATAAATGGATCGTTCAAGAATTATCTTGTATAACCTCCTTAATCTCGAGGACGAGATTCTTTTAAGGGGGGAAGGTCTGTAACACCCCGAAAATTCAAACCTAATTTAGCGGTGTTTTCTGACACCTGAAAAACTTTTTCTTTTTCCTAAATGTTTCTTCAAATCTTTTGGGATGAATTGACGTTGGAATTGCTCTCTCAAAATTTCCCGGTGATCCACGAACCACTCCGTCCCCGTGATAATTTTGGGTGCTGAAGTTTTCCCGAAAACCCTAGCCCTAATTATCGACCTTTTAAACCCTTTCTCTCCACCTACAAAAGGGAAGCCCATTTCCTTAGCTAGATAAATTCCACTAAAAATACCAGAGGACTCCCATATCCGTATAAAGACATTCCATGCAAAAATATTGCATACTCCAATGCAATATTTCCAAGTTGGACATTATTTTCCGAAATGCCATTTCTGATCCAGAAATTATCTAGACACCTTCCACTCATCCAGAAATTATGCAATTTTGGGAAGGTGCATGATTCCACCTCCTGAACATTTCACTCCATTGTCCCAACCTCATTTGAGCAATATTTGAGGTACTTCCTTTGTAATGCTCTTTTCATGCTTATTTGCAATTTCCAAAGGAACCCCTATTTGTGTGTCTCCAAAAATTCTATGAAAATTAGGGAATGATCCCTAGGCAGTATGTAACCCATTTTTGCAAAAATATTTGGTACCTTGCTAGGAAAATGTTGGACCTTTTCCTTGAGCAAGTTTCTGCCCTAAAACCCATTTGTTTTCAAAAACAAGCCAAATGATTTTTGTTGTGGGAGGTGAGCACCTAGATGCAAGCACTAGGAGAACCTACACCTCTGGACCAAGTATTGATCAAACCAAAAATGGTTTGCCTCTCCAAACAACAAATTTCAAAATGGACCAGTACTGTATTTCAAAAAAAATTAGTCGCACCAACTTGAGATTTTGCAAAAACTTTGTTCTGCAAAGTTGTTGGGATTTCAATTTGGCACGAGATAACATGGTTAGTTTTTCTTCTAGAACCCTGGGGTGAGAGAATCATCGCGATGCCGATGTTGGCATGCCCTCTGGCGTGATCACCACCGGCATAGCCGTGCCCAAACAGCGCCGCCGCACTGCTACTCCGACCCTCCTCGCTGTTCCTCCGTTCCAGACCTGGCCAGCAGTGCCCGCACCCCCTCCTGCTCCTCTAGCTCGGGCCGGAGCCGCACTTATCCCCTCCACCGACCAAGCACCACCGTGGCGGATCCTTTGCGGGAGCTTCTCCCGGTGCCCTCCCTCTCCTTGCCCTGCTCTCCCCTCCCTCTCTGTGGCCTCTACACCGCCTGTGGCCGCCGTGCGTAAGCGCTGAGCTCAGCACCGCTCCTGTGGAGGAAATGGCGTAAGCCATGACCTCGGTCGGCCATTAATGGCCGCAGCGGCCGAGCACCCACCTCTCCTCCCCACGGCTATATAAGGAGCCCCAGACCCTCCATTATCGATGCACTGCACACTCCCCCTCCCCTGGAACCCCTCTTCCCTTCTAGTTTCGAAATGGCAGAGCTCTGCTCTGAATTGGCCGGGGTTGCCGCCGCCGGTCCGTCGACCGTGGCCAGCCCCAGGCTAAGCCATTCCTCGATTAACCACGCAGAGACGTTCCCCTCGATCCCCTCCACCTCCCGGTCTAATCCATTTGGATTTTGGTGGGCCGTAGCCTCGTAACCATCCTCGACCGCCGGCGGCGAGCTTGCCGAGCGCGCACCGAGGCGTTGCCTCCCTTGCCTCTCCGTGGCCGTGGCCTCCACCCTCCGACGCGGCGCGGCGGGGCGCTTCTTGCCACGCCTTGGGTGGCCGGCGGCGCCCACCAGAGAAGCGGCGGCAGCAGGTGGCCGTGCTCGCCTGCGCAGTGTCGAGCTTCCTCCCGCGCACCCGTGACGCAAAGAAGAAGAAGGCCAGCTGGCCTCCAGCGTGGCAGGATGGTGACACCGACAGGCGGGCCCAGGCTGGCCCAAGCCGCCACGTCGGATAAGTGAAGGCGTATCAGGCGTTTTACGTTTTCCAGAGTTGAAGACGGCTTTCTGTGATTGCGTGGCCGGTCCAGCCCGGGCAGTGGCGCAGCAGGCCGTCCTCGGCCCAGCACGGCCCAACCGCGGGAAGAAGCGGCCCGGGCAGTTTTTTTTCCTGCAGTCTGTTTTTTTTTTTCTCCTGGTGAGCAATTTCGAATGCCCGTAGTTTTTAAACCGTAGCTCCGTTTGGAGTGATTCAAATTTGTAAATTCTTAGATTGAGAAGATCTGTCCAGTAGCATAGGTCTCACCTTTTTGTAAAATACTTGTATGCTCAGCACCTTGTATGCATGCATAGGGTACTCCGCGGTACCGGCAAACCGAGACCCTGAACCGTGACACGTTCGTGACCCTCCGAGCCAAACGGTGTCGATCCTCGCAGGCAAGCTAACCCTTGCTATGAGCCGTCCTGCAGTGTTTGTTTGTTTAGTTGCTTAATATCATGCCGGGTGTTTATGTCTGCCTACTGTTATATTGTTATGTCTGTCTACTATTATTGTTGCATGTCTGTTTGTTGTCCGTATCTTATATGAGCCTTGTAGTGTTGCATATATTGTTGCATTTTAAACTGTCGCATTACCTTATAATTGCTTATCTGCGCATCACTCCCGTTCCCGAGACAATGGCCGGAGGAACCGCCTCAGTCAAAGGAATGGGGGAAATATTACAACTGTGCGTCTCGCGCTTGCGGGGCTTTGTTTGCTTCTTCTTCTTCGCCGAGGTGAGGAGCGGACGAATGTCGTCTTATGATCCTCGGAGTTGGGGGCATTTGCCAAAAGAGTTATTTGCTTCTTGTTCCTCCGTCAAACGTGGTTGGCGTAAGCCCACCTAGACTGCGACGCTTGGGACATTTGCTTTCCATTTGGTTCTTTTTGCCAAGATTGCTGACACCACGTCGAGGAAATCCTCGAGTGGAATGAATGCTTTCTTTCTTATGAGTGCTTTTCGGTTAATTCTTTATGATGACACCGTCTGGAGGAACCGCCACGGTCATCCGTTGAAACACTATGTTATATATGTTGTGAACACTAACCCCTGGTGACACCGGCTGGAGGAACCGCCATAGTCACCCGGATATTATTATTGCTATGTTGATATTGTTATCGTGATTATTATGCTGGACTAATCCTCTGTTTTGTGACTTGTTGTGATGAAACTTGATTAAATGAAACATTCCTCCAAACAACGATAAGGTTTGTTCACAGTGCCACTAATCTGAACCCTTGAATGCGATACCACCGTTGTCCCATGGAAACCATGACCTAGTAGGTTGTTGAGCCCCTTTTGTGCCATCCGTTGGGCGCAGTCGTTCGGTTGCGCTGTCCGAGGGTAGAGGTAGACAGGCACGGGTTCGACTGCGATAGGGAGTCCGGAGCTAGGCATACCCGGTTGCGCCGGGGGATGTGCCGGATTTACTTGCCCGTTGTGCCACGCACATAGGGTGGTGCAGGAGAGTGTCTTAGCAAGTGGACCGTCATGTGAGTGTATTTTGCCTAGTACGACTTTGGGCGTGATGAACCTGAAGTGTCGGCTGAGTGGGGTGCATTCTGATAGGCGGTAAAGCAAACTCTCGAGAGCATCAACCTAGCCAGCTAGCCCCGTTCCTGGGATATGGAACAATAGTTCAGTGTCGGTCACACTGTGCGTCTTTGTCGTGTCAGGAGGTTAAACTTAAGTTTTGTTTGAAATAATTAATGAACGACCTGATCTCACTAAATAAACAAATAAGATGATGCAGGGAATATTGTCTTGAGATGTTGATGGTAACCCGTGATAGGGATGGCGGTGTGATGCGTTGGGAAGCCTATAGTTAGGCCAGAGCCCACATCAACCGTGCGTGCCCAGAGTGAAATGATGAGGCCAGTGGGCCTAGCAATGATCACAGGTGTTGTTGTGTATTATTTGGTACCCACTTGGTACACCCGTTTTCTCGTTACAGGTAAGCCCTTTGTATGATTGCCGGTGCACGATCCAACCCCACCTGGCTTGGACTCTGCACTGGTGATACCCCGTTGTTTGCTTATGCCATGTTTTGCTTGTGATGCCATGCTACCTTTATGATATACTGTATAATTGTCTGTCTAGAGTACACACTTGCCATGTGTAGTATTTTATTTCCAATCAATGTATATCTTGCTGCATGATTGTTGGATTGTTTGTAGTGAGTGGCGAATTCTTGCTGAGTGCATACAAATGTACTCACGGGCCTTGTGATCATGGCCAGGTTTTGTCGAGGATTCATCTTCTATCTTAGCAAGGAGATGGAGTAAGAGCGTGCTAGGATCAGTAGCCCAGCCAGATACCTGTGGAGTGGAGCCGCTCCAAGCCGTTGCCTTAGTCGTCTTCCGCTGCCAGTTAAACTCTGTCCTGAGCCATGCTTGGCAAGATATTCTGTAATGCCTCGATGGCCTTGTAAACCATTTGTAGCACTACTTGTGCCTGATTGTGTAATGATTTCCATAATGTTGCACTGTCGCGACGTGCGGCCAGATATCTTGGGCTGGCGCACGGGGCGACCGCCTCTTTGGCAAGATGTGCCAGGGAGGGGTGTCACATCAATACAATACCCAAACATCTTGTATTTAATAAAAAAAAATCTAGCTTCCCTAGCAACATCACCAAATTCTTTAAGTAGGGTTTCTAAAACAAAATCTTTCTTTTCACCATCTTCCGTACCATGAAGTTTTAGAAACATGTGCTGCATTATGGGACTAAGATTGACAAACCGAGCTTCCAACATGTGAACTACAGAAGCTGTAGCAATTTCATAATTTGGAGCAAGTTCTACCAAGGATCTATCTTCAAAATATTCAACCATACTAACATGATTAAATAATTCCTCAATGTTATCTCTTCCAATGATAGACCCACTACCCACAGATATTTCTTTTAAAGTATACTTAGGGAGAAGCATGATGAAATAATAAAAACCAAACAGAAAATAAACTAGATGCAAGTAGCTAATTTTTTTGTGTTTTTGATAATTGAAAGCAAACAAGATAAAATAAAATAAACTAAGCAAGACAAAAAAAAGTAAAGAGATTGGGAGCGTGAAACTCCCCTTGCAGAAGACTGCTGTCTCCCCGGCAACGGCGCAAGAAAATATGCTTGATGGCGTGAATCACACGCTCGTTGGGAGACCCTAAGAGGAAGGTATGATGCAGTTCAGCAGCAAGTTTTCCCTCAGAAAGAAACTAAGGTTATCGAACCAGTAGGAGCAACAACTCTTCAGAAGGTTGTTGGTGGCTCGCACGGCACAATACGATCACCAACGTGGAATCTGCACACAACACAATCAAACTATTTTGCCCCAACAAAACAGTGAGGTTATCAATCTCACCGGCTTGCTGAAAACAAAGGATTAAACGTATGGTGTGGAAAATGAGTATTAAATTGCAGAGAATGAAAAAGGAACAGTTTGCAGTTTGTGGTTGTTTAATCAGTGTAAAAGAATGGACCGGGGTCCACAATTCACTAGTGGTGTCTCTCCATAAAAAATAACTAACATGTTGGGTGAACAAATTACAGCTGGTTAATTGACAAATAGTGAGCGCATGACAATGCATATACATGACATGATGACTACTATGATATTTAATTGGGTATTACGACAAGATACATAGACCGTTATCCAACAACATCTATGACTAATAATCCACCGCCAGGTTGTCATCCGAGTCCCCCGTTGGTATTAAGTTGCAAGCAACGGATAATCGCATTAAGTAAAGCACGTAATGTAAACAAACACATATGCCCGTGGACATAGCCATCGTTAGGTTACCCCTAGTGGCAACAGCACATCCACAACCTTAGAACTTTCTGTCACTGTCCCAGATTAAATGGAGGCATGAACCCACTATCTAGCATAAATACTCTCTCTTGGAGTTACAAGCATCTACTTGGCCAAAGCATCTACGAGTAACGGAAAGCATGCAAGATCTTAAATAACATATAAAATAAATTGATAATCAACTTGACATAGTATTCAATATTCATCGGATCCCAGCAAACACAACATGTAGCATTACAATAATATGATCTTGATCATGTAGGGCAGCTCACAAGATCTAAACATGATGGCACAAATTGGAGAGACAACCATCTAGCTACTGCTATGGATCCGTAGTCCAAGGATGAACTACTCACGCATCACTCCGGAGACAGGCATGGCGAAGCCTCCGGTGACGATTCCCCTCTCCGGCAGGGTGCCGGGAAGAGGTTCTGGACCCTCCCGAGCTAGGGTTGACGGCGGCGGTGTCTCGGGAACTTTTCGTGGATATTTGCTCAGGCACTTAGGGTTTTCGCGTCGGGGGGAATAAGTAGGCGAAAGGGCGGCGGCTGGAGACCCCCGAGGGGCCCACACCACCCTAGGGCGCGACAGAGGTGGGGCCCGCGCCCTAGGTGCGTGTGGCCACCTCCTGGCTCTCCTCTGTTGCTCCTTTGGTCCGTTAGGTGAGTTCTGGTAAAATAGGGATCCCCGTGAAGTTTCGTCCAATTCCGAGAATATTTCCAGACTAGCTTTTCTGGAATAAAAAACAGCAGAAAACAAGAACTGACACTTCAGCATCTTGTTAATAGGTTAGTCCCAAAAAATGTATAAAAGTGATATAAAGTAGATGCAAAATATGTAGCAATTGGTATAAAACAAGCATGGAACATCAAAAATTATAGATACGTTTGAGACGTATCAGACCTCTCCTTCCCCGACGTATCAAATGCCCCCCTCTCGCGAAACCCTCACAAGCAGCTGGTGTCGGGCGAGGGGTCGACGCCGTTCATGAAGTGGGAACCGGAGGAGCTGAAGAAGGGCTTGGCATTGTGTGGTGGTGTCCGTCATTCGACAAGGCCGGCGAGTACGCGCGAAGGAAAGGGGGCAGCAGCAAGCCCTCCCGTCGATTCCTCCATCGCTGACAAGCTGATCGATTTGAGACAAGGGAGCTCCACAACCTTCCCTTATGGGAGCTCCTCGCCGTCTTCCCTAACCTACTTCAACGACCCAACTATGGCGCCGTCTTCCCTTATGTTATGTTTATGTATTTATTGTTCAAATTTACAAATTTAGCTAAATCCTAAACATGTTTTGCCGTACCACGTAAGCTAAGGCGGAACAGACCCCGCAAACGTAAACCGTAAAACCGAACCTCAAATTGGTCAACCTCATCCTCAGACCCATCAACTATTGTCATCAAGCTATACATGTTTGGTTCATACATTCCTTATTTTTTAGGTCTAGCACAATGAAAAATGTGCCCCACGACATGATCTTGCAGGTGTTTAAACTTAATCAGAAGCGTGAGTTCAACTTCAAACACGTTTTACACTGTCTAACTGTATTGGGATATACCCAACATGGGTATCTCTAACATGGATGAATCTGACTTAGCCAGGGTGGCCCATGGGTGGTAAGGCTTAAGGTTTACTGGGCGAACCGTAAGCTAAAGTGCAAGACGGATCACGAAATTGCATTTCAATTATTCGCGAAAGGGTATCAATTGCTAGAACCCTCGATAAAAGAAAGGGATGTTATGTATGAATCAGTCACCTATTCTTCCGAATTATATGTATCCGCGAGATTAATTTTCGGCCGGTTAAAGGAAGGTCAAAGACGGAGGCTCACGAAGCCACCAAGCCCACAACTTAGGCGGTAACTTAGTCGAATTAGGTCTAGGACTCTGTATTCTTGCCGGTCACGGATTCTCCTTGTAAACCCTAGGTCTGGCCGTCTATATAAAGCGGGGAAGCTCATACACAATCAATCATACTCATTGTAACCTGTAACACGACAATCTGCCTCATAGTAAGTTATATCAGCACATAGTGTCTCGCCACCGTGTGAGATCTGAAGCTAGGTAAACCGCTGTGTTCAATCTCGTTCCGGACGACTCCACCTTTCACCCCACGTTCTATCATCGGCTAGCGACCCCTTGTCCTCTCTACGACGCCGATACGTTGACAAATTGGGTTAAGAAACTCAAAGGAGGTTGACCACTGTGAAGACGAGGCTCCAGAGAGCATCAAATTGTGCATCGTCTCTTAAGGGTAGCGCTACCCTATGGGATTTAGAACTTACGCGACGATATCTCGTTGGCTGCTCTTTAGAGCCT
The DNA here is from genome assembly GCA_947311845.1 of Poa pratensis. Taxonomy (NCBI): domain Eukaryota; kingdom Viridiplantae; phylum Streptophyta; class Magnoliopsida; order Poales; family Poaceae; genus Poa; species Poa pratensis. Next base: position 32,282,900 of record CAMZMU010000078.1, on the reverse strand, counting down.
CTTTAAAGTGGGCCCAGCGTTACCATGCTGACATGGGCATACCACCCTGGTGTAGAGGATAGCGCCCTAGTGCCAACCATTACCGTTTTGGGCTAATTTCGAAAATATTTTCGAAATGCTTTGTCAGTTTTACCATTTTTCGGTTTTCACAGATATATGCCAACCATAAAACTTTTGGTGTGGTCTTTATTTCATCTTTACTTTTTTTTTGAAAGCAACCACATAATTCATTAATCGAAAATCAAGTTACATGAAGCAACATACATGGAAACTAAAAGACAGACCAGGATAAACTGATTATTTCATCTTTACTTATTGCTGCTATCTGATGAATAAAGCTGTAAGTTGTAAAAAAAAAATCGTGTCAATGATTTACCATAGTCCAAGTCGGTAACATTGGACGGAAGCCACTAGCCCGTCTCGCCTGCTTCTGTTCTGAAAACCCTTCTGAACCAAGCAGCCTGCACCGGTGGTGAGAAAAGCTGCTTCGTCCCTCTCCTCCATCTCCCCCCACGCCGCCACCGCCGCCGCCGACCAGGGCGGCAAAACCGGCCGGCGCATCCCGTGCGGGCCTGTCTCGCCACGGCGACTGCGGACACCCGCCTAGCGTCGCGTCGACTCCCGTCCCCTCGCCCTTGCACGCCTCGGCGGAAGCTAGGGTTTTAGCTCCCCTGCTTCCGCTCGCGCGGGCTGTCCCGAGGCGAGGAACAGAGGGCCCGCGGCGATGGGGCGCCCGGAGCCGGTCGTGCTGTTCGCGCAGACGATCCTCCACTCCCAGCTGGCGAGTACGTCGACGAGGTGCGCTTCCCGTCCTCTCCTTTTTAGTCCCCTCTGCAAGTCTGCCATCAAATCTTGCCACTGCCTGCTTAGCAGAAGTTCGAATTGTAAGCTCGACGGCTTTTAGCATTCCATGTGTTCCATTGATGCACCAAGCTGGCACATAATTAGTCCGGGAGCGAGGATCAAGGCTAATTGGTACTAGTACATATTTATTTTATGCTCGAGTTCCTTTTCCAGTGTTTGTGAAGCAAACTGCAAACTAAGTGTGGGTTAGCTCTATGAGAAAAGTATTTCGACCTACTCTTGCTGGTACTTTTGTCAATATCCAGGCTTAGTAAATCATGCAGCTTAACAGTTATATGCCTGCGAAGCCCTACTTTATATCAGAAGTTCATGCGCACGACCCTAACATTCCCTGCAATGTGGCTCCACTTGTCCGTGTCCAATGTAGTGAAGTCGCTCAGTAGCTCCGAACATATAGTTAATATAATACTGCACACATACACACTACACGGAACAGACAGATTCAATGAATATGTCTACTTGATAAACTCTTTTCATGTCCTTCTGAAATCAGCTAGATGTATTTTAGCCATTGTTAGCCTTGTAGATCTTAGCGAATTGAAACCTCCTTATTTTATTCGAATTAGAGATCTCCTGGCTCCCAGTGTCATATATCATGAAACTGATAACCCTCCGACCCCCTCCCCCGTCAGCATATGTCAACCAACAAGATCTTGTTTGTAACTGTCTCATTTGGGATTTATGATCCATGCCCAAACATAGGTAAAAAAGTGTTCTTGTAACTAGCAGTTATTATTACTAGTAACACTTATGCCAGCCTTATATACAAGTACTCACTCGGAGTCATAAGGTTGTTTAAGAATGGGTGCGAGTCAAACCATAGTTAAGTTTGGCCATCATTATTTGAAGCAACATGATTTCATTGAAATTGATGGTCAAAGTGTGACTTTGGAGACTGTTTCAATGTCCTGAACGTCCTATACTATGACAGAGGTCTTCTTAAAATAAATATATGCAGAAGACATTAATTTTATGTGCTGCGGCACACACCTAGTATTCAAAACATACAAATGCTTTCACCGTTTGACATTTTTACTACACAAGAATTGAATGTTGGCGTGTTAAAAATTGCAGGTAATTGCTGTCCCTGATAGAGTGAGAGAGTCTTTTGTCTAGTTAAATTCATATGGAACTTGTCCTTGAGTTCACTTAATTATGTTGTATCATGCAGGTGCTATTTTCTGAACCTGTTGTGATTACTGCCTGTGAGTTCCTTGAGCAAAATGCCTCTCCTTCTACACCAAACATATCTCTTGTTGGGTAAGAAAATTTCCTCTATAATTTTTTGCACCTTTATTGAGCTTCCTTTTGTAAACCTTGTAAAAGCAAGGTCCGATAGCAACAGTGTGTCCTGCGAAAGAGCATCGCTGAACTTATTTGGCCGTTGTAGTTTAAAATCTTTTGACATAGAAACGTACCCAGCAAATGTAGTTTACTGGTCTCCATTGATACTATTAAAAAATGTTCCATATTATTTATCCTAATATTCTAGCTTTCTTCAATTTAAGAGTCCTGAGTAAGCTATACATTATTCTGCAGTTGTGTGAGACTACGCGCTTACATTTGTAATGTCTTAACATTCTTCTCCTGCCTCTGCCCTCGTGGATGAGCTAATTTCTTTTGTTAATGTTGTTTGTGTTATATCAGTTCAACATCCCCACCATCATTTGCTTTGGAAGTCTTTGTTCACTGCGACGGGGAGTCTCGATTTAGGCGCCTTTGCCTGCCTTTCTTGTATTCACACTCCTCATCCAATGTGCTTGAAGTTGAGGTATGGTATCTGATTCCAAGTTTTAAGTTTTGACGAATATTCCTATCTCGTGCCTATATACATCCTCTTGTTTTTTTTAATTCTGTTTGCGTGTTATATCTACCTTTTCCAACTGCACTACTAAATGTGCGAATGCTATATTGCTATGTTTGATATGGGTTTATGTTAAGTTGTCAACTTGATAACTAGGCAATTTACATATTTTAGTTGAATGCTGCTTATTTTGATACAGTTGCACATGCTTAATGACCGATGCTGCATGTCACTCTGTTTCAGATTTTCTTGCCTATTTTGGTATTGTACATCAAGGGGTAGTCTTCGGTTGCTTATGCTAGCTACATGTTGTCTTATTCTTCCATTCCAATTTGGCTTGTTCTGTTGCCTGAGATGTTTTTTTTTGTTTCTTTTACTCTACAGGCCATTGTAACAAATCATCTAGTGCTGCGGGGAACTTATCGCAGCCTCACTCTTGTAATTTATGGGAATACTGCCGAAGACCTTGGCCAATTCAACATAGAACTAGGCTGGATCATTCCCTTGCCATGTGGTTAGCTCTCCATCAGAGGGAAAGTTTGAAGACCTTCCACCAGCACTACATTCATCCAAGTTTAAATTTGAAGAATCATTATCTTCACTCAAACCATTGAGTTTTCAGTCCACAGATTTGGACCTATCACTTGAAGTGAAGAAAATGCTATATTTAGCTCTTAAAATGTACCAAATACCCAATGTTGAAAATCTGATTCCTGACTTAGGAAGTGCAGTTATCTCAGCTGTTTCAAAATATGTAACTAGTTCTAACTGCATGCCACATGGTTGGAATCAAGACTTGGCAGATGGCTTTGACAAGAGTAATCTTGATACTCAGGGAAGCAATAATATTCGCACTGAAGCTAGTGCGGAGCTCTTAGAAATTTGGAAAAATGTCCATTCTGTTGCTGCTACTGGTAACGGTGATAATGCCTTTGATCTGGAGGAGTTGCCCACAACAAAAGTTCTATTTGAGTTGTTTAACAGTTGTTTCCCACATTACACAAACTGTTCATTACTTGATCTACAATGCCCTTCTCAGGTGATTTATCTTATGACACTTGATAAACTGTTATATGGATGTCGAATGTGTTAGACAATTTATCTATCTTATGCCACTTTTATTTCAGAATAACTGGTTGGTGATGTCCTTGAGTTTGGTTCTTCTAATATGCTCCTCAAAAGAGAGTTGCTTTTATTTTGTTGATGCTGGTGGGATGGAGCAAATCGTTAATCTGCTCTGTTGGAAGACCCCCAAATCTACAGCGACTGCATTGCTTCTCTTAGGTATTGTTGAGAATGCTACTCGGCATGGTGTTGGATGTGAAGCTTTCTTGGGATGGTGGCCACGAAGTGATCAGAACAGTATACCCACTGGCAGCAGTGACGGCTACTGTTCTTTATTGAAGCTTCTACTGGAAAAAGAAAGACACGATATCGCCTCACGTGCTACATATCTTCTTCAACGTTTGCGGTTTTATGAGATACTATCTAGATACGAGGTCTGAATTTTCTTACCTACCTAGTCCAATAAGTCTGTTGTTCGTGTACTCTCCAGTTTATATGAAGCTTACGGTTGTGTTGCAGTCTGCCGTGGTCAAGGTGGTATCCGATCTACCTTCCGATGAACTTTCCGCGGACGGGATTTCTTTTCTTATTTATGCAAATAACGAGCTTGCCGAGATGTCGGTAAGTTTCTAGAATTGCTCTTTTATAGGGGAAAACCCGATTCCATACAGTTATATGTACACTCTCTTATACTCCCTGGAAGTGAAGTGGGTTAGCAGTTACTTACGTTGATATTTCTTCATGCAGAATTTGATAAATATGTGTGGCCCTATTGAAGATCCTTCGCCAGTGGCTATTGCCAGAAGAATATCCAAGTCTAGTCATTTGGAAGACTCACTTTCATTCAAAGCAACAGTTGGTCTTATAACTTCTTCCAAGTACAGCTTCATGCAGTTTGATACCGATTCGTGTTTGTTATCTCTTATCCAGGTAACACAGGATATGCACTTCTTGTTTTTTTTTGGTTTATTCTTACTTATGCACGTTTTAGATCTTGACTCAAGGTGAACTAATGATTGTTGTCAATCTGCAATGGGTGAGTGTTTATTCTATTTTTTCCATCTAACATCTTTGCTCTTGATGTAACATACATCTTTGCTCTTGATGTAACAACATACATACATATTTGAAAATTGATTACAGCATGGTAACACTGACTCATTGAGAAGGTTTCCATTGAATATGAAATAAGTGAAGTGGTTCACAATTGTATTTCATCTACAAATGGTCCACGTTTCATTTATAATGACATTAGTATGATATCTGGAACTTGGAATTCATGTTGTAGACTTGTCCTCCAAATCAGCCGAGGATTCCCATCTCAATCTATTTATTTAATTCCAAGTTTGTCAAGCACTTGTCTTATCTCTTAGATTGCTTTGAACTGTCCTTCTTTCTCAACTCTTTACAAAGAGAGGGCTAACATGATAAGGTGATCAACTATCAATAAACAGAAGGAGAGTAGGCTCCAACCATATACACATGACATTTATACACTTCGTTATTTGAAATTTCATTTTGTTACAATTTGCTCCTACGCCTATGAGGGATGGCGATAGTGGCGTCCTCCTTGATGAATGTTGCCTTACGTGTGGGAGCAAGAGACCAAATGCTGCGTCAGGCTTAGCAGCAGCTGCAGCATGCATCACACCTTGCTCTCCTCAGTCATGGTCATGATGACACAGTGACCAATCGACTACTTTTATACCAAATACCAAGTGCCATGTGCGCTAGTACATTATGGAGGTAAACATCCATCAGTGGGATTCCAGTGGCGACAACTTGGCGAAGAATGAATCTATCTGAAGGAGGGCACTGACTGGGGTAGGCTGTAGCACCTATGTATCAACCCTACCTAGAATGCTACCGCACTACACAAAATCGACAAAGTATGGAAAAAGTTCACATTTTGTAGTCTCCTTTGTATGACAGTATATAACCTCCACACACTCAAGATATATCTCCAAAGTACACATTTGGATATGGCTAGTTTTGTTTTACTCTCTGCTGGTTATGAATCTTGACGCTGAGCATGTCTGCATTTGTCTTAGAAATGTGACTCTAGTTGTGTGTTTTGTGTAGAACAGGAAAGAGGTTTTTTCCCTCTGTCAGCGGCCTTGTTATCATCACCTGTGATGCATTTGGCAAGCGGGCCCGCTGCTGAAATTTTGATGGAGATAACATCGTCAATTGAATCCATTCTCCTCTCCCTTCTTTTTTGCCGTCCAGGTTAGATTGGCACGTTATTAAACTGGGATATTTTGTATCTTGTTTTATCTCACATTATGACATGAACACATATTTATATGTTTTCAGGGTTATCTTTTTTGCTCAGTCAACCTGAAGCAACTGAGCTTATTGTTCTTTCTCTTCAAGATGGTAAAGATATGAATAAAACAGAATGCATAACTCTTAGACATGCCTTTGTTCTTCTGTCGAAAGGATTCTTCTGCCGCCCCCAGGAAGTTGGAATGATCACAGAGCTACATCTTAAAGTGGTTTGTGCAGGCTCATTGCATCAGAATTATTTTTTAATCGGTTAACAATCTTTTTAATACATAGATATGAATTTATTAATCACTATCACTAGAATGAGAACTTGGAAAATTATAGTTGTTCTTAACCTATGTCTTTCTTCTAGCCTAGTTTGTTCAAACATTAGTATATAGATGTTCTGCTACATAGTGTCATTGCCATCTTTTCCACCTTTTTTCAGATGATGTCATGTCATCCCCTCATGCTTTTACTACATATAAATGACTCATTCCATTTTGCCATGCATAAGATACATGCTGTTACATCTGCTTGTATTAATATTGTTTAACTTGCAATTGAATTGCCAACTACTATTTTTTATTTTGTCTTCCTCTTGGAGAAATTTGTTAACTGATCAGACGTGACTTCTGTAGTTTTATGTTTTTGCTAATGATTGAATTCTTTTCTTCTATAGGGAAGTGCTGCCAATAGGCTTCTTGCAGTTCCTCCAAATTCTGATGAGCTTTTGTGGGTTCTGTGGGAACTTTGTGCTATTTCGAGGTCAGTACTGAAATCAGCATTTGGTGGATAGTTTATGAAATTGCTTGTGATGTTTAGTTGTGTAAAATAATTACTAGGGCTGCCAAATATCGAGATCGTCACGAAGTGCCACGCTCATTTTGTTTTTCAATTTTCGTTTGTGTCTCAGTAAACAAGGACCAAGTAACATTGTTGGACAGTTTGCTCAATAATTTTAACTCTGTCCTGTTTCATTTTTCTGCTCTCCATAACTTTGATATCCTAAATAACACTTTGATAGGGAATTTCTTAATTTAAAGTAAATTTAAGAGTTTTGGAATGCTGAAGACAAAGTTATGCGCAGTTCTAGTTTTCACTATGTGACTGCATATCTTACAGAATCTATCTATGTGATGCAGGTCCGATTCAGGTCGCCAAGCATTATTAGCTCTTGGCTACTTCCCTGAGGTGTGTTGTTAAATTCATTTGTCATTCATTATGCAATTTGCACTGTGAGTGATGGAAGTATTTCTGGTGTAGGCAATATCAGTTCTATTGAGTTCCCTCTCTTCGTACAAGGATCTCGATTCAACCATGACTAAAGATGGTCAGTAGAATCATTCTTCACTTCCGGATATTTCATGTCTGATGTTTTGATTGAAAGCTTACATCTCTTTGTGACTGTCTGATCTCAGGAGGGTCTCCATTGGGTCTTGCGATCTTCCATTCGGCTGCAGGAATTCTTGAAGTCTTGGTTGCAGATTCAACTGCTTCATCACTGAAGTCATGGATTGAATTTGCTACTGATCTGCACAAGGCGTTGCATTCATCTTCTCCAGGTTCAAACAGGAAAGATGCTCCAACAAGGTTGCTTGAATGGATTGATGCTGGTGTTATATATCAGAGAAATGGTGCTGTGGGGCTTCTTCGTTATTCTGCTATTCTAGCTTCTGGTGAAGATGCCCATTTGTCTTCTGGAAATGTGCTCGTGTCAGATTCGATGGATGTCGAGAATGTAGTTTCAGATTCAAATAATACTTCAGATGGTCAAGTCATTGATAATCTTCTTGGGAAGCTTGTTGCAAACAAGTACTTCGATGGGGTTGCTTTGTGCAGCACTTCTGTGGTTCAGTTAACAACAGCCTTCCGCATTTTAGCATTTATTTCAGGAGATAAGGTAAGCCCGTTATCCTCTTCTATGTTATATGTTTTCAAGACGTCTAATTTGCAATGAATATTCATGCCGTCATTTTTTCTATCAATAAAGGCTGTGGCTTCCTCCCTGTTTGAAGAAGGTGCAATTACTGTTATATACATAGTCCTGATGAACTGCAAGTCTATGCTTGAACGCTTGTCGAATAGTTACGGTGAGAATGTGATGTTAGTATGTCATTATGCAGTCTTGTTCATGAAGTAGATTGAGGTTTATATGATATTTTCTCGCTTAAACCATCTTCTCTCTTGTTCTTCCTTCAGATTACCTTGTGGATGAAGGGGCTGAACTAAGTTCCACTACGGAATTGCTTTTAGACCGGACTCATGAACAAGCCCTAGTTGATCTCATGACTCCCTCTCTTGTCTTGCTGATAAACCTCCTCCAGATACTACATGTAATATGCTCTGTTCTATACTTCTATTCCTAGTATGGCTTAGCATGCTATTGCCTCAAGCTGCTCATATCATTAGTCTTGGATGTATCTACCTCTGCAGGGAACAAAGGAACAATATCGCAACAAAAAACTTCTTACTGCTCTTCTGCGGTTACACCGAGAAGTCAGGTATTCAGATAACCCTCTATACATAGCATGCCCCCACCCCTCCCTCCCTTTTACATAACATTTGCTTACATAATATTTTCTATTGCATTGTTTCAGCCCAAGACTAGCAGCTTGTGCTGCAGATCTGTCTTTCATGTTTCCTAGTTTTGCTGTAAGCTTTGGTGTGGTTTGCCAGCTTATTACTTCAGCACTTGCTTGCTGGCCATTGTATAATTGGGCACCTGGTCTGTTCCATTGCCTTCTTGAAAATGTTGAGCCCACTAATGCATCAGTACCATTAGGTCCAAAAGATGCCTGCAGTCTCCTTTGTCTCCTGGTAAGCCATTTAGTTACACGTGTATCTATACTTAAGATACCTACATTTTTCATGAAAAACATAGGTGGCCGAATTATAAGATTGTACCTGTTTCTCATTCTTATATGTTTGTCTGCGCTTGAAGGGTGATCTTTTCCCTGATGAAGGCATATGGATGTGGAATGTTGAAGTTCCTTCGCTGAGTGCTATTAGATCGTTGAGTACTGGAACAGTTCTAGGGCCTCAAGTTGAGAAACAAGTGAACTGGCACCTGCGTCCTGAACATGTGGCCATATTACTTGTAAGGTTGATGCCGCAACTTGATAGACTTGCACGTGTCATTGACAACTTTGCTACTTCGGTATGTCCTGGTTTTGTTTATTTCTGGTGTTTTTCACTCCAAAGCAAACGACTTTTCACTATAGCAAATACTTGTATACTAATTGTATCAATAGGCCTTGATGGTGATACAAGACATGCTTCGGATCTTCGTTGTTCGTGTTGCCTCTGAAAAGATCGAGTGTGCGGTGGTTCTTCTGCGGCCAATTTTTATTTGGTTGAATGATAAGGTTGATGGAACTTCCCTGTCAGATGGAGAGGTCTTTAAGGTATGCTAATGCATAGTGATTATGGCTGAATAATTGCGTGTTATTAGGTGCCAGCAAATGTCTGTTAAATGCATAATTTTTCATGCATGCAATTACTGTTCAAAGTTCTGTAGGCGACAATATGAAGTCGATATTAGGTTGTCCACACTTATCTGCTGGTCCAAGCAGGTTTTGTTGTGTGCCAACAAATTTTGGAAATAGTATATTAAGAAAATTGAAATTATAAAGCCCTGTGACCACCAACAGAAATTGTGGGCTAGTGTTCAGGTTTCTGGAACGATTGTCAATCCAGACCAGTTTGTTTCAGTTTTTTTGTCTAGGTTTTTTGCGAGGTTTATATATGCTTCCGACATATTAATTAGTATAAAACTCCATAGAAGTAGCACAAAAAAAAGTGACCGCAATGTTGTCCACATGCAAACCAGAGGTTGCTTCTGGAGAATTTGCTAGTTTCTTGCGGTAACCTGGTAGGCTTGTTTCTGTCCACGTTTGTTTTAGGCGGTTCCTTTCTGTAGTGTCCCCTTTCTATGGGGCGTTTAACTCTGGGCTAAAATCATTGTTAACTAACGGTAATCTGTCCAGTAAAAATTTAGAACAGTAACTCTACTGTGTGCTAGTTGTCGTAACAAACAAGCACTTACCATTTAGTTACTGGGCAGTGGGCACTATATTTGAAGGAGCTCTTTTGCCCCAAAGTCACTTCTCCATTTATATAATCTTTCAGCATCGCCGATCTGAAGTTGTTTAATGCAATGTTTCCAGGTGCATCAGTTACTTAAGTTCATTGCAAAATTGTCGGAACACCCAAATGGCAAGGTGAGAGGTTCTTTATTATTCATATCTCGTGTATATTGTTTCTCTCTTTCTCCTCTCTCATTTTCTCTTTATTCAGGTATTGCTATGGAAAATGGGAGTTGCACGGGTTCTTAAGAAGTTGTTACGGAATTGTAACAGCGCATCTTACTTGAAAGATGAGATGTCTGAAAGAGGAGCCCATAGAAGCGACCAGCTTATGCTCAAATGGAGGATTCCCTTATTCAGATGTCTTGCATCTATCTTTAGTGCCAAGCCATCTAGTAAAGAGCAGACTGCTATTGAAGAGTAAAATCATAACTACCAAATTATTTACTTTAGAAGTACTTCACCATTTACATATGATAACTAATTATATTAAGTCAAAGTAGGTCTTCGGAGAATGCTACTGCTGAGGAGTGCTCTTCTATCATGCATCACCTCTTGGTCTTATGCCAGGTACAGTATATTTTGTGTTGTCTATGATGAGATGCTTATCAAATCAGTACTGTTTTTACTTTTTACTGCTCTATTTAATTCTGAAGCTTAGCTCACTACTTCCGTAGTGAAGTCAGGATGTGGTTTCTTCAGTTTTGCTGCCCTGGAAATTTGATACCAAGTTTTTATTTATCAAAAGCCATTTATAGAAAATGCTCCGTGCAGATAGTTTTTTTTGGGTTTTAGTACTAGCCAAAGAAAAACAGTCAGCAACATGTTGGTGCATGTGTCAGCGTCTGAGATTATGTAGTTGAAGTTCATAATGTCGTTGGTGAAAATCCTAAAGGAATAGCTGAAGTTTCAAAATGATTTATCATATACTCCGTACATGACTAAATGAGAAGGAAATACCGAGGACGAGGACATGGAATGGGGATGAGGCTTGTTCAGTTGCTTTATTTTTCTTCCTTTTTTACAGGGTTGTCTTGCTACTTTTTAATATTTACTTAAGAAACCTAATGCCAAAGTTTTATGTGCAACTAATTCTCCAAGTACTATATGAATTGTGTTACATGTCCTTTAACAACAGGCTTTGTGGCAATTTCTGAACAAGATATTATTTGATGGAAAAGTGCCACGGCTGATCCATTTTATTTGAATTTTGTTTTTTATGGTGCATGCTGTCCTTGATGCTGAATTTTTATCGTATTCATGTTTCTCTGCATGTTTTACGCTACTCATCATGCTATAAGTATGTCAGGTTTTGCCAGTTGGACGGGAAATGTTTGCTTGTTCCATGGCATTCAAAGAAGTGGCTTCTTCCTATATCTGTAGAAATGCAGTACCTTTGATATTTTCACAAATCCAAACTCCTAACCAAGATGATGAGGAGAAAAATGAGAGTGACACTTATCATGACTCATCAAATATGGATAACTGGCGTTGCTTTACCCCTTTGTTGAAGTGCTTCAAGCGACTCCTGAAATATGTTGATGCTAATCATCCAAAAGATTATTGTGTACAAACAATTTATTCCGTCATACTTGGTGCTATTTCACTCAGCCAGTATGGTGACAGGTAAACATCACTTCTTCCTCTGCTTATGAATATCTTGATAATACATGTTCAAGGATATCTTTGCAGTTTCCAGTTTGCAAATTTGTCAGATGTTCGTATACTTCATTTGCATGAATAGGGCACTGGATTGTCTTCTAGTAAATCTTTTAACTGATGTGATATGAGCTTGTGGTCTATATATGTGCAAAGAAGAGAAGAATTAATTAAAAAAATATTATATGGATGCTATTTTGGAGAGCGGCGATATGGAGGCCGAGCTACATGTAGCTCGGTATTCGAAAAAAAATCTGCATTTTTATGTTTCAGAAAATTCGAAAAAAATTCCTAGGTGTAGACAATGTCGAGATCTACCACTGTGCAAAATGTCAATGAAAAAATTGTTGTATTTTAGCCTGGGCAAAAAAGACAAATGTGCAGATCTGGATCCGTGAACAGTGTACCGTTTCAAATTTTTGAAATTTTGCAAGATTTCTCATTTTTGTGTAGCCTAAAAAAACGATTTTTTCCTTGGAAATGTACAGTGGTAGATCTCGACATTATCTACACCTAGAATTTTTGTTTCGAATTTTTTGAAACACAAAAATGCAGATTTGAATATTTTTGGAGGCCGAGCTACATGTAGCTCGGCCTCCAAATGGTCTTTCCGTGCTATTTTGTGATTTTTAAATGTCTTTACTCATAGGTGATTAGGATGATCTCCATGTTGGAAAACTAACTAGTACTCCCTCCGTTCCTAAATATAAGATGTTTTAGCTATTTCACATGTTGACTAAATGCGGATTGAAATGAGTGAACAAATTTACTAAAACGTGTCTAGATACATGTTATGTGGAAAAAAGCTAAAACATATTACATTTAGGGACAGAGGGAGTAATTAGTATAGTATGGTGATTGTTGAGGGCTTCAGGCTGCCAGATATCTTGTTTGTATGAAGAATAAATGGATCAGTTCCAGATGTGATGGCAATATGGTTTGGTCTGATGGTTGGCTGGTGATTTTGTTGTTCTTTGTAAATTTAGTTTTTTTGTATTTCGGTTGATCATTATTAAGTATTAACTGGCAGTTGGTTCCTCATGTTGTACTGTTCTTATTGAAGAGTAGATCTGAATATATAACTCTATGTCAGTTAAGGTTTCAAATGCTTTTTTTTTCCTCCTTTCAAAATGATCAATATACACAACTGTTAGATGTTTTTATGATGCGAAACATTTTATTTTTCCAGTGCAGTTTTTCTATGGGTCCAGATAACATAATGAGGTACTTATACTGTTTCTGTTGGTTGCAGTCTTGAGGGTCTCATCATATTGAGGTGTCTATTGGGGCACTCCTTTGACCGTGGTCTTACATTGAAACCCGCTGACGATAGTTTGAATGAGGGTATAGTTTTAATGAAGACCTTTGAAGAGAAGATACACCAGGGCTACGATGATTTGTCGATTTCTGTTGGGAAGTCTCTTCTACATCAGGTATTCCTTTTCAGTATAGTATTATGTTTTTCCTACTTCCATGTTTCTCATATTGACTTCAATCAACAGGTTCAGAGTTCCATCACATTGCTTTGCTCTATTCTCGAGAATTCTGGCCTACTAGAAGATTCAGTGCAGATGGTTCTTGAAGGCACTTACTTACCATTTGGAGTGGTTCGCTCTGTTGTTATGACATCTCGTCTAATGCCATCCCTAGCCTCCGTAAATCATGAAGCTGTTCTCTTCTTTTCCAATGCCTGGAAGGTTATTGCTGATTCAGAAGAACCTGTTGAGGGTGAATTTTCAAAGAGGCTAGTGTGGGAGTTGCCTGATTCTTCTCTTGAGAGACAACTAATTCCTGGCCAATCTGCTAGTAGAAAACTGACATTAGGAGAGGCTGCAAGTAGACGTATAAAAGACAATCAAGCACCTGAACCTACTGGACAGTTTGCTCGAGGTTTAAGTACAGCTAGTGCCTCTACAGGTCATGCACGTAGAGACACTTTCCGCCATCGGAAACCAAACACAAGTAGACCACCTTCAATGCATGTGGATGATTATGTTGCAAGAGAGAGGAACATAGATGGTGCAAGTAGTGCATCAAATATTGTAAATTCTACTCCGCGTGGAACACTTAGTGGAAGACCTCCATCTATTCATGTGGATGAATTTATGGCAAGGCAGAGGGAGCGTCAAAATCCTGTCCCAGCCCCATCTGGGGATGCACCTCAAGTAAAAAGTCAGACAAGTCTGGATGATAATGTCCGTGCTAAGACGGAGAAACCGCAACAACCCAAGGCTGATCTCGATGATGATCAAGAAATTGATATAGTCTTTGATGAGGAATCAGAGTCAGATGACAAACTTCCTTTTCCTCAGCCAGATGATAATCTGCCACCTCCTGTCATTGTTGGGGAAAATTCTCCAGGTCCAGTTGTTGAGGAGACAGAAAACCAGAATGAAAAAAGTCCATTTTCAAAGAACAGTGAGAATCTTGCTGCTGACATATCTTCCCGGACAGCTATGCTTCCGGAAGCTAATGTTTCTTTGGAGCGAAAAGATTCAGTTTCTAGCCCAGAGAAGAGTGTGTTCAGTGATCGTGCTGATGAACCTGCATATATTTCATCTCATAGCAAGCGTCCTGCAGAAGCACCTCTCCGACAGTTGCGTCCTAATAATTATCAGAAGAGAAGTCCATATAAGTTGTCCGAGAGTTCTCTTTCATCTGGATCTCATGGACATGATCATAGGCTTTCCAAAAACCAACCACCTCTGCCACCAATGCCACTATCAACATCTTCCATGCCTATACAAAGTCCCGATTCAAGTCAAAGACGGCCATCTTACAGCGCTAGGGATGGACCACCACCTTTTCCGTATAATTATCCTGTACAGCCTTTTGAAGCTAGTATGCCGACTGCTTTTGTGGGGCTTCAGGTAATGGAAGACAGATCTTTTCAAGTTTTAGTTACGATTTTGTGCTGCTTTTTACCTGCTCTTGCAATTTAGATTCTTCAATGCGAACTTCCATTTGCAGGCTCAAACTGAACATGCCCAGGCAAACAACGGTACTTCATCATCAAATGCTCCTAATGCAGATGCCAATTTCATGTGGAACTCTTTCCCAGTAAATAGGGCTATGGAGCACTTCACCTCTGGTTCATCTGCCCGACCGATGGCACCCCTTCCTTATTCAGTTCCTGCAACCCAACATGCCGCAATGAGCTCCATCTCTCCTGCATCACTGTATAACCAAGGCAATAGTGTTGTCCAGACTTCCCCGTCTTCATCGCTCATGAACGATGCAACTCCAGGCATGAATTCTGCATCTGACAGCGCAATGCTGTCCAGTTTGCTACCATTTGCATCACAGTTTCTAATGGGCAGGCCTCCAATGTCTACTCAATTTTATGGAACATCTCTTCAACACGTTCAACTCTCATCTGGCCTTTCACAGAATGTGTCCAATCCTCAGCCTTCTGTTTCCTCGATGCAAGCACGTCCACCAGCACCACCACTACCTCAGCAGCCTCATCCATCCCAGACTCAGCAATATCTTGGCTCTGTTCAATGGCAGCAACACCAAGAGCAGCCTCAGTCATACACACAAAGTAGTATGCAGCCGCAGATGGCTTTGCAGTTTCAGAACCAGCTTCCTGTTCCTCAGATGCAATTTTACCAGACTCATCCATCCCAGACTCAGCAGGAGTTTGCTGCACAAGCACTGAGACAAGCGGGTGAACAATCACAGCTCGCAAACCAGAGTATACAAGCTGGTAGTTCATCTCAACGAGAACAGGATATCAATCTACAGCAACTTTTCTCATCTCCAGAAGCTATTCAGGTTATTTGAATTTTTACAGAAGCTACGTACTAGAAAATAGTCATTGCCAATGGTGTCTAACCCTACACGTTTTAACTGTTGCAGAGTCTACTAGGCGACCGTGAGAAGCTTACCAAGCTTCTGGAGACCAACCCAAAACTGATGCAGATGCTTCAGGTAAAGCTTGACGCAGTTCTCAAGCAGCAATAAGTTCTAATGCAATGGAAGCTGCTTCTGTTGTCGAATTCAGCTGTATGTTGATCTGAAAATCTACTTTGTATTCGTCAAACAGGATCGTATTGGCAAATAGGACTTCAAGTGGGAGACGACGCCTAATTTTGGGTCTGTTGTGGCCATGCTGTGCTAGCCAAAGAATGAAAGAGGATGATGTCGGTGTACATCATTATGTCTCGTTGTGTGTAACATGTTAATATTATGACGATGTTAGTGCTAAATTTTGTAATCAATTTTGTCCGATGCTCCGTAATCCCTCGGTCCTAATTATGCTACTACTATAGTTCTAGCCGTCCTGAAACGCTGTTCGGTTAGGGCATCGATAGGTTCTGTTGATCCGCCTAACTTGCACATGATTAGACTGTAGCGTGAGGACCAGGGTATTTATTCTATGCTCGAGTTCCCCTTTACTTTGAAGGAGGCCTATCAGACATGTTTTGAGGAGCTCTGTAAACTACTCCCTCCGTTTTTTAATATAAGATATTTTAGGTGGTCTACATGTTGTCTACATGCATACTAAAAATGAGTGAACATGCACATTAAAATGTGTCTAAATGCATTTGTATGCATATGTATGTGGACAAATGCTAAAACATCTTATATTAAAAAACGGAGGGAGTAGTTATGTACCACAGTCCACAGGTTAGTGGCCATGCTCCCTAACGCTGGTTACTCGGTTATTATTAGTCCAATATATTGATCTTGTTTGTAAAATCCTCATATGGCCTGCCTTGACTAGTCCAATATATCGATCTTGTTTGTAAAATCTTCATCTGGCCTGCCTTGACAAAGCAAACTAATATGTTGATTGACAATATCAGCTGTAGGTTGTTTCTTTTGCCACCATGATGGCCCTGTAGGGGTGACAATTGATTCAGAGTTACGGAGTATAAATTTTACAGCAAGTTTCCACAGGTCCTCGCTCTCTCCTGGTACCTGCCCTTCCCCTCGCCTCCCCTCTGTTCTCTAGCGCCACCCACCCTCGAATGGAACCAGGGAGGCTCGCTGGTAAGGTCGGGCGGCGCAGGACTGAAACTCCCACCTGCCAAATTTTCCTTTTTTTAATACACAAAATATCGCAGGACTGAAACTCCCACCTGCCAAATTTTCCTTTTTTTAATACACAAAATATCCTCTTAGTTTTGCGTATATGCATACAAGTGACTAACGCTGGTTATCCCAGGTGGCGGAGAGGCCACGGTTTGGTCAATGAGGTTGATCGCATACCTCTTTGTTTCACCAATGATATAGATGTCGACCAAACTACGTCTACTGGTCATGTTTACCCCATCGACAGTTCTATGAACTACGAGAGGGCAGGGCTTCTCAGGAGGTACGATGCAAAGACATTGGATGTCGCGGTGCTACAAGCAGGCATGCCGTACCCAAAGACTTAATGGTAAAGTTTACATGGATTATGTGGAGCTCCCTTATGTCAGTTACCGGCCTTTTTTTTTGTTAATCCTCAAGTGCATATTTTTTTTGTCGTGACTGCCTAATGTAATTCAGTGTTTGCTCTGAACTTGTGAACCTCTACACTGTCCGGTGCCTCCTTGCAAACTGAGATGGTATTAATAGCCACATTTTGCATACTAGTAATAAGTTCAGTAATTCAATTAGCCCCAAGGGCAGCGCTGGAATAGTATGGACCGATAAGTACACCCGGTCTGAAACTTCGGAAATGCCAGGTTAACTGAACTGAACCGAGCCACACCAACAGGTACAGATGACAGACTACAATTTCAGTCGAGAAACAATCTGATCATGGAGACATAGCAGACAACCAGCTTATATATCGTACGCTACATTTTCCAGAAACTATGTTCTGTTCCAGAATCTATCTAAATCCAGCACTGCAAAAATTGCTGGCAGTACCACAAATAAGTTCCACCAAACTAGCCAGAGTTGTCCCTCATGCATAGCCAGCCATACCAACGTTGGCAGTAGCCTTGTTGGTCTTTTTGGCAGCTTGGCTTATCGATTTCGTGTAGTACATGTAGAAGTACACGTTCAGAATCATGGTGAAAACCACGAAGACCGCACCCGAGATAAACACCCCTTTCCGCAGAGAGTCACAGGTCCAGCTCCCTGCATATATCATGTGCCTGTACTTGGTGTGGTACGCGTTCTTCGTTGCTCCAGCAATCAGACAGGACTCGGCGATTATGAATGTGATCCTAACATTGTGCAAGTAATACACATTATACACTGAGGCAACATAACTTGGGCAGTGAAAGAAAATCTGTGTGCATAGGAATTACCATGAAGATGCAAAGTAGATAATGGACCAAGCTCTGCTTCCACCTGGTGCAAGTGGCTGGCCAAAGCACATGCACTTTGTAACTCCCATAAGAAGTGACTGGCCCGAGAGGAGAAACAGGAATGCACCAACACCATATCCAGTAGAAATGTCGGAGTCATAGACGCAAAATGTCGAGTTGTTGTTGTCCGTGACTATTGAACCCTATTATGGCATAAAATAGACAGAATCAGATTAAGGGGGAAAGGGACCAGGAGGAATGTAGGATGCAACCCATCATCCTGGTAATTTACCCCGCACAAAACTTGTTATGAAGAACTAAAACTTCTGCTCTAAGTAGCATAGTTTACTGATAATGTTGGTTGGTTTCCATAAGAAAAATTGACGTGTGTAAAAAGAACTTAAGCGCTTCAATTGTTCGGTATCACCACATTAAACAATTCTAGAAAGTTAACAACTACTGATAATATTATCAGCAAACTAAATACTGTAGAAATAATATTTCTTATGCCAGCCAGTATGAGGCCACAAAACGTTTAATCTGCCTTTCAAGTCCAGCCCGTTCCATGCCCATCATGAACCACAGATTGGCTGCTCCCGATGGGCCAAAGAAGAAATCTGCTTAAGGTAGATGCCTTTGAATATGGTGGAGTAGACCTCACGACTCACAAGTCTTAGCTAAAATATATATACACTTCATTTCAATACAGAAGAACCTAGGGTCATACTCTTGACTGTAGCAGATTGAATAGTACGTACACAATTCTCCCGATAAATGCTAAAGATGAGATGAGATGAATTTTTCCTAATGTGAGCAGTTTGAGTTGTAGTTTTCATGCCATGGGAATTTTCCCAAGGATTCCTTCCACACTACATCTCATAGGAAATTTCCACGGACTCAAACCTTTTCCTAGAAAGTTTCCATTGCTTTTCAATCAAACAACTTTTGTAGAAGTTTCCCAAAGCAATCCAATCCACCTCACACAAACAGCCCCTAACTCTAACAGAAGGCATAGCTTCACTTTTTCTGAGTATCTGATCAAATTAGTAACCAGCTGAACCTCAACGCTCGTACATCAGCTAAACATATATTAGCACTTCCAAGAAATTTCTAATATCAGGAATTTCTATTTTATAAAAAATCTAAATCAGCAAGTTCGATGACTAGGACCAATCTGGGGTACGCTCCATCAACAAACAATATGCTCAAACATTCAGAATGTTACATTCTCTACATCTACTTGAAGTGAAGCTAATCTAACTTTTCCGACACCAACCAACTGGCAGCAAGAATCTCCAGCTCAAAGCCCTTGCTTAAACATCCAAGAAATCTACATCCGACCTATGGGAATCCCTCGGATCCAGAGACGCGCGGCTCGGGGTCTCGGAGAGGTGGGTGCTCGCAGTATGGTACCAGAAGCGAGGCTAGAGAAAACAACGTGTATAGGCATATATCGGTAGCTCGGTGGTACCGTGCTGCGGCGGCGCTCGGCGGCGATGGCGAAGCCGAAGGCGGTGAGGCAGAGGGCGATCACCAGAATGTGCACCAGCAAGGAGGTGGTCCTCCCCGTCTCCCCCATCTCCCTCCCTCGCTCTAGCTTGTATCTCTGCAAGTCAGCCAGTCACTCGCTGTCGCTGTGGATGCTGCTGTGGGGAGTGAGGGGAGCCGGCTGGGGGAAGGGGAAAGAAAGCGAAGCGTGAGTGTGAAGAGGGGAGGCGAGTGGAAGTGGAAGACTGAAAGCGGTGGGCCCACGTCCGCAGTGCCGGTAGCAAAGAGAAAAGAAATGGGCAGGAATCCGCGGAGTGGGAAGCGAACAAAAGACAGGGGTCTAGGGGGCACCGCCTCCTGTTTTTCTGCGGCCGGTTTGGGAAGCTCTCACTTGGAAGGACAATATTACCCTTGAACGCATTACAAATTATTCGATTCTTTTGTTATTTCGATCGGAAATTCAAAATGGCTCCGAGCTGGCATTCTCCTGGTTGAGTAGGAAATAAAAAATCAAGAAATTCTGAAAGAAAAACAAAATCAATGGCCCAACATGGAGATTTTGTTTATTCACACAAAGCACCACAAATGTCACTTCATTATGAAACTTTTCAATTATGTAGAGCACTTGAATATGTTTGTTGCCAACCTTTTTTTTTAGATTTTTCATAATATTTTATTATTAAAAAAATACTACTCAACTAGGAGGATGTGAGCTCGGCAGCCAAAACGACCCTCTCAATCTCTACAACACCTACCTATCTATCTTATCCAATTAGATGTGAGAAACAAGTGTACATGGAGGATGTATAAGTACAATATAGTAGCAATCACATCTATATCTTGTTATGAAGCAAAATCCTACTAAGGCCTTATTTGTATTGCGGGATTTTAAAACATAGTAATAGGATTGTTTTTGGGATTGAGGTGTCAAGCGGAGTGGATTTCCACGGTATTTAAAAAAACATAAATTCTACAAAGAGTGTATTTAGATGATGTACAAGAATTGAATGCGCGAATTTTGAAAGATTGGTTAGAGAGTATAGAGAGATAGAGTGAAAGAGTATTGGCCTTCCCAAAGGAAAATTAAAATAAGAATTGAGCTCGTGTTAAGAATCCTACGCAATGGAGACATAAAACTGGATTACATAGAAATTTGATAGCCCAATCCTGTGACATAGTAATCATGTGACATATTTTTATCTTATTTACATAGGCCAACTAAAAAGTCTTATCTCCGTGAAACTTTCTACGCACACATAAAACATGCAGATCTATGCGTGCAACTTTTTTTAAAAAAACTTCAAACATTTAGAAAATGTCTTTTTGAACCAGGAGCATATGCACCCCGGTTCAAAGCTACTTTCCCAGGTTTATTGGCTTACTATTGTCTTCGGTCCTTTTTTGGCCTGGCTCCCAGCTACTAATGCGAGTTGTTTAGTAGCCTACAGAGAGTTCATATACTCCCTCCGTCCCGGTGTATTTGTCTTTGGTCGTTTTTTTTTTTTTTTTGGAGTACAAGCCAGCGATCCATACAGAAATTAGAAACGAAGAACAAACACCAGCTCGCACAAACAGAGCTCAGCTAAAGGCACTACAGCAGCAGGGACGCAGCTGAACCACCAAACCTCGACGAAGCCGACGAACGCCGGAGACGACGAAGACGAACCACTTGCCTGCTGGAAGAAGGATGACCTCCAAACCTTGAAGAAAGCCGCATAAGTCACACACCGCAAGCAGTGCGATCTTGACGACGAACGAGCACGGCCAAGCCACCCCAGCACCAGCACCAGCACCACCTTCCGCCAGGGCGGCGAGGCCGTGCCAGAGGAACCACCACCACCGCGCCAACCAGCCCAGCGCCTCAGCTCAGCACCAAACCCCTCCACTCCGCCGCACCACCTCGAAGCGAGACCTGTCCTTACCTCCACGGCCGGACGAAGGAAACACGAAGAAGCCGACGCCGGAGTCGCCAGAAGCAAACATGCCGCCCCCGCCGCTCTCCCCCCCGCCACCACGGCCGGCCAGGAGAACCCGAGGCACACGCCCGCGACACCTGCTCCAGGAGCACCCCCAAAAACCT
Source organism: Poa pratensis (assembly GCA_947311845.1). NCBI lineage: Eukaryota > Viridiplantae > Streptophyta > Magnoliopsida > Poales > Poaceae > Poa > Poa pratensis. Next base: position 32,261,333 of record CAMZMU010000078.1, on the reverse strand, counting down.
TAGGAAGCCCGCACCGGCGCTGGGGAAGACGACGGTGCGACGACGACAGGCTCCAAGGACAAAAGCCCCACGAAACGCGGTCGACTGCGCCGAAACGACGACCGCGAGGGGGAACTTCATCAGATCCGTCGCCGCAGCAAGGAGCTCCGGCGAGAGGGAGCGCGGATCGAGAAGACTTGAAGGTCGTACACGGCGGCGCCACTCCCACACCCACGCCTCCGTCGACCACACTTATCCACACCCTATTTACAGCCGGAACGCACAGATCCGGGGTTCCCCCACCCTTCCGCCGCCGGAGCGGACGGAGAAGGGAGGGGGAACCCGCGGCGGCGCCGGGGAAACGGGGGGAAGACGGGGTCGCCCTTGCTGTCGCCTTTCTGGAGAGAACGAGAGAAAGGGGACCACTACTTTCGGCCTGTTGGAACCGCCGTCTTTGGTCGTTTTTGGCATGGCTGGATTTTTGGGCATGCTATTCGTACCTCACATTATAATGTAGCCAAAAAATATTCCTTTATTATTGCATAAGCAACCGGCGTGTAGTGAAAAACACATGCTATGCATTTATTTTTGCGAGGAAATTACAGATACATCCAGCCAAGTTTCTTACAGAAAAGTCCAGAAAACAAAGAAAATTACAACGAAGTCCTTCTGAACTTTGGCGTCGTCGTCTTCAGGCAGACCGCTGCGCCGGCGAATCCCGCCGCCGAACCTCCATGACCTTGGACTGGGAGGCCCCCCTGAGCGACTGGGAAGTCGACGCTCCTCGGTGCCTGGACACCTCCACCCTGCAGGAAGAACAGCTACACCACCTCGGCCTTCCGCATCTGCAACTTCGAAAACGTCAATCACCGGAGCCGCCATCTCTCGACCTCCGGCGAAGGGGACGCCCTCTCGAGAACTCCAGAGAGCCGCGAGCGAGGGCGGGGCAGCAGATCCGCGGTGGAGCTCCGCAGAGCCGCACCGACAGAGGAGAAGTCCACCACCACCAAAAGCCACCCCAGCGCCGCCGGCTGGCACACCACCACGCACACCTAGCTATGTACATACCTGGATCCGGAGATCCCCCGTCCTCCCGTCGCCGAAGCGGCCGCCGGAGGGCGAGGGATCTGGAAGATCTCCGGTCGCGAGCTGCTGCGCGCGGTGTCGCCAAGAAAAACGCCCCTTTGACTACTGTAGACGGGAAAGGGGAAGCGGTCCAAGCTCCGTCGTAGCTATGCATTTGTGTAGATGTAATCATGCGCTCGACTGACTTCCACTCATCCAAAAATGGATTGTACTACAATGTCTTTGGAGGCCACCCTGAAAAACTTTGTTGCCCAGAAATTACTCAACATAAAAGGAAAAACCACCCTGTGCAAGCGAAACAAGCATGTAGCAGTCACCTCTGCAAACATGTACTCCATAGCAGTTACTCATCACTTCACCAGTCATCCTTGTTTCCAATACAAGGTAGAATTACTGAACACAAATCTTAAAGAGTAAGTACTACTGCTTAGCAAAACGTTAAATTAACCAACAACTCTTTCTTTTAACTAAACTATAACTACTACAACAGACGTAAAGCAAGACACCTGTTTGATAGTACTCCCATTACCAAACCGTGGGCGGCGGCTCAACGAATTAGGCTGAGTTACCGGCAATCAAATCCAGGATTACAGAAGGACAGCTCTTACTCAGATGCTGAAAGCCGTCAGTGGCAGCGGCTGCCGTCAGATTTGCCGGGGAGCTTAGAAAATGGAAGCATGCCTTCTTCAACCCTTGGCAGTGGTGCTGCTCAGCGAGCGCCAGGATGGTCCCTGCCGTGCTTACATCGATGTATCTGCATAGCTTTTCCTCACAAACCAACTTCAGTCTCTCAAAATTATACCTGTCCGCCGCAACAAGCAGATGCTGACACATGATGTCTTGTTGTTCCTCTTCTGTTTCCATCTCCAGCAACAACGAGTCGGTGTAGGCGAAATGTAGCAAGGCTCTGAACACCTGCGGCTCCATGTCCTCTACGCGCATGAGTATGACATTTGCAGCGCCGCTCTCTTTCATTGAGCCGAAGAGCTCGGCCTTGAAAACCGACGACCGTGAAGCGAGCAGCCACCGGTGCGCCGTGAACGTCTGGCCGGCGACCTCGAAGACCACATCGGCGCCCTCCCCACTTGCGAGGAGATCACCTAGGTGTTGGTTCAGGTCGGACGGTGGCACGGACACGAACGTCGGCGGGGGCATCTCCACGGACCGGATCTCGTTGATAACGGCGATGTCGCACCTGACGGTGAAAGAGTCGTCTACAAGGTGCTTGGACCGGAAATGCAATGCCACACATACGTGGGCGTTCCCGTCCTATCTCACACGTTCAATAGTGCTTCGTGATCTAGTCCAGCTCTCCTTGCACATTGCAGAGAACACCCTGCGATGTGTCCATTCTGTTTCTGTAAGCCTCTCCCATTTTACAGTATACCCTCACTCTTTTTATATTTCATAATTTCAAGACAAAGAACTATGTTTGTTTTGGATAGTTAAGTACATAATTATTATACAATATTAGGCACAATTACCACATAATTTGTTGCACCAAAAAAATTGAATGAGCATTGGTTCTGAACCTGGACTTCCTTTTGGGTACGTGATTTGGATTTGGACCTTCTTAGTACCTCTTAATTAGTACTTACTCCGTTCCAATTTAATTGACTTGCTATGCATCATCCATGGTGCATAGCAAGTCAACATGTTACATATCTAGATACATCCACATGTGGTGCATAGCAAGTCAACATGTTACATGTTTAGATACATCCACATGTGGTGCATAGCAAGTCAATTAAATTGGAACGCATGGAGTACACACATGTTTAGATACATCCACATGTGGTGCATAGCAAGTCAATAAATTGGAACGGAGGGACTACACATGCAGGATAAGGTCTCGAACAACCAAGAATAAGTGGACAGAGAAAAAAGATTTTGAACTATGTACAAGCACAAATTCTAAGAATATCTCGTTTTCAACTCCATTTTACAAATATGGGGTACACTTCTTGTAAGTATATTTATTCCTTTTTTCCAAGCGTGCACAAGAAATACAAGTGAAATATGTTTCACCATTCCCTTCTATTTATCTTTACCATCTCACGAACAATACGCTTTCTTTCTGCCAAAAGTTTCGTGAAGCATTCTTGTGCGTGTCAAATTAATTCACAGAAGATTTCATACCCAAATTGACTCATAAAAGATTCACAGAAGATTTAAAAAAAGTTATCAGATTTCATACATGCTTCATTCATTTTCCGATATGAAAAAGAGAAAAAAATGGGTGAAGAAGCATACACAGATGTGACAAGAGAGAACACAGTTTCATAGATGCTTTTTGTGATCCAAGATCCATGAACATCCCAGTAATCTAAACGAAATTACACAATTTAGAAAATCACCAAAAGCCGTTGCGAAATAAGAGAAGGCTAGTTTTACCATTGTACCATTTGTCTTCCCTTAGAACTACAATTTCCTACTAAAATCTCATTCATTGTTAGAGATGGCAATAAGAGATAACGCATTATACAACTTATAATTTTGCCTTCTCTAGATGGGCTAAGAGAAGACGTGCCTTCTCTACCATTGTAGATGCCCTAACGAATTTAAGGGAGAGACATATCGGAGACTTGAGAGAAAAGAGAGAAAATGACAAAAAAACCACCACAATTGCGCACAAGACGACGATGAACCACCACCTTAGAGCTTTGTGACACATAAATACCACTATTGGGGTCATGGTGTGACGCCGAGCACTAATTCGCCTGTTTAAGCCCGTTAACAATTTTTCTGACGGTTTGACCCCACCTGTCGGGTCTACGTGGCAAAATTTGACAGAGGAAAGTAAACGAACTGTTAAAATTAAAATAGGGCCCACCTGTCATCCGCTCTACTCTCCTATCCTCTTCCTCTCTTCTTCCTGGAAGGTCAACGCAAACGCCCGACCCGACCGCCCCAAGCTCCGGCCGCTACCGCTCGTCGCCGTAGGCGTCCACAGGACACCCGCCCCGCACCAGCGCCCCTCTCCTCCGTCTGCGCAGCTCCGGCCGCCGCCCGCCTCCTCTCCGCAAGCCATGAGCTCGAGCGCGGAAGAACCACGAGCTCGGGCGCGGAGCGCGTCGTGCGCGCAGGCCAGCGCGGCCGGCGCCGGCGACCGTGGCGCAGGCCAACAGGGAGTTCGAGCAGGGGCGGCGAGCCGGCGGCGGAGAGTTCGAGCAGGGGACGGCGGTGTGTGCGGGCGCGCCAAGGATATCTGCCATGCCTAAATCGGTGCAATTAATCGAGAGTGCGTGCGCAAGCGAGACGTAACCTGATGCGCGCGGTGTCCTCGCGGCCGTCGCGGAGCAGCGCGGCGACGTCCCCGCGCATCTTGCGCAACTGCGCCTCCCGTCGGTTCCGCAGCAGCTTCATCCGCGCCGCCGCCATGCGCGCCTCCGTCTTGCTGCAACACACACGCCCGTCAGTACCTACCCGGGCACGCGAGGAACAGGTGGTGGGTGGCCACAGAGCAAACCGTGGCGCGTGCGTGTTGCTCAGCGGCACCCCCAGCTCCACGTCGTCCCCACGCCACTCCAGCGGCCATGACGACACGAAGCTTCTGGAGCGGGCGCAGGCGCCGGCGAGCGTCGGCCACACGTGCGCGAACTCGAGCCCCGGCCAGCACCGGCCAGACGCGAGCGTGGCGCGGGCGAGCGCCGGTCACGCACGGGCGGGACGCGGGCGTAGCACGTCGCGGACTCCCTGCGTGCGTTGACTAGGCCGTCCTTTCTCTCTTCCCCTTGCTCTTTTTTTTCTTTTCTTTTTTGCCACGTAGGCCCGACAGGTGGGTCCCACCGGCCAGAAACATGGTTAGAAGGCTAATGACAAGAGATTAGTGCTCGGCGTCACACCTTGCCCCCAATAGTGGTATTTATGTGTCACAAAGCTCTAAGGTGGTGGTTCATCGTCGTCTTGTGCGTAGTGGTTTTTTATCATTTTCTCGGGAAAAGAGGAACAAATCGGATATGCAACTGCAGTCTCAATAAATCCCCGTTTTCGCGTGCTCGAGCACGCAGACGAAGAGGAGCTCCATGGTCGAGGTGGGAATGGAAGCAACTCCGCCATGGGCCGAGACGGCCGACATAGTCAAATTCGCCGGGGTAAGGGGAGGGGACGCCGTCTCGTCTTAGAAGATGCCGCTGCGAGAGGTTCCGGACGACGAGGCCACCGTTGTTGCAGAACCGGGCTGCCTGCTCCAACCCCTCGCCACACCCCGGGAAGTTGGCGAGGTCGACGGACATTGTGGCCTCTGCTCCTCCACCCCCTCCTCCTCTGCTCGTCGTCGCATTCCTCTTTTCCCGGGCCGCCATTGCCCTCAGCCTTCCGGAGAAGGTAAGAAGGCGCACACAACACTCTGTCCATCAACCAAAACAGGCTGAAAAAATGAACAAAATCAAATGGGGAAAGATGGGGAATATAACCAAATCAGACCGGAAAAAACAGAATCCTCCATAGATTCTGAGAGAAAATGAAAAAAAAGAGGAAGAAAAAGTCCATAAATCTGTGCATGATTAGGAACGGCAAAAGGACTGCAGGCGGAAGATCTGTAACAAACGTGTTGCATTAATTTTGCAAGGAATACGGGAAAAGATCTGGAACAAATAGAACTGGGAAAAATCCACCGATGGTGGTCTTCGTTTTGCATCCAGATCGGAAGAGCAAATCAGATCGAAAAAAGCACATCGGGTCAAACAAAATGGAATAACGAATCCAGGTCGTCACCTCAATTTCCGCGGCCGGCCGCCGCCTCTCACCTACATGTCAGACGCCGACGTCGCGACACTTAAGCCTACCTGCGAGCCACCGCCTCACCTTCCTTTTCGCCGGACGCCTGCCTCTTCTTCGCGGCCGGCGACCATGGACATCTTCTCCCAAAATCCCGCAGCTTCGGGTCAACGGCGCTCGAGCATATGCAGATGTAGCCGCCGAGCCCCGTCTTGGATAAGCGAGAGAGATTGTGAGAGGGGTGAGGTCCGGCCACGAAGTGTTCAGCTACATCTTGGCTGCCTTATTACTGCGAATATGACATTTTGTCCAGGTTGAAAGTGTAAAACACCACGCACGAATATTAGAATGTTTCGGGTTGTTGGATAGGGCAGGGACGCCCACGCGGGTGTGGAAAAACCGCTGGGAGTGTCTAATGGTCAGTCGACTGATTTTGATTTCGTCGTCAGTCGAATTTTCTGTCCACTCACACGCTGACACGTACGAACTTGAAACACGTCAGGAAACAACCCCGCAACTTAAAAAACAGGTCCCCGCCCCCCGACCCACGTACTAGCCCAACTAACGGGCCGAGTTAGTCCAGCCCGACCCGAAAACAGCAGGCCGAAGAAAGGCCAGTTGGTACAAAGCCCAGGAAAAATAATCCAAAGCCGGATCAGGGAAAAGACCTTCTTCTTCAAGAAAGCTCAGATCAGCTGCAGCGTTGCCCCCAGTCACTACCCCCGACATCCATCTCACAAAACAAAGAACATAGGGGTAGAGAGACCACAACGAAAGAAGAACAGCCACACTACGATCCAGATGGAAGAGATACTCAAGCCTCCAGACATCATAAGCGCTTACCTCGGTGCAGATCACAGGCTCGAGGTTAGATCTCGAAGAAAACTTCCTCTCCCTGCAATTCAGATTGAAAAACCTGTTGCTATCTCTGAAAAACCTGTTGTATCTGCAACTTTTCTTTCAAAAAACTCACTGTCAAAAAGAATATTACCAAACTGCATCTCGGGGTATAGAGATCACCAAAAGCAAAAATAACATAGCACGCAGCAGTACTACCAAGTGCATGTAGAAATGAAACTAGATGGCAGTAGACTGCAGGACAGACTGACATATCATATAGTAGGTTCTTTGCAAAAAGAGTAAAGATCACTGATATCATATATATTGTTCAACAAAAGAGCAACAAAGGCTGACCAAAGTGACATATCATTCACACACAAAGTCTTGGTTCAAACTAAAGACTGACAAAGTTTTCAGGAATTAAAAGAGATAGATAAACCAACATAGAAGCCAACCTAACCTTATATATGGTTTCTGGCATTGAAACAAACTTGAGGAGAATGACAAGAGACAACTCCCCATGCTGAGGTCTAGATAGCATCGAAAGAGAGAACCAGGCGGCCGTCATTGTCATTGTGGAATAGGATCAGAACGACAACTCCTTCGTCTAGGTTGTGCAGCTTGGCAAAATGCTGCCATCCACCCCTGAAACAGATCCTTTGATCTTTGCAGGTGTAGTATGATGATTCAAAGTTGGCTCCATCATATCCATAGATGAAAATCGCTTTTCCTTCTTCAAAGGAAAATAAGTAAACAAAGCAACATAGCAGATAATGAAAACTGGTCCAACAATGATAAACCTATTGGGTCCCTAGTTTTACTAGGAAAAAAATATCATTCTAGTCACAAAGTATCCATCAAGCAACATATATAGACATAGATAACACTTACAGTGGATAGATACTTGGCAAAAACTTGGTGGACCAACAAGCACTACCAACAAGCACGCAACTAATCGAAAAAATAACACTATATCAAGATGAGTACATCATGTCGTTTCATTCTAGTAGTCACAGATAATGCGTTTGATCAATACAAGCTAAGAAAATGAATAACTACATAGATAAGACAATGTAGTATAAACAGATATCATCAAGCATCTATTCAAAAAATCCACAACACCATCATCATTCAACATGCTAATATAGAGATTCAGCCAGACTGAATATAGAGATTCAGCCAGAGAGAGATTCAGAAAACATAATGTTAGGACAGAGAAATAGACTAACTAATTAAACTGAAACTGAGACATACCGAAACAAACTATGTATAGAGACAACCTAGCAGAAAGTAGAGACTAAACTGACCTCGAAACTGAGACACTGAATCTAGACTAAAACACTAATAGAGAAAGAGACAATAAATCTAGACTGAGACACTAAATCACTGGAACTCCATTGACTCAATAAATCAAAAATGAAACACTGAATCTGGACTGAAAAAAATACAGAAAGAAACGAAAATAGAGATAGAGAGAGCGCAAAAATAAAGATCGAGAGAGAGAACAAGAACATGAACACTAATAGAGATAGAGAGAGAGCACAAAACATAACTGAGAAAATAAATCAAGACTGAGAAACTAAATCACTGAAACGAATCACAAAACTGAAAACAACACTGAGATTGAAATCACAAAACTGAAAACAACACTGAGATTGAGACACTGAAAGAGAAGCAATGAATAAATGAACACAATACTGATACACTGAAACATGAATAAAACAATAAATCAAGACTGAATAACAACAATGAAAAATTGAGACAATGAATAACTGAGACAAGACTAGAAAAAAAGAGAGAGAGAGAGATTAAGATAGAGAGAGAGATAGAGAGATGCCTTTAACTTATAATATTTAAATATATATTATAATGTACACTTCTTTATGTGTATTGCAGGATAATGATGATGCATACACAATTGGAGGCTCTGGGACACCGCAACATTCAGATGCGTTGACATATTTTTCAAGGTAATTTCAAAAAATTAATGCAAAGTAATGCCATCATTATTATGCACACTCTGTTACCTAACATTTCGCAAACTGATACAGGAAAATGAATTTACATTCACAGGATTACTAAACGGGGATTCCACACAACATATTCCTCACCGCAATCGTCATGTTCAGTGGTAAAAATAATAAAAAGGATAGTACTCAAGATGCACTCACACAAAAAAAAATATGACTTTCTCACAACACAATCATTTTGGAAAATACAAATTGACAATAAGATGGACAATGACTATTCATCAAGTATCTTACAACAAAAAAATGGAGCCGGAAATCAATCAACCGAAAACTATACATAGGTGCAAACAAGATAGAAAAAATGACATAAATTTTCAAAAAATACATATATGCTCAGTGATATAATACACATTATTTATTGTACAGGGAAATGAGTACTTACAGGCGACTCCAAGTGGTAGGGGCCGACACATGGCATGGGACGATGACCCGTGAACACAAAACTTGTTCGAAGACATGGAGCTTGATGAGGTAAGCTTCTGATATTGTTTCAAAATATAAAAAGGATATAAGAGAGAGTGCAATTTTAAAAGCAATGTTAATACTGTGTAAATTTCTTGTATACAGAAAACTGATACAAACAATAATGAGCAACCTGATGGAAATTCAAAACAAACACAAGCTGATGGAAATGCAGAACAAAGGCCCAAAAATCAAGAAGGGGAAGAACAAGACAGAGAAATTTGTGAAGAAGATGTAGAGATATTTGAAAGGACAAGGATGTCGCCTAGAGGAGGGTTAATATGTGATTTAAAACTTTTCGGTTTAGGCTTGCTAATTGCGGAATAAAACTAGGTGTTTAAATAAACAAGCCAACAACCTAAATAAACTAGGTTCACCTATGTGCACCAACAACTTATGCTAAGCAAGACAAGCAACAAGGTGATAGCAATATAGAATACTTCAAGCACGAAGGCTATCACAATGTAAAGTGCATAAGTAAAGAGCTCGGGTATAGGAATAACCGAGGCACACGGAGACGAGGATGTATTCCCGAGTTCCTCCTTCTTAGGGGAGTACGTCTCGTTGGAGAGGTGTGAGGCACCACAAAGGTCGATCTCAACGCCACAAAGGCTCACCCTATTCTCTGATGAACCGCACCGCAAAGGTTTGGTTCACCTTCCACTATCGGAATCCTTCTAGGCAGAAACCAGAGAATTTACAACAACGATCCGGAGCACACACACCCACAACCGAATTGGGGGCTCCCGAACAGCTACAAGTGATCACTCAAGGTCTCAACCACCACAAAGGCATCTAGGGTCCAAAGACCCAAGAGTAACAAGCTCACAAACTTTCAACTTCCACGAATCCTCGTGGAGAGCATAAACCGATGCACAAAGCAATGGCAAGAGCACAAGGCTCAAGTCCTTCACTCTCAAATCCCACCACGAGCAACTAATGCTTATGGGGGGAGAAGAGAGGAAGAACAAAGTAGGAGAAACACCAAGAACTCCAAGATCAAGATCTACTAGGTTCCCTCACTTAGAGGAGACATGGATTGGTGGAAATGTAGATCTAGATCTTGTGGGGACCCCGGACTAGCTGTCCGAAATACCTGATTATGCTTAACACAACGATCCCGTGATCAGTCTGTCGTTGCACATAATCCGAATTGGATACCAAAGTTTACATCCATTACAGTACCGAATAAAAAGTCTTACATAAATGGTCATTTAGACCATGTTCTTACATAGGTGCCTTCATGGGCCAAACCAAAATATCAGCGGAAGCTACGGCGTAGTAGACCTCAATCTAACGACGACGACCCGACAGGCAGCTGACTTGTGGAGATCCTTAGTTCGCATAGAAGTCACCATATTCCTGCGCGGCGTAGTGCTCCTCCTCGTAGTCTGGCTAGGACAATAGCCAGGGACGAAACCAATATGAGTACATTTGAATGTACTCGCAAACTACCCCAACATGAGTATGCACTAGTTTTATTTTTAACTTTTCAAACTTTTATTTCCTTATAACATCTCTATATCCTTGTTAAAAGAGGTAAGAAGAGTTTTTATAACATTTTGAATAAAGACCAACACTTTATCGGTTTCTCCCAAAATTCCACCTTTTTCAGACCATAGTCTGTCATGGTCCACTTTTACCAACACCTCCACTTCACTTTTTTTTTAAACTGAATTCTTTTCAAAACTTGCACATGATCTTAGGACAGCTTCCCAATTGTCCATATCCGAGGACTCGGCTATTCGAATAGTTTTACCCTCTGCAGAGGTAGCACGCTTTTAACCCACATCCATCCGGTAACTCATCGTGTCAGCCACGTCCCGCCATACAAGGTGTATGCGAAGTTGAGCCACCGACCCTAGCCTCTCCTTTGCTCATGCTAGTATAGGATCCTACCCATATGATAATTCCCACCAACACTCAGTCCGGTCCCCGTCGGCAACCCTAAGTGTGAGGACTCATATGTTTTTCCCGGCGACCACATTGATGAAGTCTTCAATCCCCCTCCTTATCTTTCCATAGAGTTTGAGCGAGGACCCAGGTCAGGGGAGTTCACAAACCATCCCCTCATGCATAACGGAGTCATCTCCATTGATGAGGTATCCCATACTAATAAGAGCAAATTATATGACTAAGCCCCGTTCCCATATGGGGGTAAATGTGGTCGCACAGATTAAGATTGGTTGTCATAGTACTAGGACACTGTGCATTTTTCATAAACATCAACATCCTCCATTTCTCCACTTTAATACCGACATCTCGGTATTCCTTAGCCACGCAAGTATTTTCAAAGGAGTTTTGAATAAACAACATTGTTTTCCATCCTAAAGTTTCATAACTACTACATAGGGTGGCAAAATAATTTCCATACACTTTTTGAAAAGGTTTTGTAAACCATTGGTTTTCAGAGTAAATCATTTGATCAAAGTAGATGCATATAAGTTTAGGTGCAAGCTCAGAGAGTAGCTTGCCTTGCTCGGCAAAGTGGCCTTGATCTTGATCTTCAGGTTCAACAAATTCCCCTCCTCGATAAATCCAGCAACGTTCTCGTCTAATCGATAAACAAACAATACAAGCAATCACTAAACTATTCAAACAATCATCATATCATCACAATCCTAAATGCTCTAAATAGCCACTGCATTCATCAAACAATACAATTTGATTTCAAAATAATTGAATTAAACATATTTGTTTATGTCCAAATTATTGCAGAAACTTGTTAAACATGTTTAATTGCACAACTTGAGTTATGTTGGTCACAAAAATACAAACTAAATTTCTATAGAAAGCTACTGATGTGTAGAAGACAACCCAATTTGAATTGGATCATTTGGGTTACCAAACTCCCTACACATTGGTTTGAATCCAGTAGCTTAATAATAGAGTTTTGGCAATTAAATAAGTTCTGTTGTTCCTAAAATTAAATCCTTTTAGGGGTAAGTAAACATGGCTATATGTGAGCTAACAAAATTGGTCCTAACCCATTTGGGTCAACCAATAAACATATTTGTTTGTCTTAGCCTAGAAGGGTTTATCCTAAAGTCAACAACAATACTGCTTAATTAATTCTACCAAAATTAGGGGAGCTAATACAAGGCAGTACTAAGCTAGCAAAATTGGTTTGGAATTAATTGGACTAACAGAGTATCAGAAACAAACAAGTTTAGATTTTAAACCTTCTGTGGCATTTTCAATAATACTTTTTAATTATTTAATTAAATGACATGAGGTCAATTTGGTTGGTTCAACAATTTCATAAGCTTTCCAGAACAATTGAGTTTGATTTATTTGGATTCCTAAATCTCAAGTTATTGATTTTTAAAGTTGATATCAGTACTGAAATTCTTCTGAAACTAAAATAGAAAATATGCCAGTGTGGATAATGTTTAAAAGTATGACAAGGGGGACCCACTGGTCAGCGGCACAGCGCACGCAGGGAAATAATAAAACCCTGACGAGCGGGGCCCGCTCGTCAGTCTCTCTCTCTTTCTTTTCTATTCGAAACGGTAAGCTACCGTTGGATGGAGATCCAACGGTCCACGACGAATCCATCGGCGACGACCATAACTGGGCGGCGCCGTGGCTCCGGCGACGGCGAGGTTGGGCAAAACCTCACCTAGAGGGCTCGGGAAGGCTCGGGGACGGTGCAGGGCGACGGCGGAGGCTCGGGGAAGTTCGTGGTGCGACTGGAGCTTGCTGGGGCGGCGTGAATCGTCGACGGCGAGCCGCTGAACTTCCACGGCCACGGCAGCGGTCTCCGGCGGTGTCCTGGCGGCGTCTCTGTGCACGAAACAGAGGGGCAAAAGGCTCGGGTGAGTGCGGGGAGTACGGGGATCAAGGTGGTGTGGTCAATGGAGGAAGGGGAGCAGTAACACGGCACGGCCGCGTCGGCGTTCACCTTCGGATGCGGCGGAGCGTCGAGGAAGCTCACGGGCAGCCGGAGCTTCGAGGGCGTGGCTCCGCCCTCCTGGCGGTGCACTGAGGAGTGGAGAGAGTGAGAGGGGTCGGGGTGGAGTGGAGGGAGTGCACGGTGCGGGCGGGGTATTTATCGGCCGCGGTCGGTCCACGGTGGTCGGGTGCAGGAGAGCTCCAGAGGGGCGGAGAGGCCGGCGAACGGTGTCTGGGGGGTCCGGGATGGAGCTAGGGCTCGCGGCGTAGAGGATCGCGTGGCGAGGTGCGGTGAGCTGGGCCAATTTGGCCGGTCGCCGTCCAACGCTTCCGCGGCGAGCATCGGGGGACAACGGCGTTAAGGCGAGGGGAGAGGCTCTCCTCTGCCCGCAGAGGTTGCAGTGGCTCGGAGGCGAGGAGAGCGCGGGCAAGGGGGCCCTGGGGGGCCTGGGAACGGCGACGTCGAGCAAGGCGCCACGGCGACGGCGACAGTGAGCTAGGGGAGGTAGACGATGACGGTTTTGCAAAAACCCCCTGGCTCCTGTGCTCTGTTTCTTTTCCTTCTTCTTTCTCTTATTTACAGTTTAGTCCTTCTGTTTAAAACCAGAAGCACTTCTTGATTTAATTTGAGGCACTAAATCAATTTATAAAAATTTGGCAAAATTTGTGGGGCCTTCCCATAAGGTACAGAAGCTCCACAAAAATTGGCATAAAATAATAAAATGTTTTGAAACATTTTCTTTTATAGTGTTTTAATTAAGGCATTTTAATTTATTTTTACTTTGTTTACTTTTGAATTTTTAAAACTAGTTTGAAAATATATTTGAGAGAGATAAGTAGTAAGGATGAAATGGGAGGGTTTGCAATACCACTCCACTAAATTTTGTTGGAAACAAAATGAGATCCTCACTTGGAGAATTTTGTGACACTTGCACTTTATTTTCTTGCTTTTCTTTTTTTTATTCTCTTCTTTTCTTCTTGTTTTTAAATAGAGCAAACAACACACAAACAAGAGGAAATAGCAACACAAGCAAGAAATGAGATCAACACACATAATTTAACAAAAGTTTTTGTTGGCTCCCATTTTTGGAATTAATAAACTTGTTAATAATTTTGGGATGTTACAATCCTTCCCTCCTTAAAATAAATCTCGTCCCGAGATTTGCTAGGCTTAGGTACTAAAGAGGCCTGGGAATTCGCTCCTAAGATAATCTTCACGTTCCCAAGTTGCTTCTTCTTCAGAGTGGTTAGTCCACTGGACTTTGTAAAACTTGATCGCACGTCTTCGGGTAACACGAACATCTTCTTCGAGAATCTTGAGGGGTCTCTCGCGATAAGTCAAATCTTGGTTCAGGTCGATGGAGAGGTGGTCGATGTTTTTGAAAACATCAGGCTGGTCAGGAACTTCAAGACACTTCCGGAGCAAGGAAATGTGGAAGACATCATGATAATCTCCTAACTCCGGTGGCAATTCCAGCTGATAGGATACTTCTCCTCGACGAGCGATGATCTTGAAGGGTCCAATATACCTTGGCGCTAACTTTCCCTTGACATGGAAACGTTGCATTCCTTTGAGGGGTGTCACTCGGAGATAAACATAATCTCCGATACTGAAAGTGAGGTCACGGCGCTTGGTGTCAGCGTAACTCTTCTGACGGGATTGGGCAGTTTTGAGGCGTTCCGAATAAGCTGAACTTGCTCTTCAGCTTCACGGAGGGTATCTGGACCGAACAATTTACTTTCTCCGGTATCGGACCAATTCAGGGTGTACGACACTTCTTGCCGTAAAGGGCTTCAAAAGGGGCCATTTGCAGACTGGACTGATAACTATTGTTGTATGAGAACTCTGCAAACGGAAGACAATCTTCCCACTTGGAACCATAGGATAGAACACATGCGCGAAGCATGTCCTCCAATATCTGGTTCACTCGTTCAGTTTGGCCATCGGTCTGGGGATGATAAGCTGTGCTAAATGCTAACTTGGTTCCGAGGGCTTCATGAAGGGATTTCCAGAATCTTGAGGTGAATTGCGTGCCTCTATCAGATACAATCTTCTTAGGCACACCATGCAGGCTTACTATTCTGGAAATATACAAGTCTGCTAACTGAGCTCCGGTATGGGTGGTCTTGACAGGTATAAAATGAGCAACCTTGGTCAATCGATCAACGATGACCCAGATTGAATCATGGCCTCGGTTGGATCTTGGAAGTCCGGTAATAAAATCCATTCCAATCTCATCCCACTTCCACTCGGGAATTTTCAAAGGTTGAAGCAATCCAGCGGGTCGCTGATGTTCAGCCTTGACTCGCTGACAGATATCACACTTGGCTACAAAGAACCAATCTCTCGCTTCATTCCATGCCACCAAAATCTTTCTCGAAGGTCTTGGTACATTTGGTTCCGCCGGGGTGGATTGAATAAGGGGTCTCATGGGCTTCCTTCAGGATTAACTCCTTAAGTTCCGTGACATTGGGCACACAGATACGATCATTGAATTTCAGCACTCCTTCAGCATCTTCGGTAAAACCGGGTGCTTTGCTGAGGGAGATCTTCTTCCTAATTCCTTCAATGCTTTCATGACCTTTTTGGGCTTCTTTGATTTGATCCATCAGGGTTGGGGCTAACTCCAAATTGGCGAGATATCCATGGCTAACAAGTTCTAGTCCAAAATCTTCGAACTCTTTGAACAAGGCTGGTTGTTCGGCTTGGATCAGGCATTCAGGGTGCAGGGTTTGCGACTAAGGGCATCGGCAACTACATTAGCCTTTCCGGGGTGATAGTGGATTCCAATATCATAATCCTTGATTAATTCCATCCATCTCCTCTGTCGCAGGTTCAACTCCTTCTGGGTGAAAATATACTTCAAGCTCTTATGATCCGTATAGATCTCACAGCGATGTCCCGCAAGATAGGGACGCCACTTTTTAAGAGCAAGACAACAGCAGCTAATTCCAGGTCATGGGTTGGGTAATTCTCTTCATGCGGTCGCAACTGCCGGGACAGATACGACACAACTTTGCCTTCTTGCATCAGAACGCAACCAAGTCCGAGGCGTGATGCATCGCAATACACGTCGAAACTCTGGGTGACGTCTGGCATAACCAGGATTGGGGTGGAGGTTAGTCTCTTCTTCAACTCTTGGAAACTATCTTCGCACTTCTGAGTCCATTCAAATTTCTTGTCCTTCTTCAACAGTTGGGTCAAGGCTTGGCTATACTGGAAAATCCTTCAACGAACTTGCGGTAATAACCGGCGAGTCCGAGAAAGCTTCGGATTTCAGTCACACTGGTTGGGGATAACCAGTCAATAATGGCTTGGATCTTCTCTGGGTCAACAGAAATTCCTCCAGCAGATACTATATGTCCGAGAAACGCCACTTCATGAGCCAAAACTCACACTTGCTAAGCTTGGCATACAGCTGGTGCTCTCGGAGGGTCTCCAAAACTAGACGCAGGTGTTCAGCATGCTCTTCTTCGGTCTTGGAATAAATAAGGATGTCATCAAGGAAACTACCACGAACTTGTCGAGGTACTCCATGAAAATCTTGTTCATGAGATTCATGAAATAGGCTGGGGCATTGGTCAGACCAAAGGACATCACGGTGTATTCAAACAAACCGTAACGAGTGGTGAAGGCGGTCTTGGGAATGTCTGTCTCTCGATCTTCAACTGATGGTAACCTGTCCGAAGATCGATCTTTGAAAAGACTCGGGCTCCGTTCATCTGATCGAACAGATCCTCGATCTTGGGAAGGGGTACTTGTTTTTAATGGTCACGTCATTTAGCCTGCGATAATCCACACACAGTCGTGTGGTACCGTCTCTCTTGTCCACAAAAATAATAGGTGATCCCCAGGGTGAAGCGCTTGGACGAACAAGTCCTTTGCTGAGCATATCTGCCAACTGCTTCTTCAACTCAACCAGTTCTTCCGGATTCATCCGATAAGGCCTTTGGGATATTGGGGCTGTTCCTGGGATAAGCTCAATTATGAACTCAATTTCCCGGTCTGGCGGCATACCAGGTAATTCCTCAGGGAAAACATCTCGGAATAGGTGAACAACACGGATCTCATCTAGGTGGGTCGAGCTATGCTCTCATGGCAGCCTGGTTGGGAGTGATTGGGTTCAGACACATACTCCACTTCTACTTCTTTGTCGGTGGTGATGGATACAGCTCTTCTGGCACAGTCAATTCGACCATGGTACTTGGCTAGCCAATTCATACCGAGTATGACATCTATGCCTTGGGTTCCTAAAACAATTAGGTCGGCTGCAAATTTTTCGCCTGAAATCTCTATGGCAGTATTTGGACAAAATCTCTTGGTTTCTAGGGTGGAACCAGGGATTTGTATACTCAAGGTTTTAGTTAGGAAGCCTTCTACTAAACCTCCCTTAGCAACAAACTCCTCGGTAACAAATGAATGTGTTGCACCAGAATCAAACAGAACAGTTGCAGGTACTGAGTTGACAAGGAACGTACCCAGCACAACATCCGGCGCATCTGAGCTTCTTCAGCATTGATGTGGTGCAGACGACCCTTGACAACAGCAGCATTTCCGCGGGGTGCGGCATTCTTGCCATTACCATTTCCATTGCGGCCTTGACCATTGTTCGGCGCATGGGGCGCTGAACATTCCTCTTGGGATTGGGGCATTCCTTGGAGTAGTGACCTTTGTTGCCACATTCAAAGCAGACAACATTGGCATTGGGGTTGAAGTTGTTGAAGTTTCCTCTGGGACGGTTATTGTCATTGGGGCGGTTGAAGTTGTTTGGGCGGTTAGGGAAATTGGGGCGTGGAGCTTGGGGTGGTCGATAGGCAGGTTTGGGGTTTTGCTGAAAGATACGAGGCTTCTGACTGCTCGAACCTTCCTGAGCATTCATCCTCCTCTTGCGACCTTCAACATAGACTTGCGCTTGGTCTCCAGCTGGATGGCTTTGTCCACAAGTGACTCCAGATCACGGAAGTCATGGACAACCAAAGCACACTGCAGTTCATCATGCAGCCCATTCAGGAAACGTTCCATCTTCTTCTCTCTTGTCGGTGTCTCAGGAGCATACCGAGATAAGTCGGTAAACTCTCAAGATAACCGACCACATCTCTACTTCCCTGCCTCAGCTTGCGGAATTCATCCTCTTCCTATCAATGAGTCCACCAGAAATGTGCTTCTTGCGAAACTTCTCCTGAACTCAGCCCAGTTGATGACGTGGTCAGCTGCTGGAGAGCTTGGTAGCTTCCCACCAAGCTCGTGCAGGTCCAGCAAGATAGTGGGTTGCATACAGCACCTTTTCATTTCTCCACAGCAGCAACTTCCAGATTGTTCGATGGTGAAGCCAATCATCGGCTTCCAGTGGGTGAAGTCCCTTGGAGAAGGTAGGTGGGTTGGTCTTCTGGAAATCGCCTAAGGTGGATCGCTGGTTCTCATTGCCATTGCCATTACCACCATTGTTGTTGTTGTTGTTGTTGTTGTTGTTAAGCGGCTGCGAGTTGTTGTAGGGCAGTGAGATGAGCCTGGCGCTCCTGCCGGGCATTTTCACGTTCCTCCATGATAAGCGCGAGAAGTTGGGGGGGGTTGGGTCTGGTGGTGGTGGTGCTGATCCTGATCCTCCCGTATTGTCGCGACGGGGCGGCATCCTGAAGCACACCGGGTATAAGAGGCAAGGCAAGAAAAGTTCGACTAAGGGAAAGACGATTTCGCAAGTGGTTGTTATTTAAGGATTATATGAAAATATTTACACAGATTTAACAAGACAAACATACTTATATTTCACAAACATCACATCAAGGAGTTCACAACAACATCAAGCTTACAACCTCAAGCTTACAACATCACCTTACATCTAAGATACATAGCATCTGGTTTCCAAAAGAACCACTACTTCTACTCGACTAGTGATAGGGTTCAACCTAATCCTGCGGTAGTGATCAAGTCACTCGCCTACTGAGGTGGAACCTCCAGCTCTAACACGTCAGCATCTGACTGGTAGAGTGGCTCCTCGGGATCCTCCTCCTCGTCCTCGAGAACTGCCTCGAGTGGCTCCTCCTCCTCGTCAACTAACTCCTCCTCATCATCTTCCTCCTCACAGTCCATCTCCTCCACAAAGTCATCATCGTCACTGAGGAAAGCGTTGTTCTCCTTGCGGAGATCATCACCCTCCTCCTCCATCTCGTCAGTATGGTGCTCTAGATCCTCGATCAGCTGGTCCTGCTCCGCCACCTTTTGCGGAGCTTCAGGATGGTCCTCCTCAGCTGGGCCCTCTTCCGAGAAGAGCGACCTTCTCCTCCAGCAGCTTCTCCTCACTCTCGCGAAGCTCAACGAGCGACTCGCGGTCAAAGCGAAGCTGAATCCTAGTGCGTAACAGATCATCCTGAGTGTGCTGAAGTAAGAGCTCCATGTCCATGATGTAGCTCCCAAACATCGGGTGGCAAGGGGAAGGAGTAGGGTGTCCGTCGCAGTTGCGCCTCCCGTAGAACCGGAAACGGGAGTCTACTAACTCCGCCTTGTGCTCCTCACAAAGTCGGGCTAGCATCCTCTGTGTAGCAGTACAGAGACCGTCAACCCAGGTGGCCTCCTTGGTGGTGAAGACGAGTGTCCTGGAACTGGGAGACTTGATGTTCCTGCGAACTGACGACCTGATGAGCCAGCTCAGCCTTCCGACACCGTGAACATCAATCTGAGCTCCCTCAAACTCTGGAGCGGGGCGACCTAACAGCTTGCTCAACTCGAACAAGTCACTCTCGAACGTCAGCTTGCTATCCTTCTCCAACTGAACGAACTCGGTCCAGTGGAGTGCCATCTACAAATTTTTAAGCAAATTTTAAGTTAGTAGCTGACGGGTACCAAATTTTTAAATGTAGTGGGCAACAAGTGAGTCGAAGTTTAAGTTTAAAGAGAAGTGTGCACAATTTTAAGGATACAAAGAAAAATATGATATTTTAATGAGAGTAACATTTTGTATAAGTAGGAGGATTGGAGATAAGCAGTTTTCAAAAATACTTCTTTCCTTTTTCTTTAGAAATTCATCTTTTTGTAACAAACGACCATGCTAACTAAGGTTTCCTAAAGTCAGGATGGCTCTGATACCAAGTCTGTGGGGACCCCGGACTAGCTGTCCGAAATACCCGATTATGCTTAACACAACGATCCCGTGATCAGTCTGTCGTTGCACATAATCCGAATTGGATACCAAAGTTTACATCCATTACAGTACCGAATAAAAAGTCTTACATAAATGGTCATTTAGACCATGTTCTTACATAGGTGCCTTCATGGGCCAAACCAAAATATCAGCGGAAGCTACGGCGTAGTAGACTCAATCTAACGACGACGACCCGACAGGCAGCTGACTTGTGGAGATCCTTAGTTCGCATAGAAGTCACCATATTCCTGCGCGGCGTAGTGCTCCTCCTCGTAGTCTGGCTAGGACAATAGCCAGGGACGAAACCAATATGAGTACATTTGAATGTACTCGCAAACTACCCCAACATGAGTATGCACTAGTTTTATTTTTAACTTTTCAAACTTTTATTTCCTTATAACATCTCTATATCCTTGTTAAAAGAGGTAAGAAGAGTTTTTATAAACATTTTGAATAAAGACCAACACTTTATCGGTTTCTCCCAAAATTCCACCTTTTTCAGACCATAGTCTGTCATGGTCCACTTTTACCAACACCTCCACTTCACTTTTTTTTTAAAACTGAATTCTTTTCAAAACTTGCACATGATCTTAGGACAGCTTCCCAATTGTCCATATCCGAGGACTCGGCTATTCGAATAGTTTTACCCTCTGCAGAGGTAGCACGCTTTTAACCCACATCCATCCGGTAACTCATCGTGTCAGCCACGTCCCGCCATACAAGGTGTATGCGAAGTTGAGCCACCGACCCTAGCCTCTCCTTTGCTCATGCTAGTATAGGATCCTACCCATATGATAATTCCCACCAACACTCAGTCCGGTCCCCGTCGGCAACCCTAAGTGTGAGGACTCATATGTTTTTCCCGGCGACCACATTGATGAAGTCTTCAATCCCCCTCCTTATTTCTATAGAGTTTGAGCGAGGACCCAGGTCAGGGGAGTTCACAAACCATCCCCTCATGCATAACGGAGTCATCTCCATTGATGAGGTATCCCATACTAATAAGAGCAAATTATATGACTAAGCCCCGTTCCCATATGGGGGTAAATGTGGTCGCACAGATTAAGATTGGTTGTCATAGTACTAGGACACTGTGCATTTTTCATAAACATCAACATCCTCCATTTCTCCATTTAATACCGACATCTCGGTATTCCTTAGCCACACAAGTATTTTCAAAGGAGTTTTGAAGAAACAACATTGTTTTCCATCCTAAAGTTTCATAACTACTACATAGGGTGGCAAAATAATTTCCATACACTTTTTGAAAAGGTTTTGTAAACCATTGGTTTTCAGAGTAAATCATTTGATCAAAGTAGATGCATATAAGTTTAGGTGCAAGCTCAGAGAGTAGCTTGCCTTGCTCGGCAAAGTGGCCTTGATCTTGATCTTCAGGTTCAACAAATTCCCCTCCTCGCTAAATCCAGCAACGTTCTCGTCTAATCGATAAACAAACAATACAAGCAATCACTAAACTATTCAAACATCATCATATCATCACAATCCTAAATGCTCTAAATAGCCACTGCATTCATCAAACATACAATTTGATTTCAAAATAATTGAATTAAACAATATTTGTTTATCCAAATTATTGCAGAAACTTGTTAAACATGTTTAATTGCACAACTTGAGTTATGTTGGTCACAAAAATACAAACTAAATTTCTATAGAAAGCTACTGATGTGTAGAAGACAACCCAATTTGAATTGGATCATTTGGGGTTACCAAACTCCCTACACATTGGTTTGAATCCAGTAGCTTAATAATAGAGTTTTGGCAATTAAATAAGTTCTGTTGTTCCTAAAATTAAATCCTTTTAGGGGTAAGTAAACATGGCTATATGTGAGCTAACAAAATTGGTCCTAACCCATTTGGGTCAACCAATAACCATATTTGTTTGTCTTAGCCTAGAAGGGTTTATCCTAAAGTCAACAACCAGTACTGCTTAATTAATTCTTCCAAAATTAGGGGAGCTAACACAAGGCAGTACTAAGCTAGCAAAATTGGTTTGGAATTAATTGGACTAACAGAGTATCAGAAACAAACAAGTTTAGATTTTAAACCTTCTGTGGCATTTTCAATAATACTTTTTAATTATTTAATTAAATGACATGAGGTCAATTTGGTTGGTTCAACAATTTCATAAGCTTTCCAGAACAATTGAGTTTGATTTATTTGGATTCCTAAATCTCAAGTTATTGATTTTTAAAGTTGATATCAGTACTGAAATTCTTCTGAAACTAAAAATAGAAAATATGCCCAGTGTGGATAATGTTTAAAAGTATGACAAGGGGGACCCACTGGTCAGCGGCACAGCGCACGCAGGGAAAATAATAAAACCCTGACGAGCGGGGCCCGCTCGTCAGTCTCTCTCTCTCTTTCTTTTCTATTCGAAACGGTAAGCTACCGTTGGATGGAGATCCAACGGTCCACGACGAATCCATCGGCGACGACCATAACTGGGCGGCGCCGTGGCTCCGGCGACGGCGAGGTTGGGCAAAACCTCACCTAGAGGGCTCGGGAAGGCTCGGGGACGGTGCAGGGCGACGGCGGAGGCTCGGGGAAGTTCGTGGTGCGACTGGAGCTTGCTGGGGCGGCGTGAATCGTCGACGGCGAGCCGCTGAACTTCCACGGCCACGGCAGCGGTCTCCGGCGGTGTCCTGGCGGCGTCTCTGTGCACGAAACAGAGGGGCAAAAGGCTCGGGTGAGTGCGGGGAGTACGGGGATCAAGGTGGTGTGGTCAATGGAGGAAGGGGAGCAGCAACACGGCACGGCCGCGTCGGCGTTCACCTTCGGATGCGGCGGAGCGTCGAGGAAGCTCACGGGCAGCCGGAGCTTCGAGGGCGTGGCTCCGCCCTCCTGGCGGTGCACTGAGGAGTGGAGAGAGTGAGAGGGGTCGGGGTGGAGTGGAGGGAGTGCACGGTGCGGGCGGGGTATTTATCGGCCGCGGTCGGTCCACGGTGGTTCGGGTGCAGGAGAGCTCAGAGGGGCGGAGAGGTCGGCGAACGGTGTCTGGGGGTCCGGGATGGAGCTAGGGCTCGCGGCGTAGAGGATCACGTGGCGAGGTGCGGTGAGTTGGGCCAATTTGGCCGGTCACCGTCCAACGCTTCCGCGGCGAGCATCGGGGGACAACGGTGTTAAGGCGAGGGGAGAGGCTCTCCTCTGCCCGCAGAGGTTGCAGTGGCTCGGAGGCGAAGGAGAGCGCGGGCAAGGGGGCCCTGGGGGGCCTGGGAATGGCGACATCGAGCAAGGCGCCACGGCGACGGCGACAGTGAGCTAGGGGAGGTAGACGATGACGGTTTTGCAAAAACCCCTGGCTCCTGTGCTCTGTTTCTTTTCCTTCTTCTTTCTCTAATTTACAGTTTAGTCCTTCTGTTTAAAACCAGGAGCACTTCTGGATTTAATTTGAGGCACTAAATCAATTTATAAAAATTTGACAAAATTTGTGGGGCCCTCCCATAAGGTACAGAAGCTCCACAAAAATTGGCATAAAATAATAAAATGTTTTGAAACATTTTCTTTCATAGTGTTTTAATTAAGGTATTTTAATTTATTTTTACTTTGTTTACTTTTGAATTTTTAAAACTAGTTTGAAAATAATATTTGAGAGAGATAAGTAGTAAGGATAAAATGGGAGGGTTTGCAATACCACTCCACTACATTTTGTTGGAAATAAAGTGAGATCCTCACTTGGAGAATTTTAAGTGACACTTGTCACTTTATTTTCTTGCTTTTCTTTTCTTTTTAATTCTCTTCTTTTCTTCTTGTTTTTAAATAGAGCAAACAACACACAAACAAGAGGAATTAGCAACACAAGCAAGAACATGAGATCAACACACATAATTTAACAAAAGTTTTTGTTGGCTCCCATTTTTGGAATTAATAAAACTTGTTAATAATTTTGGGATGTTACAGATCTCCTCTCTCAAATCCCTCAAAGATATGCAAGAATCATGGGAGGAATTGGGAGAGGGGCAAGCTTTGCAAGGTCAACAATGGAGGGGAAGAGAGAGAAAAACGTGCTGGGCAAAGCTTGGGCTCTTTGGGGAAGAAGGGGCATTTTATAGGTCTCCCAAAAAATAGAGCCGTTGCAAAAAACTGATTACACCGGAGACTCCGGTCTGCTAGACCAAAGACTCCGGCCCCCGGAGACTCCGGGGTCACTCCGGACCCCCCATCCAAGGCTGCCGTCCTGAGGAGCGAAAAACGAAGCGCGCAGACCAGAGACTCCAGCCTGGGACCGGAGACTCCAGCCAGGAAAAAACTGCAGCAACACCGAACACGATAACGAAGATATCTTGAGCATCCGAACTCCGTTTTCGATGATCTTTGGCTCGTTGGAATTGTAACGAAGAGCTTTACAAGATCATGCAGAGAAACATCATAGTCCAACAATGGAGGATAAAACCAAATGGGGAAAGGTTAGACCACTCGATAAAAGAACAACCGATAAAACCTCCAAACCAAAACCGCAATATGTTTCTCATCCGGACTCCGTTTTCTATGATCTTGGGCTTGTTATAAGATACTTGCAAGCTCTACAAGATTATGAATATACACATCATAGTCCATCATGTGAGGAGGATAACACAAGAAGAGAGTTTTACCTCTCTACAAGAGACGAACCGGTAAAACCTCCAACATCAAAAACACCATGAGATATTCAAATGAAATCCGTTTTTGATGAACTAGAGCTTGGTATGGAGATAAACACAAGCTCTAAATTCTCACATGGATAAAAGCCAAATAAGAACCAAGAAAGATGATATGCCAAATATGCAAAGGTTTGAGCTCTCCACAAAGGTGCGATCAAGTTACTCACTTGAGAGCCCCTCTTGATAGTACGCCGTCTATCCTATAACCCGGTCTCCCACTACACCACGAGACCAGTAAAATAGAAAACCTATCAAAATCATACCTTTGCCTTGCGCATTCCACTTGAGCTGATGATGACGATCTTGACTCTCTCAAGTTGGAACACCTTTCTTGATTGTGCTTGCTAGCACATGCTTGATGAAGACTTCTCCAAATACTCCCCCATACACCATTATGGGAGAGCCTTGCTATACTCCGTCTTCATGAATCCACTTGCACTTCATCTTCTTATCTTGATATAGATGATGGCTTGGAGATAAACATGAAGTTCACTCAATCTTCTTTTCCAAGCCATGCTTGCAATAAGCTCAACTCTTCACATGACCATTCTTCATATAAACCCTTGGATGGAACCTTGGTCATCATGTAATCTTCTAGAGTCCAACATATGAACTCCAATCTTTTCCTATGGACAAGATCTAAAAGTATATCTCAATGCAAACATTAGTCCATAAGGATTGTCATTAATTACCAAAACCACGCATGGGGCAACACATGCACTTTCAATCTCCCCCATTTTGGTAATTGATGACAATCCCTTTTACGAGGGTTTATATAATGAATTAAGCAACCATGCAACCAAAGAGCAAGGATGCAAGAGCATGAAAGGCAAATGCTTAAGAACGAAACTAAAGCATAACACCAAATTCCCTTAAACCCTCTAAACTTCTCCCCCATTGGCATCGATTGCCGAAATGGGAGGAAAAATTTAGAAGGCCAATATAGGAAGAGCTCCCCCATAATGTGTGCATTTCTCATAATATGAGTGAAATCAAATGCACATATCCAATGACGAATAGGTGGAAGGAGATCAAACTATATTGAGGATCCAAAGATTGAAAAAGAAAAACAAATTGAAAGATACTTCAACAAAAGAAGCAAGCAATCAAAAGGATCCGAAAAGTGTTCTAAAATCAAGAGGGAACTCCCCAAGGTACGTGCACAAAAAGGATTTGTATTTCAATATAGTGTGCACAACATGGAATCCTCACTCCCTCTTAGATAATTTCGATCACAAGCACGCAAGAGAACATAAATGAGAAAGAAGCAAAACAACTTGCAACAAATAAAATGTTTTGCGACAAGAGCAAGGAGCGGCAAATAAAAGGATGGGTGTGAGATAGAAAGACAATTTTAGGAGACTAATACAAGGATGAGCCAAAGCATCAACATAGTCTTTCAAAAGAGTGGCACATAGTGCATATCGTGTCTTTCCCGTACCCACACACCAAAGAAGATATAGCAAATAGCTCCACAAGCTTATTAAGATGCAAAGCATAACAAATAAAAACAAAGCTTGTGCCATTTAGAAACCACCAAAGAATCAAAAGCAATAAAAGGGTGGTCACTAAAGAATTGGAATACCAATTAAAGATGTAACTATTCTCATGTGTATAAGTTTCTAAGTAGACACCAATCACAAGATATAAGTCCACAAATAAACATGTACACACAAAATAGGTACAAAGGTGAAGAACATGATATCCAAGAGGAAGTCATAATATACCAATAAGATCTTGCTTAAAAGCATAGCACAAAGCTCAATTTTATCTTAAAGGATATAGATGAACTTCCAACACATACTCATCATAGCATCAAAAATATCCACAAGGGAAAGGTGATAAATGGGATGCTCCGAGAAATATAACAAGTATCGCAAAGGCAAATGATTTTGAAAACATCAATATTGCATATGCGAGACATAGAGTAGAAAGTGCTAGATTAACATATTTGGGATTGGTGAATCATGAAAATGATTATATATATTCCCCTTGATATGTAATCATCCCGGCTTGCCACATTTGCAATAAAGATGTTTTGCAAGAACCAAAAGAATTGCAACAAAGAGATTCATGCCATGAAACAACCTACACAAGGTTGAAAGCTAGAAAAGTATGCATGAGGTAGATACTTGTTACCGAGATAGCATTGGTGATGTAGAAGATAAGAGTTCACGATCATCCGAGCTTGGCTCCAATAAGCACATGGTGATAACACCTTCCTTGTAAATGAGACAAGCTTCCAATGCATCTCCAATGTACCTAAAACAAATTCAAGTACAAAATGGTACCCAAACTCATTGGGTCCAAAGTAGTTAGAGCAACTACAATACATAGGACAAACTCCACATAAATATGTGCATATTGATATGAAATTGAATTTCATGCACATCTTAGCCATTTAGGATTTGATGGAGTTTATCCTATATATTGGATCAACGAAAGTAAGCATGCCATAAGATATACATATAATAAATATGCATGCACAAGACTTTCAAGAACCAAACGAGATACAATTTGGACAAAACACCAATTAAACCAACAAAGCACACACAAGTGTGACAAGAAAAAAATTGCCCAAATTATATCAAAGACCAAATCAACACATGATTGAAGATACCACTTTGAAAAGATACCAAATGAAATCAAGATACCAATTGATGAAAATACATCAAGGAATAAACCAAACCCTCTACACTTTTCATGATGGCACAAAGTACCAAGACGAAAAATGTTTGTCTTCCAAAGAGACACGTCATCGGGATCAAATAATTGAAGACAACTAATGTTCAAAAGCATATAGGATTGCTCCCCCAAGATTTGTGCATTATTTATGATCTTGCATTTGAATACAAAATGCACACAAATGGGATCATCACTCTCCATACATATTATTCAAACACTAGTCATGTTCAAGGAAAGCAATAAGATGCAAAACCAATTTAAAGAACGGTTCTACTCAAAGTAGGATAGCTTCCCAAGAATAGTGCATTATCAAGAAGTATGACTTTTGAATGTCAATGCACAAGAATTGGATCATTGCTTTTCCAACTCAAGAAAGCACAAAACAAATTTTGAGTAGAGCAACAAGGATCCAAAAGATACAAGGAAGACAAAGAGAGTTAGATCAAAAAAATCCTTGGCAATAAAATAAGGCAATTCAAAGCAAGAGCCAAAGTGAAGATGGTCACAAATTTCCACACATATGAGTATCACTTGTCAAGGACAAGGAGTATATAGAGATATTTCTCGGTGGTATATAGAAATGATATTGAAGACCAATTTCACAACAAATAAGCATATGGCAAAGATAGGAATTAAAAGCCATGCTTAGATAGATAGATATTCTTGATAGCTTCAAATTCACGCAATGCAAAGCAACTCCAAGAGTAGCTTGAAGCAATTGGTTTCCCAAAAGATATATGAGAACATATTTAGGGAAAGCCATAAAGAATTCCATCACAAACAAGATCCAACAGTGAGAAAAAGCATTTAAGCAAATGGAACTTGTTTGAGAAACATGCCACATAGGAATAAGATAATGAAGAATATCAATTCTAGGTGGCAATACCTCACATGTTCACATTTTCTAGGTTGTAATATGCACAAAGCTTATTACTCCCCCATAATGTGATAATCCAATTTCTTAACAAGAGGCAAACAAAACCAACTAAGAAATTAATGGACATTATAGAATTTGAATTTCTCATGAGCATGACATACCACATAGAGAATAGATAATATTAATATATCAACACTAAGTGGTATTCCTCATGTATACACAATTTTAGGATTGTGAAGTGCACGAAGCATATCACTCTCCCAAAATAGGATAGTCCATTAATCTCTCAAAAGAGAGCCAACAAGATAAGATATCAAATAAAAGCAATAAGGCTCAACACAAGTAATGGTGTGCAAACCAACATACACATACTTGATTACTCAAGATAAGTAAGTAGAGAGCACAACACATACAACACTAGCAAGGTACAAAACCTAACACATGCAAGGGTGCAAGCAACTTTCAATGTATATATGATTTAAATAAAAGTTACCGCAAGGAGGAACATTGGATATGAGATAGAACAATATAATCCAAATGACTTGGCTTGAGATAATATAATTGATGAAGATCCCTTAATTCTTCATGATGTAGCCAAGTCTCCAATGCCCTCCAACAACACCTATTGATCAAGTTTTAGCTTGTTGGTCCCCAACCAAGTTGGGTCCTAAGAGGTTAGTCACAATAGGCTTGGCAACCCAAATGGTTCTTTTCTTGACACCACTTTGAGTACCAACATATTTGGCAAACACATTGCCAACCTTATCCTTCCGAAGAGAATAATCATCATCAATATAATGGGGTTGGATAAGGTACCATTTGTGCATGAAGAAGCAACGTGACCCTTCTCACGGCATAGGTAGCAACATCTACTTCCTCCTTCTTCTTAGTTGGAGTCTTGACTTGAGGAGGGGTAGCTTGATTCTTCTTGGGAAGAGGCCGTTCTTCAACTTGAGGAACTTGAGTTTGAACTTGAGGCTTCTTCCCTTGTTGCTTCTCACTAAGAGCCTTCTTCTTCAAAGGGCAAGATCTAACATGGTGCCCTTCAACTTTGCACTTGAAGCAAACAATCTTGGCCGAATCTTTAACTTGTTCTTGGCCCTTTTCTTCTTGTTAACTTGGACTTGTTCTTGATATTGGAGTTGAATCCAAGTCCACTCTTGTCATTGGGGCGTCTTTGAACACTCAACATATTGTCAAGTGTTCAAGTCTTTCTTCAAAGAAGTGACTTGGGCCTTGAGCTCATTTAATTCCTCTACATGGTTAGTATCAACACAAACACTAGAGGAAGTAGAGGCTTCATTGTTAGAGCAACAAGGCAAGAAAGTAATTCATCACAAGATGTAGCAATATTGTGATGTAGAATTACTAGGACTAGCACATGGCAATAAAGCATTTAGAGAAGTTGTGCCATTGTCCACATGAGGCTCACAAGATGTTACCTTTGTAGTGATAGCCTCATGAGCTAACTTTAGCCTAGCATAGGATGCTAGAAGATCATCATTAGAGCTAGATAGCTTTTCATGACTTTCTTCCAATTTCCTATACTTGCTAGTTAGCAACTCAAGTTGAGCCCTTAGCTCAACATTCTCCTTCAAAATAGATGCTTCACAAGAAGTGGAGTTAGTAGCACAAGCATCATTAACATTAGAAATGGAAGAAGACAACTTGGCAAGCTCATCATTTTAGATAGTTGAGTTTGGAGTTGATCATGAGACTTGATAAGGAGAGAGTGTTCACTTTCTAAAGCCTTGTGGCTTTGTCAAGTCTCTCTATCCTCAATTAGTCTAGCATTGCCAACACCAAATTCAACTTTTTCCTTTTTAAGCACTTTATATTTAGCAATAGCATGATCTTTTTCCTTAATGATTTTAGCAATAATAAGATCATTAGACTCATCAAGAGATTCAAGTCTCTCCTCAAGAGACACTCGAAGCTCTTGCTCTTCCTCAAGGGCATTCATTAAGGATGCCTTTTCATCGGCATCCTCTCTCTCAATTTGACATTTCTCGAGAAATTGAGTTTCCAAGTCCTCAATGATTTCCCTACTCTTAATAGCATAAACAATGATTTCACTTAGAGGAGGGATAGCTTTGCTACCTTTGGGGAGAGCACCCAATACCATCTCACCCTTCTTTGTTATGGATTCAACATCCATAAGTGCTCCATGAGAATCCTCATCCACATCATCACAAGATGAGAGGGTTCCAAAGGTGGAGAAACCTTTGAATCCTTAGCCATAAGGCAAAAATGAGTAATGGGCAAAGATGGTGAAGAGATACTTGAAGCACCATTGAGATCCACGTCTTGTTCCAACAAATGTTGGGATTCCTCTACATTGTTAGTCAACAAGTATAGAGGATATGGAAAATTATTTTCATGGCAACAAGACATAGAGAGCATATCATCATGAGATTTAGTTAAACAACTATTACATGATATGCAAGGACTATCAACTCTAGCATGTATGACATTTGGAGTGCTAGAAGTTTAAGTCCAAAGATAGAACATTGCAATGAGATAGAGATGAAGTATAGTCAATAGAATATTCACCATCAACAAAGCAATTTCTATCACCACTCACCATATCATTACCTTGTGACAAATCACATGTTGGTGAAGTGGAAGAAGTTGTGAACTCATCACGGCCGGAGGTGGAGGGAGAACAATCATCCTCAATAATGTTGGACACTTCATATTTATCTTGAAGCTTGGTCCATAGCTCATGAGCGTTCCGAAAAGGCATGATTGATGCAAGAACTACATCGCTCAAAACACATATGAGACAATTAGATACACGAGTATCGAGATAAGAGTTTTCCTCATCCTCTAAAGATAACTTTTGGGAATCCTTTGGAGGAGAAAAACCCATATCTACAATTCTCTTAAAATTTGGGTTTATGTCCCTAAGAAGGTTAAGCATGCGAATTTTCCAAACATCATAATTTGTGCCATCGAATATAAGAGTGGGATCGTGCACTAATTCTCTATACGACATCTTTACTCTCTAGGCGGTAAAGCCCAAAAAGAGAGCCCAGGCTCTGATACCAATTGAAAGGACAAGGATGTCGCCTAGAGGGGGGTGAATAGGCGATTAAAACTTTTCCGGTTTAGGCTTGCTAATTGCGGAATAAAACTAGGTGTTTAAATTAACAAGCCAACAACCTAAATAAACTAGGCTCACCTATGTGCACCAACAACTTATGCTAAGCAAGACAAGCAACAAGGTGATAGCAATATAGAATACTTCAAGCACGAAGGCTATCACAATGTAAAGTGCATAAGTAAAGAGCTCGGGTATAGGAATAACCGAGGCACGCGGAGACGAGGATGTATTCCCGAGTTCCTCCTTCTTAGGGGAGTACGTCTCATTGGAGAGGTGTGAGGCACCACAAAGGTCGATCTCAATGCCACAAAGGCTCACCCTTCTAGGCGAAAACCGGAGCCTTTACAACAACGATCCGGGGCACACACCCACAACCGAATTGGGGGCTCCCGAACAGCTACAAGTGACCACTCAAGGTCTCAACCACCATAAAGGCATCTAGGGTCCAAAGACCCAAGAGTAACAAGCTCACAAACTTTCAACTTCCACGAATCCTCGTGGAGAGCATAAACCGATGCATAAAGCAATGGCAAGAGCACAAGGCTCAAGTCCTTCACTCTCAAATCCCACCACAAACAACTAATGCTTATGGGGGGGGAAGAGAGGAAGAACAAAGTAGGAGAAACACCAAGTACTCCAAGATCAAGATCTACTAGGTTCCCCTTACTTAAAGGAGAGATGGATTGGTGGAAATGTAGATCTAGATCTCCTCTCTAAAATCCCTCAAAGATATGCAAGAATCATGGGAGGAATTGGGAGAGGGGCAAGCTTTGCAAGGTCAACAATAGAGGGGAAGAGAGAGAAAAACGTGCTGGGCAAAGCTTGGGCTCTTTGGGGAAGAAGGGGCATTTTATAGGTCTCCCAAAAATAGAGCCGTTGCAGGAAAACTGATTACACCGGAGACTCCGGTCTGCTAGACCGGAGACTCCGGCCCCGGAGGCTCCGGGGTCACTCCGGACCCCCCATCCGAGGCTGCCGTCCTGAGGAGCGAAAAACCAAGCGCGCAGACCGAAGACTCCGGCCAGGGACCGGAGACTCCGGCCAGGAAAAAACTGCAGCAACACCGAACATGAAAACGAAGATATCTTGAGCATCCGAACTCTGTTTTCGATGATCTTTGGCTCGTTGGAATCGTAACGAAGATCTTTACAAGATCATGCAGAGAAACATCATAGTCCAACAATGGAGGATAAAACCAAATGGGGGAAGGTTAGACCACTCGATAAAAGAACAACCGATAAAACCTCCAAACCAAAACCGCAATATGTTTCTCATCTAGACTCCGTTTTCTATGATCTTGGGCTTGTTACAAGATACTTGCAAGCTCTAAAAGATTATGAATATACACATCATAGTCCATCATGTGAGGAGGATAACACAAGAAGATAGTTTTACCTCTCTACAAGAGACGAACCGGTAAAACCTCCAACATAAAAAACACCACGAGATATTCAAATGAAATCCGTTTTTGATGAACTAGAGCTTGGTATGGAGATAAACACAAGCTCTAAATTCTCACATGGATAAAAGCCAAATAAGAACCAAGAAACATGATATGCCAAATATGCAAAGGTTTGAGCTCTCCACAAAGGTGCGATCAAGTTACTCACTTGCGAGCCCCTCTTGATAGTACGCCGTCTAACCTATAACCCGGTCTCCCACTACACCACGAGACCGGTAAAATAGAAAACCTATCAAGATCATACCTTTGCCTTGTGTATTCCACTTGAGCTTGATGATGACGATCTTGACTCTCTCAAGTTGGAACACCTTTCTTGATTGTGCTTGATAGCACATGCTTGATGAAGACTTCTCCAAATACTCCCCCATACACCATTATGGGAGAGCCTTGCTATACTCTGTCTTCATGAATCCACTTGCACTTCATCTTCTTATCTTGATATAGATGATGGCTTGGAGATAAACATGAAGCTCACTCAATCTTCTTTTCCAAGCCATGCTTGCAATAAGCTCAACTCTTCACATGACCATTCTTCATATAAACCCTTGGATGGAACCTTGGTCATCATGTAATCTTCTAGAGTCCAACATATGAACTCCAATCTTTTCCTATGGACAAGATCTACAAGTATATCTTAATGCAACCATTAGTCCATAGGGATTGTCATTAATTACCAAAACCATGCATGGGGCAACACATGCACTTTCAATATTCCTTGAAAACGAAGAAACAAACTCCCAAGGGCAAAATGACTATACAATTGACAAGGAGCAAATACCAGAAGTTGGGATGCATTTTGAAACAAGAGAGAAAGCTCAAGTCTTCTTCAACATGTATGCATTTGCAACAGGCTTCTCGGTTTCTGTAGTTTCAGCTGCTAGGGCAACAAGTAGGAAGTGAAATAGGGAGGTAATCAGAGTCACGATGAAATGCAATAAGTATGGTAGGGCCCCACCAAAACCAAAAGAACTGGAAGTAGTCCAAAGACAAACTACTGTAATTGACAGAACATGATGCAAAACTGAGATGATAATAAGTGAGAAAGATGGGGTTTGGCGCATTACTAACCTATTCCTAGACCACAATCATGCTTTGAGTCCCCAGAGCAGGTTCTTTAGATCGCACATCTACATGACAGATGAAGAGAAAGCAATGATAAGATCACTTAGACAAGCAAACATCACAACCAGCAAGATTGTGTCAGTTCTATCATATTTGAGAGGAGGCCTAGAAAATACACCTTACAATAGGAAGAAAGTGAGCAACTATGGGACAACAATAAACACAGAGCTCAAAAACAACGATGTGATGCAAGTGGCGCAGTATTTCAAACAAAAAAGAGCTGAGAATGAGAGTTTCTACTATTCTTTTCAGGTGGATATAAATAACAAAGTGAAGAGTGTGTTCTGGGCAGATGCAAAATCAAAAAGCATCTATGAAACTTGTGGGGATTGCATAAGTTTTGACACCACTTTCCTGACGAACAAGTACAACCTACCATTTGCTCCAATAGTTGGTGTTTCTCCACAAGGACACACATACCTATTTGCGTGTGCTCTAATTGTCAATGAGTGTGCTGACACATTGATACGTGCATTTTGTATCATCATTTATACAACTTTTAGTATCATATTAGAATGTTATTTGCATTGTTATATCATTATTTTTACATGTTTTAGATGATTTATGGGACTTTCTTACAAAGTCCCTATTTTTGGTATTTAATTTCTGGGAGGCGGAAAACCTCCTTTTTCTTGTTTTTAATGTTTCAGGAGCTACATGGACCCAAATAATAAAAGGAAAATTACACGGCTGGTTTTTCGTCGAGAGAAAGGCAGAGGGAAGAAGACCGAAGAGAGGAGAGCCACGAGGCCCAAAAGAGGTGGGCCCACGCGGCCAGAATCTTGGGCCGCGTGGGACCCACTAAACGGCGCCTCGGGCACCTCCTCGCCTGGGGCTTTTTATCGACGCCTTCGTCCTCCCGAAAAGTCACGCCCTAATTTTCCCGAAACCATCCGAGGCCGCGGCGGCGGCGAAACTCTTGATTCCCTCCGAGGGGGATCAGATCCTGCTACGGAGCTCCAGAGAAGGGGGAAATCATCGTCATCGTCAGCACCTCTCCTCCTTGGCGTGGGAGGAGACCTCTACATCATCACCATCACCAAGACCAGCACCATCTCCATCATCATCTCCGTGATCCACTCCGTTCCTCTCGTAGTTTGAGAGTTGCTATACCCTAGATACTTGTCTTATGCTACTATTCATGTTTGTGATTTTGTACTTGTCATTATTTGGTGGTGAAGTTATATTTTCAAATTGTATTGTACCACTTATGCCACTGAATATTATCATGTTTGCACGTTGTGAGTAGTTCCCATATGTTCCTGAGGGCATAGGATGAATTGGCAATGATTTATATATAACATGTGTTGGTATTTTGTCAAGAGTTTATCTTTTATGTGATTCTATGATGGTGTTGTGCGAATGTCGACTGCACAACACTTCACCTATATGGGCTCATAGGAGAACACCGTAGTATAATGAATTGAGGGAGACTTGGGAGGACATGTAAACCAGGGACCAAATCATGAAGTTATATTATGAGGGTATTAGTATCGGGGACCTTAGAGTGTAATGCTATGGTGGGACTTTATGTCTTAATAATTATTGTGCAGTCATTTACTTGGCCACATGATCCATCATAAGGGGTTGTAGTTTATTTATTTAGCTATACCTAATAATGGCTCCGTCCAAAGAAGATTAAAACTTGACAAGATATTCAACGTGTTGTTTAATAAATCTCTATGCCTAGCAATATCCATGCCGCCCTCGGGAACGTTTTCCACATATAAGTTACACATCACTTGAGCTTGTCCTCTTGCACATAAGAGGATTGGGCTTTCTCTCTTTGAGAGCTTTGACTTGCTACTGTTTATTTTCTGCATTACAACTATAGAACCAAAAATACCAAAAAACACTTGCATCTTTTATTGTTTTATTTATCAATCTTACTAACCAATACCTTCAGCTCCTCGTGGGTTCGACAACCTTTTATAACTGAAAGGTACTACAATTGATCTCCTGCAATTGGGAGTCATCACACATTCAAGTGGGTTTTCACAGAATTTATCTATGCTAAGGGAGGTAAACACCCACAAACAATAATCATAGACCAAGATAGAGGGATGCAAGTTGCAATTGAGGCAGTGCTTCCACACACGGTTCATAAATCTTGTTTGTACCATGTGAAGAGTAAAGCAGAGCAAAAAGGAGGCAGGACATTCTAGGTTAATGAGGGGCTATTCGAGGAGTTCCAAGACATAGTAGATAACTCACTGACAGAGCTAGAGTTTGAGACTCTATGGCAGCAAATGATAGCAGAGTATAATGTAGGACACATAGAATATTTTCAAACTATGTGGAAGAGCAGAAAGAGATGGGTGCCTGTTTACTTCAAGAAGGATTTTTCCCCTTCTTGCAGACAACAGTAAGGAGTGAGGGCACAAACTCCCTATTCAAAAAAGGGGTTGGAGCACAATATAGCATGGCAAGTTTCCTACGAGAGTATCAGAGAATCATGGACACAATACATTCCAGAGAGAATGAGAGTGACCACAATGCCATACACAAGAAAAAGCCACCAGAACAATTCTTGACTAAGTACTACATAGAGATACAGGCACATGACTTGTACAACCTAGCTATATTCAGAAAATTTCAGAAAGTTCTAACTGATGTAACGAGACTTAGAATAAAGGAGGAGAAACCAGGGCAGCTGTACCTGGTGTTCCAGGCCCCCAATTATCCAATAAAGGAACACAGAGCAAGGACATATGTGGTGGAAGTTGACTTGGAAAAAGAAGAATACCACTGCATATGTTGCAAGTTTGAGAAAGATGGGTTAGTATGCTCTCACATACTGAAAACAATGCTACACCTGGACATAAATAAGATACCAGATAAGTACATCATTGACAGATGGCGCAAGAAGTATAAGAAGTTGAACCCATTACCTGTGCCACAAACACTAGCTGACAATGATACACTTAGGTACAATATGCTTGCACAAAGAATGGTGGCATCAGCTTCCAAAGGGGCAACACACCAGAGAAAGTATGAATACCTGCAGAAAGAAATGGACAGAGTAGACAAGGGACTGGAAGATATTGATAAGGAGCTTAAAGATGAAATGAAAAGGCAAGCAAGTGAAACAAGGACACTGGCAAATTTTGCAAACCCATCTGCCGGGGACGAAGATAACTCAACAATAGAACTTTTCGACCCAGATGATGCTCACACAAAAGGGAGGCCAAGGTTGATGACAATAGTAGAAGCCATCAAGGCAGGAAAATTTTACAAATGCAGCCATTGTGGCCAATACGGCCACACTATTAAGAAGTGCGAGAATAGGGATAAAGAGTACAACCTACCAAAACCTAAGAGGACTCGAAAGAAGAAGAATGATTCAAGTGAGTAAAAGATAAAATTTATTCAAGTATACAACAATTTGAAAAGTACTGATCATTACAAAAAAAATTGACCAGGCACACGAGTCGCAAATAATGACTCAGCACCAGCACCCAAGACAAATACAAGAGCAAAAAGACCACCGTCGACAAAAAAGAAGAAGCAAAACAAGAAGGTTGATGGTCAACAAGACAAAGACAAACAAGCCACTGTGTTAGTGCAAGATACCGGAGAGATGCTAGAAATATGAAGCTAATTTGCACCTGAAAGATATAGACAGCCATGGGAGCAAAAAATGG
The DNA here is from genome assembly GCA_947311845.1 of Poa pratensis. Classification (NCBI taxonomy): domain Eukaryota; kingdom Viridiplantae; phylum Streptophyta; class Magnoliopsida; order Poales; family Poaceae; genus Poa; species Poa pratensis. The sequence goes on along the minus strand of CAMZMU010000078.1, from coordinate 32,223,633 downwards.
GGAGAAAATCGAGAAGATTGTGCTAAAAAAGAAATGTAAATTATTTGTTGTATGCTGCCTTAAAAGAGAAAGGTTGTAACATTCAATATTCAGGAATTTATCTAGCTAGCTTTTCCAAAAACTAGATCATGCAAAAACTGTAGAAGATTGTTGCCATGTAGAACGCATTAATCTGACGAACCTTGGTGACCAATCCAGATAGGACAAAATAAATTAAACGCTATCGACACTAATAGATCATCAAAAACGCATTAAAAATCATGCACATGACATACTTATAGTGAGAGAGTAAAAGAGATAGCTATATGGGACGAAGATATATATAACCAAGTCACAAACTGCAAACATTTGTAACAAACAAAAGACACTCCCAGCGAGACATACATCGTACAAAAATATTTGTTCTCATGCTATAAAGTGCCAACCCAAGGGCAAGAAGGAAACAAAAAAGATCAGCCTCGACTAGTGCATACAGCGCTCCAGTACAAAACAACTTGTCGCAGAAATCAGAAACTGCCATAGACCTCGGACGACGACGCAACCATATCAGCCCTGGTAGAAAACGAACAAAAAACATCAGTGAGACACATACAAAGTAAAGTCAAAACTACCCGGCCAAAAATGACATCGTTGAAGGAAACAATGTACCTCTGCATAAAAATCTGTAACCAAGGAAAGATCAGTTGTGTTCTTGCTGTAGAAATAGAGCTTGTTCGCATACAAGATTCTGATGTTCAGGATATCAAGATGAGAGAAAATGGAACGAGTGTTGGTGGAAGGGGTCCAAGTTTCCATCAGCTTCATCATGAACACACCACAGTAAACCCTGTGTGCACAAATAAAAAGATTAGTACACATAACCACTCGGTGAAAAAGCAAAAGAAAAAGAACATCAACTCATAAGGTTTGAGATACTAACTTGGTCTTCTGCTTAGGTACATCTGGATAAATTGCTTGAAAATCAGCAAAGTTGGGATTCTCGCTTATAATCAGCTCCCACAACTGCACAAAGTTGTCTGTGTATGGTACAGAAAAGGAGAAATATAAGAGATAGTGATTTAGAATATCAGAACTACTTTAAAAAAATGAAAATTAAATGAAAAAACGAAAGGATCAAATAATACTAACCAATCGATTCCTCACTGACACTTGGAAAGGGGAGTTCTTGTCAAAGTAGGAGTCCAGAAATGCAAAAACTTTCTCCTCAAAATCAACAACAAAACCAAACCAATGCCAGAATTCTCTATTGGGAAGAATAACTGCGGAAAAAAGGGTAAATAGCATAAACAATAGGGGATATAAAAAATATAAGGATTGAAAAACACTTGATCAATCCAAATATAACTGAACAAAAAACATGCATACGAGTCACAGAGAAAAAAGAGTACCCTGTTATCTCTATGACCAAGGTTTCTGCCTTTGCTAGCACTCTTTGCACCCTCGAACAATGTTCGGACAGTTTGTTCAAAATTGGGCTCCCCATTATACTTTAGAATAGCATCCTGAATTGCACGGGAGACAAAAAAGTAAAAAGTATATATGAGGGTCAACTAAAATAAATAACAAAAAAGTGACAGGCAAAAAATCACATCTACCCAGGCAACCATCATTCAAATAGCAGTTTCCTAACTCAACATAACACAATGTGTACCGAATAAAAAATAGAAGGCAAAGAAAATGGTACCAACTCCAATATTAGGGAAAAAATAATGCCTCCCAGAGATGGTAGGGTGTCGTTCTTCAAACATCACGCGGCAAAAACAAGGGATTATGAAGTTATGTACTTCACCATTAGGCATCAAAGATTCTCCCAACGACTTATAGCTGCAATGAACCTTGGGGTAAAACACACAAGATGTCCTGCCCATAATAACAAGAAAAGGAATCAAAGAATGAAACCAAAAAGGGATAGAAAGAGAGTTAACAGTAGCACAAGTTGTTGTACAAAAACATGGAGCTTGCAACCATGAAAAATACAAAAAAAAAGTAAATACGACTAATAATAGAGGAAAAAGATGGCATTACTTTGCATGAGGGCTGTTTGCTAGCTCAACAATAGCAGAATTGTGGATGATTTCTTCTTCAGATACAGGGAACTTGCTGTTAGCCTGCAGAAGAGGATTATGTCCAGTCATGAGCCAGTTGACAAACTTGTATTTCCGATGAACTCGGATTGCTGGGACATCCTGAGCATCATTTGAAATGCCTTTAGCTTTAGCATCAACATCAGTTTCTTTTGCATCAGACACACCATTGCCAACATGCTGATTGGTCAACATCATGTTGTTGTAATATCCATCTGCCTTCTTTGACAGCTCAGAGCATCTCCTTCAAAAATCATTTGAACCAACAAGATGCACACCACGTTCCTACACCATCCCCACAACAGAAATCAAAACACACAACTTATAGAGATAGAAACTAAATATTAAGAGTTCCAACAAAGTAGAAGAAAAAATATACCAATGAAGATTTCGGTGAAAAATCAGCTATTGGAATCAGAGCTTGTTTCGAACCATTTTTGTGAATATCAGGAACACGATTTAACTTGAAGTTTGCAGTATGCGGCTGTACAACAAAGAAACAAGAGCATAGAAAAAGAAGTTATGAGAAACAAATATCAGAGACACGAAATTAAAAAGGAAGACAACAATATGAGAAAAGCAGATGGCTGAATTCATGAGGAGGAAAAATACAAAAACACCAAACCTTCGGGATTGGTGAATCCGGCACATCTATAACAGGGACTGGTCCATCAGATGTATTTGACCTCGGCTTCCGATTTAAGATGTTTTGCTCATCTTCTTCAGACATCAGTGTGTAGTTCCTCACCTTCACCTTCCTTAAAGGGGGCATTTCTGGGGTTGGTGTTTGCATGAACAACAATAAAATATAAGAGAACTGTAATGATTATGGAAAAAATATTCACACATTCAATAACACAAAAATGAACAACTACAAAAAATCTACCTGTGGGGTGAGTGTGACCCTCCACAACTTTAGTTATCGTGCAATCGGGAGTGACTGCACAAAAAAATACCAGAATACGCAAAAATGATACACTGAAACCTAACAACATAAAAACACACGAGACCATGTTACAAGAAAAAATATTAGGAAAAAGGAAAAAAGAAGCCTACCAGGGTCGGGAGTTCTCTTAGCTAAAAAACCACAATGTTTACCAGCTTCATGAAAAGAAGGGCGATCGTGCTAACGGGATGATTCAGGATCACATCTGCGAGAAACGGCCTCCGCATTTGCATTTGAAACCTGCCACACAAAAGGACAAAAAATGGAGATAACTCAAATTCAAAATTAACAAAAAAAATCCTTACTACCAAAGAAAGAGAGAACATAAGGGGAAAAAGCCTTTTGGCAGAATCATACAACAAAATGTGCCTGCTTAAGAATGCCCCCGTCGGATGCCGTCTGCAATGCCTTTGCTTTGCCGTGCTTATCACTAGATTTACAAAGAAAATCCAGCACATTGTGCACTAAGGCTTCCAACTTTCTTTTACTGGTTGTGGACTTGTTTGAAAGAAATTTATCACCAATACTCATGATGCCATCTATTACCTTCAAAAACAGAAAAGGCATAAAATGATATCACTAAACAATCACCAATCAAACCTAAATTTGAGAGGACATGGAGCTAAGGTTCAGAAGCATAAAAACATACATTAGGCCGCAAAGAGCTAACAAACTGTTCTTGAGCTTTTGATCTGAAGTCAAAAGACAATGGAGACACAATTGGGGAGATTCTAGATGATCCAACTGCGTGAGAACAAACCACCCCCTACACCAACAAAACAAAGATAGTATAAATCTGAGAAGTAGAAAAGAAATTACTACCCAAAAAGAAACAATTGAACCATAATCAATATCGAAAAACAACAACATAATTAGCACATACATCTTTCAAAAACTTTTTCCCAAACTGATGTCGACCATTTCGATCAAGGTCAGAAAAGATATGAATCATGTTACCCCGCCATACAAGAACCCTAGGGATGTTTTTAGCAACATTTTTTATGCCAAAATCCAAACAATCGAGGTACCGCACTGGAAAAACATGAGACAAAATCCCATGTTAGAGATACAATAATAATAAAGTAACAGAAATGTATGCAACAAAATATACACCAAAACAAACAAAAAGGTCACTAACCACTGGCACGTATATGCAACAGACAGGTGCCTTCATCCTCCTCCCTTTTGATTTAGCAAATGAGCTAAACTCATACAAGCCATTAAACAATTGGCATAAACAAGCTGACTGAAATCATAACCTCTAGTAGCAGCCAGGTCCTTCAAAATTGCAAGATATTTGGTATTCATAGAACAACTAATTTCAGGGCAAAGGAAGCACGATATAACAACAGACATAAAGCTCACAAAAACCTCAAGCTCGCTTAACGATTCCGCACTACTGAGCTTGTTTCCAAAAAAGGTTATATGGGGCATCTCAGTCAGCTTGAAAAGTGATAGAATGAAAGCAACTCCATCCTCAGAGTTGGATGGAACCTGTAACCCACCTAGAGGCAATCCTAACACTACATGAAAAGTGTCCTTAGATATAACAAAAGTCTTCCCTCCAACAGTGAGCTGGGAACATACTGGGTCAACATAATTAGCAACCCATCGACAGAAATCTGGAGGAATACTTGAACAATCAAACATTAGCAAACACCCAAAACCAAATTTCTGAATGATTGCTCTTTGATCAGGTGTCAAACTCTTCATGACATGCAAGAAATAGTTGGACCCAAATCTGGTGAAAGCACTCTTACCCACACCAACTGATTTATTCTCCGTAGCCTACAAAGTAGGGGAAAAAAAGAAATACAAGATAATCCAAACAAAAAAGAAATCCTAAAAGTAATTCCGAAAATAAAAAAGAAAGTAAGAAGAAAATGAAAAGAACACCTAACCTTATTGGTTGGCATCTAATCAATGCAGTAATCAGAGAAATTCCGCTTCAAACTTTTCACAGCCTGCCCAATATAAAAAATAAAATCATAAGAGCCCACGAAAAAAACGAATCACTTAAAAATAAAAAACAACCTAATGTGCTTGAGATAAGGCAAAACCTTATTTCTCAATAAACCAAACAAAGCATCCTCTAAATCAGTATTTCTTCTTCCATTGTCTACCACCTGAAACCATTAAACAGAGGATAGCTTAACACAGATAGAAAACACATGCACAACACAACGAGATATTTATAGAAAAAATGCAACAAATTAACAAAGCTCACTTCAGTATCACTGGATATGTTGTACCCTTCACTATGCCGCACATCAGAGCTTCTATGGTATGGTCTGGATAGCACAAAAATGCAAAAATAATGAAAACCACACCTATAATAAAGCATCAAAGTGTAATCCTTGCTGCCAGAACAGAATTAGAAAAAAACTTCAAACATAGCTCAACAATAGCATCCCAAAAACCACTTGCATACTACATTCACCCCTCTACAACACCGAAAAATGATGACCTATATCCTGACCACCGAAAAACCTAACCAAGCACACATCAACGACACTAAAGCAAAGGCACAGCAGATTCAAGCCAAATCCGACACAACAATCAATCAATAATATAGGAATACATCATACAAACAGAAATTCAAGTCTAAAAACACCTTGAGCTTAATCAAAATACAACAAAATACTGAAATCCATGAGCTTGAACACGACAGTCACTAGCAAAACTCAACAAAAACAATTAAAATAATTAAAATAACTAAGCCCTAAAGCCAGTAGCTCATGTAATAAACCCAACTAGTGTCACTCACAACAACAATCACTACTACATCACACAACCAGAAGTTTCACGTCTACTTAATTGGAGATAACAAAATCATGGAATCCTTGAGCCAGAACATGATACATATTGTTAGCACATGCAGGACAAATCAAAAACAAAACTCATCCACTGCACACGCGCGTATCTGCCCCAGATTGAGAACAAACAACAGCCGGGCCAATTCCAACACATCGAATGCACAAATCCTCATCCGCTGCAGATAAAAGTGCTCAACAAGTAACGAATACGGGGTAGGTGCCCAGATTAATAACACACAACAGCCCTGCCGACCTCAACTAAATCTCCATCGCTGGTGACCACATCCTCCCCCGTGCGCCTCCATGGCTCCCTACCCCGCGACCCACGGCAGAGCGCAGCACGGGAGACCCACCACATAGCACCACCCCCCGGAGACTCACCACTACCGCGCCGCCCGCGACAACCCAACCCAGCGCCCCGCTCCCTCTCCCTGACTCGGCCGACCACCGCTGCAGCCAACAAAACAACTCCGGCGACCAAAATTTCAACAAGCGCATACTAAGTAGAGGGATCTGAGATAACAAACGGAGGCACCTGAACCGCCTTCGGCGACGCCTCCGTCCTCTTTCGCCGTCGCGGATCTCCGCCATGCCGTGCCCCTCAAGAAGCTACTCTGTTCCGCCCCCTTTTGTGTCTCTGCTAGCGAACAGACATGCGGCGACGAAAAATCAGTAGAAAATTCAAAATAAAGCCTTATCTCTCCGGGCCACGCACGGGAAATCCAAACAAAAATGAAAACGGGCCAGAAACATGACAGCCCGCCCTGAATCCAAAACCCGCTAATGAGATTACTACCCGCGAACCAAACAAACACGCAGACTCACAGCTGGACGAGCGAGCACCAATCTTGACACGAAAATGGATGGACAGAGATGCAACTGACGGTGAAAAGAAAATCAGTCGAGTGAGATAGAGCAAAAACCAAATCGCTCTCTGTTGGACTGCTTGTACTTCTCCGGCTCTTCCCTTTTGATGAACATGCTACGCCCCCGAGAAGGATTTTGGCTATCGAAGGTAGTAACTGCTTTTAAGTTTAATAACGATGTGAGAGAAGGGCGCTTCTCCATTGTCAGGGTGTCCACGAAATTAAATATAGACCTCGTCTTCACTTCCTGGATGACAATTTCATCGAGTAAGAGGAAAAGGGATATGTAACCGGCAGAGTCACTCCGATCGCCATTGGGGTAGAAGTAGATGTGTCGGGGGAATACTTTCTGGACTAACCCGTGGCCCAGTGCGACTTACTTTACTCGCACGAACAAAGGCCCACTTGGGAGCAAGCCCAATATTGAACCGCCATAAGGGGAAAGTTCTAGAAGACATATCCCGGAGGACGTGAAGACCAAGTAGTCTCCGAGTAGGCCTCTGTGGACATATTCCTTGTGGGGAAGTTTCCTTTGTAACCTAGCGAGCCTCTGTGTATATAAAGAGGACTCGCAGGACTTAGACGGGTCAAGCTATCAAGCCCTAAACCCTAGTTCATACGGCGAGTACCAGATCGGATCGCCTCCATTGTAACACCTCGATTATCATATCAATACCAATCTAGGGTAGGCAGGAAGTAGGTCTTTTACCTCACATTGAGGGGGCCGAACCTGGGTAAATCTGTGTTGATCTTTGTTCCTGCGATCCCAAGCTCGGAGATGCTTGACTCGCGTAATCCCACACCTACGAAGTCATCTATGACACCTGACGTGACAAACCCACGACAGTTGGCGCCCACCGTGGGGCCTGCGGTCAAAAGCGTCACGTTCCGCGCAGGATCGAAATCAGGCTTCAAGGACATCGCCATCGGCCAAGTGAAGACATCAATGGGGTCCCCTTCATCGACGACTCAGAGTGGGGACCCGAGGCAGATCGCATCGAGTTTGGATACATTGTTCCCATCGGATCAGTAAAAGTTTTCGTCGGATCCGTCAGTCGCAGATCTGAAGATGCGACTCAAGGAAGCGAATCGGTGAAGGAACTGCGGCCGGTCAGGGTCCGCGTGTTGGAGGAGCTACAACAAGCCACAACCAAACTACCCATCCCCGTCCCGTCAAGACCTGTTTGGGGATCTCTACCAAATCAGGAAGGAGACCTGGATTGAAGAGATTGAAGCTATCAGGACGGAACTCTGTGAAGAGCACAAAGACTCGCGGCTGAGCGCGAAAAACTCCAAGAAGAAGGTCGACGACTCCATCGTTGGCAGCCAAAGCGCCAGGCGGTCCGAACCAAGACGACATCTGAGCGCAAGAAACTCCAAGAAGAGATTGGCGACTCCGTCGTTGGCAGCAAAACATCAGATCAAGATGGCAGAGGAGAGATGAAATCACATTCCACGGCGACCCGGAGAGCAAATGTATGCCGCGATAGGAATATTGTCAAGGATAACCGGTTGGAGACACGCGAGCTGATAAGGAAGCTCGCCGCGATCGACCTACTGCAAACCGCTGCCTTACAACAAGCAAATATGTATGGAGTCACGCCTAATGAGCCGCAAAACAAGGTATCATGGGGAGGAGAAAAGATCAGCGTCGAAGAAGTGGTCACCAGTTAGCAGGTTTGCAGGTATCATTGGAAAAAGAAAAGAAGTAGAAGCGAGTCGGACGACCGGAGCGACTCAGCCATCCCAGATTGAAACTGATTCAGATGAAGATTCAGCGCCAGTAACTCCTATTCATTATTGAAAGGACCAGCATGTTTTGGAGAGGAAATACGGCTCACTCGCTTCCCCCTGAACTTCGTGAGTCGCAGCGAGTCACCACCTATGCAGTGACCAAGACCCTGCCTTATGGATAGAAGACTACGAGGCAAACATGGCAAACTGATGTAACTCAGAAGTACGTGCTAAATATTTCCACTTGGCAATACAGGGAGAAGCTAGGGATTGGTTGTAAGGCTGCCATCAAATCAATAAGCACATGGGAAGACTTGAAGGACAAGTTCATCAACAGATTCAAACAGAAGACATGAAAAACCTTAGACAATGCATTCAAAAGACGACGAATCAAGCGGTGACTGGATCAAGAGAATCGCGGAGATCCTTGGCTCCGCCAAAAACTTAACAGTACAGCTGCAATACAAGCTATGAGAAGAACTGTAGATTTGAGCCGCTGTGCACAAATTAAGTCGCGCGAGCACAAGATTGATAGTTTCGACCAGCTTTTGGCAACGCAGAAAGTACGCAAAGACAGATAAAGGACAGGCGGCTTATCACAGAACCAACAGGGAAATCGCAAGTCGCGCAAACTGAACATCGCGCACACCAGATGAAAGAGCAGGGAACGACAAGGCCTTACTCCTAATAACTGCAAGGGGATCTTCGACGTGCCTTGCGACTTACATCGCAGGAGAGATGGCAGGCCAGCGGGTCACACAAAGGCGCAATGTCACTATTACCGGAGGTGGAAAGAAGGCGACACGCCAGACACGGCTCGCAGCGGATCAATGCAGCACAAGAATCAATCTAGCTCTCGTCAAGGGCCTGACGTTTTTCTAGAAGAACATAGGACAGTTTCATACAGTGGAAGTACAAACAACGGATGGAAGCCGGAAGAGCGGTCAGATTTCAACACCGGAAAGGTATCGACGCTGGACAGAGCAATCGGTTATTTGGAGTCGCGGCGATCACCCCCAGAAGTAAGAGATCCAGGACAGCCAGCTCTTGTGGTCACGCCTGAAGTCGCGGGATACAAGTTAAGTAAGGTCTTAATGGACGGAGGAGGAAGAGTAAACATCCTATATCGAGACACGCTCCGAAGAATGAATATACCCGAGACAAGGCTGCGACCATCCAGGAAAGAAATTCAAGGCATAATCCCAGGAGCTGTTACGCGACCAATCGGAAAGATAACACTTGAAGTTAGCTTTGGAACAGAGCGGAACTTCCGCACAGAGCTCCTAGACTTTGAGGTTGTAGCAGTCAAAAGCTCATATCATGCGATCTTTGGAAGAGAAGCCTATGTCAAATTTACCGCTCGCCCCTGCTACGTCTACCTACAGTTGAAGATACCAGGACCAAACGGTGTTATTACAATATATGGAGACAGACAGAGAGCATTAGAATGCGAGAACGCAGGCTCAGTACTCGCAGAAGAAGCTTGTATCGCCAACTCTTCACGGGTATCAGTCGCAGATCGGTAATCGCAGCTCAAAACGAGTCGCGTTGGAGGTACCGCGGAAGCGGCCAACAGGATGCAGCCACCGGATGGTAAATACCCACCGAGAAGTCGCGCATCAGCAAGATAATGCCCCAGGGTCGCTTGATACAAAAAGAAGACAAGAAATGGCGCATGTGCATAGACCCAGCCTCGATCAACAACCCCAGCCAAAGGGCTCAGTTATCGTGAGACCTTACAAAGCAAACTCAACATAAGTCGCAGCTCAGTGCGGCTAATCGCCTAACAAAGTTGCTCTCTGCTTCAACATGAGATATACATCGGAGCTATCATGCTCGACCCGAGTCGCTTCTAGCGACTCAAAATTGAACCAATCAGGCGTTCAACCCACTCCGTTAGGAGTATTAATTCGCAACTAAGTGCGATGAGTATCAAGTATGCATGGCCTGCGGGGAATAGAAAACCCGCATTAAAGGGCCTGCATCATCCTGTAACACCCTGTAAAACATCGAGTGATTATGAAATAAAGCCGGCACCCTTGACATTCAAGGGTTTGTCGTTTCGCCTCAACTATCATTGAGTCGCTGAGTCTTTTGAATTTCATATATCACTGACCCTTGAGGGCTCCTTACGAGCATCGCGAGTACCAATCGCACCTCAAATTTTGCCAAACTAGTGGCAATCCTTAAGCTAGAAGCGTCTTGCATTATGCGGCCAAAGTACTGGGGTGTGGCGTCAATCGAGCTTGATTGCCTATCATGGCCGCTCTCGACCCTGAACACACATGTTCCTAGGAAATACTGAGCCGCGCGAGCGTCTACTTAATGGAATTATCAAGAAAAGAACCTGCTTATAGGTCACCAAAATACTGTTTATAATACATGAATGTCTTACAGACTAACGGGCATGTCCCACATTATTTATTTTTCTCTTCCGAGCTACAGGAGTGGGAATTGGCGCGGCTTGTCTCGCAGTTGCAGTCGCAGGTGTCCTAATAATCAGGGCGCCGCCAGACGAGGCAGAAGGGCCACCAGATACTGTTGCTGGAGCAGCCCGAGATGACTCAGCTCCTGAGGACTTTTCCTTTGACACCTTGCTCCCATCAAGATTGAATTTATCAAGATAAGTGCCCAAGTCTAAGTTATCAACAAATTTTGTGGCATATCCGCGCATCCCTTTCCAGATATCGAAGTACTCGCTTATTGGCAGTTCAGTATCATCTGCGCTCATCGCCAGGCCGTGGCGAGCAACCTTGCCAACATCTATCTCTGGATAATATGCTCGAAGCAATGTCAAGACATGCGCGGCTCCGGCGCGAGCAGAGGATCGTTTCCAATCAGAGACATAATGTGGAGCCTTGAGCAGTTTATTTATCCAATACTCGCAAGATGTTGGGCCATCAGTCGCAGGAGAGATTACCGTCATAACTTCCTTGGTAACCTTTAAGAAGCGCTGGCTGAGGTCAGACAGATATACCAGTTGATCCTTCAAATTGGAGCGGGACACTGGGGCCTCAGGCCCTATGCAAGAAAGAAAAGGCAAGAAACAAGTCAGAGACTAACGTTGGTTACCCAAAATATGTATGATTAAAGGTAAAAGACAACCAGCAAGCTGCAGGACGGCTGATTTGACCATGGAGCCAAAACCCTCAAAGGCTTTGAGCAGCGAGTTATATTTTTCATCTCGCGCGGCGAGTTCCTTTGCGTGGTCTCCCTTCAGGCGATCAATCAATTCAGATTTAAGAGTCAGCCCTTCTCGCAAAGATCTAATGACCTCGTCTTTCTCCATGAGTCGCTGCTGCATATCAGCTTCAAGTTCTTTAAATTGCTCTTCGCAGGAGTCGAGTTGACCTTTGAGAGATTTTATTTCCTGATCTTGGTCCCTAATGACCTCATTATGCTGCTCCAGGCGAGACTGCATCATTTCAGGATGGTCTATGGAAATGCCTTTACCCTTTATTGAGCCAGAAGCATCAAGCAAGGACAGTTCACGCTGAAAACAAACAGAGCAAAACGCATAGGTAAATTATCCAGGAATTTGGGGGCTCGAGATTTGAAGCCAGGAAAAGAATCAACACCCCGTGCGATGACACAAGGTTTTGATCCTTGGGGGCTACGGTATATGTACCTGGCGACTTGAAGAAAATTGCTCAACTAAGCCGCGCAGCAGAGCAGCATGCTTGTCTCCAGCAGAAATTATGGCATCTGCGATTGACTTAGAACTATTTCCTGGAGCTGGAATTCTATTTTCAGTAATACCCTACCAGCAGCAGGAGTTGTGGATGGAGCGCGACTGGAGTCGCGGCAGGAGCCGCATCTGCAATACCTTCCTCCAGGGAGGGCCTTGGATGAGTCGCACCATTACTGTTTCCCACGTTTCATCAGCAGCATCATCCTCGCTCATAGCTTGCTGAGAAGAAGGGGTGAGAATTAGACTTGGTACCTCTTCAGACATGGCCCTGCAAAACATTGATGGGTTAATAAGCTGACCTAGCAGAGCCGCAACATTGAAAAGAAGGCGAACCATACCCAGAGGCGACACGGATACTCTTCATCAGGCAACCAGAGGAAGGAGAAGATAAACCTTGCAAATCTGAACCTACAGAGTATGAAAAGAAGTGTGTCAGCAAATATGCAATCACGAAAGGAAAAGGAGAGAGTCGCAAACAATTACCCGAGCTTATTGAGAAGCATCCTTTGCAACAGCTCGGAAGAAAGCAGCCTTGTTGGGATCAGTAAGTTTTAAAGATTTGGCAGCTTTTGTTTCTACCAGTAGCGCCAAGGCTTTGCGCGTTTTTCAGGCTGCGTGGGTCTTCTGAGCTCTGGCATAAAATACGCTTCGAGGACCTGCGAGGCACCTCAGGAAGTTCCAAGAAAGGTGTATTTGGAGTCGAGGACAAAAGAGCGTCGGCCATTTGTTGTTCCTCTTCAGAAGCACTACCCTCGTGCATAACTGTATCTTCGCCAAAGGCTGCGGCTTGCTTTGACGACTCAGCCGCGGTTCCTTGGTTCAAGTCGACGTCCTCTGAAGGAAGAACCCAGAAATAGGGATCGATCTGAAAAGGAGCTCAGGTCAGAAATAATCAATTTTGGGAAAGGAATTTTCGAGGAAACAAGTGACAAGTAAACATTACCACAAAAGGCTTGTGCTCAGCCCAGAAGGGAGCAAGTCCGACGTTGTCATACGAGTCAATATCCTCGTCCGTCACTCGGCGAATGAAATTTATCCACTCCCCTTTGTCCCAATCTTCAGGGCAAGTGCGATCGACGTCATTTGCATGACAAGTGAAATCCATCATAAGTCGCGAGCGGCGACTCACAGGCTGAATTCGCCACTTAGTCCAGCAAGATATGAGATCTAATCCAGTGAGACCATGGAGTGTCAGCGCCTCACCTTGTCAAAAGGGATTCGATAAAGGGCAACGAAGAAGGATCAGGTTTAGAAGACAGAGCATCGGTAGCCTCGAAGGGAAGAGGAGACCAAAGAGGAAAAGGAATTTCACCCTCAGGAGAAGTGTTTTTACAATAGAAGAATGTCCTTTGCCACTCCTTGATTTTCTTGGCAAGAGTTAGTTTTGGGAAGATACTACCCCTACGGCGTTGGAAGGAAATGGCGCCGCATTGGAGAAAAGGACCATCTGTGGTTTCCCTTTGACTATTGCAATTGAAAAGAGCAAGCCAGAAATCTATTGAAGGCGGGATACCCAGATAATCTTCGCAGAGGACGTGGAAGTTGCTCACTTGCAACATCGAATTAGGGCCAATATCATGGAAGCGGAGACCTAACCGCTGCATCAAGGAGCGGAAGAAGAGAGAGCCCGGGGGCTTGAACCCGCGCTCAACATGCTCCGCAAAAATCACTACTTCTCCTGGTTGAGGATTGGGGATTACCTCCTCACCAGCCGCCCGCCATTCGCATTGATCTTTTGGCGGAAGAAGGCCCCGTGCAGATAGGGATTCCAGGAAATCTTCGTCGACCCACGAGCCTTCCCAGTTGCACTTGCGGCGAGACATTTTTCTCAGATCGATGGAGATATCCACCGAAGGATTGTGAGTACGAGAAGCGAGATTGGAGGCGGCGGAAAGGAGTAGCAGGTGCGTAATGCAGGACTTGATGCAGAACGCTGGGGAAAACGATGAGCCAAGATAAATAACCCAGACGCGGAAGACGTTTAGATCTGAAAATCAACCGTCAAGACAGGATAAGTCGCGTTCTTGAGCCGCCAAGAAGAGTTATAAGCCGCAGATTGGAAATAAAAAATTGGAGTTCAGCTGGGATAATTCACGTGTGCGGCTCAGGGGTTTGTTAAGACAAAGGAGCCTTCACTCGAAATCCAAGCTAAACTTGGGGGCTAATGTCGGGGGAATACTTTCTGGATTAACCCGCGGCCCAGTGCGACTTACTTACTCGCACGGACAAAGGCCCACTTGGGAGCAAGCCCAATATTGAACCGCCATAAGGGGAAAGATCTAGAAGACATATCCCGGAGGACGTGAAGACCAAGTAGTCTCCGAGTAGGCCTCTGTGGACATATTCCTTGTGGGGAAGTTTCCTTTGTAACCTAGCGAGCCTCTGTGTATATAAAGAGGACTCGCAGGACTTAGACGGGTCAAGCTATCAAGCCCTAAACCCTAGCTCATACGGCGAGTACCAGATCGGATCGCCTCCATTGTAACACCTCGATTATCATATCAATACCAATCTAGGGTAGGCAGGAAGTAGGTCTTTTACCTCACATTGAGGGGGCCGAACCTGGGTAAATCTGTGTTGATCTTTGTTCCTGCGATCCCAAGCTCGGAGATGCTTGACTCGCATAATCCCACACCTACGAAGTCATCTATGACACCTGATGTGACAAACCACGACAAGATGCGCCAGTGAAAGCCGCACACGGTGAACTGGTAGGAATCGAGGGCATAGCCCATGGGGGTCCCTTTGGTGAGAGAGTAGCCATCGATTTTGAGGATGTGGTAGCCCCTGGACGTCGTGTTGACTATAATGGCGGAGGCTGGCGGCGACGACTTCTCGACGGCAGCAGCGGATGACATGGCAATCCTTCGTTTCTTTTGAGGGAACGACATGGCAAACCTAACCTGTGAAGATTGAAACGGCAACAGGGAGAAGGGAGAGGCGCATCGAGGAAGGAGATTTCTAAGCTTTCGTTTTTAGGGCAACCGTCGAGGTAGGATAGGAAACGGATAGGACTAGGCGTCCCCCGGGGGATCTTTCTGTCCGATCCCCCGGGTCGGGAACCGTCCGATGGGTGACAGGAGGACCGTCTGATTCAGCTCCCAAACCAACTCGTCCTTCCTAACCGTACTCACCCAGCGCGCTACCCCGCCCTCTGTCTTTGGCTGCCGGCACGCTCCACCCCGCCCTCGTCTCCGGAAGCCGGCGCGCTCCGCCCCACCCTCGTCTCCGGCAGCAGCCGACGCCCTCCGCCCGTTCCCATCTCCGGCAGCCGGTGCGTTCCGCCCCCGTCTTCCGCCCGTTCCCATCTCCGGCAGCCGGTGCGTTCTGCCCCCGTCTCCGACAGCAGCTGACGCGCTCCGTCCCGTCCCCATCTCTGGCAGCCGGTGCGCTCCGCTCCGCCAGACTGCCGGCTTGCAGCACGGTGCCCACCTGAGAAAGCAACGCCGCCGTGCCCTGGAAGGGGGGCACATCCACTTTGGCAGCAACATGGTTGAGCCCTGGGAGCAATATGCCTCCACGCCCAACTCCGGCCATCGCCGTTACCGGTCGCCGTCGCCGCCATGGACAGCTTGAAAAGCTATTGACATCAGTAGCAAATTTCTCCTTATGATGCAAAACAGAACAACATCAGTAGCAAATTTTTCCTTCCTATTATGCAAAACAGAAGAATATCGGTAGCAATTCTCATTGTTATGATGCAAAACCGAAGACATCGGTAGCAAATTTCTCCTTATGATGCAAAACAGAACAACATCAATAGCAAATTTTTCCTTCCTATTATGCAAAACAGAAGAATATCGGTAGCAATTCTCATTGCTATGATGCAA
The DNA here is from genome assembly GCA_947311845.1 of Poa pratensis. NCBI lineage: Eukaryota > Viridiplantae > Streptophyta > Magnoliopsida > Poales > Poaceae > Poa > Poa pratensis. The sequence continues at coordinate 32,207,666 of CAMZMU010000078.1, read as the reverse complement.
AACTGAAGACATAGGTAGCAAATTTCTCCTTATGATACAGCACAGAAAAACGTCTGTAGCAATTCTCCTTGCTATGATGCAAAACAGAAGACATCGGTAGCAAATTTTTGCTACAATGAACCCCATGAAGAAAATTGCATCCTGCGAGGAGTTTAGAAGACATTTGCTACAAACATTATGTGAAGTTGCATCAAAAGAGAAAAATTCTGCTACAAAGTTTGCAAAAAATTTCACCACATTAATAAAATTGCATCAAGTGAATAAGAAATTGTTACAATCAGTCTGTGAATTTGCATCGAAGGGAGAAAGAAATTGCTACAAATCGTACAATGGTTTGCACCGAATGTAGCAAAGAAAAAAGAAGAACAATAGCTCTCGGACCGAACAAGCAACTCAACCGACGTAGCTTCCCTCCGACCTCCGGCAGGTACGGGACCATCTCAGCACCCTGGATGCTGCAACCGGCGTTGCCACCGCCGGGAGCAGCATAAGCAGATAGGGACGTGGTGGGGGTGGAGAGCGCGTCGGCGCGATCGGGGGAGGAGCATGGGCGACTTGGTGGGGGTGTACCACGCCGGCGTGACCGGGGTGGAGCACGGGCGCCGCTCCGGTAGGAGCATCACGGGGCGGCACCGGGTGGTTGGAGTCGCCGGCGCTCCGGTAGGAGGAGCGGTAGGCGACACAGGTGGTCGTTGGAGCAAGGAAACGCGCCAGACCGGGGAGGAGCTGGGCGGCGCTCCGGTAAGATGCAGAGGGCGTGGCGAGTGCGGCCTCCGGCGGGCCTCACGCGAGGCCGGCGTGGCACGTGTCCCCGCAGAGCCGCCACGCCGGAGGAGGGGTTGGTCACCATTAGCAGGGGCTGCGGCGTGGCTGCCGAGGCAATGGCGCGTCTGTTGCGGGGAAGGAACGAGCACGGCATGAGGATAAGGTCGGGCGCATCACGCATGTGAAGGACAGGAAACCAGTGCGTGGGGCCTTCTGGCGGGTCCGCGGGGACACGTGCCAACTGCTCCATGCGGAGGATGAGAGGGACGGATCCCCCGGATGATTACAAACCTTTTCCATAGGAAACGACGCAATTCCTTTTCCTTTTTTTTAGTGCTCACAAACTTTATTAAATTGCAGGAATAAAACTTGGAGGAATAATATTGAGTTAAATACATGGCACACCCATAAACTTATCATAAATGTGCAAATACACCCATAAATTTGCAAAGTGGGGTGGGCTGACCCTTAAATTTATAGTATGCGGTGAAATACACCAGAGTAGTATGAATATGCACAATCAGCTACTCCCTCCATTTTTAAATATAATATGTTTTAATTTTTTTCACATTCACAGTATGCACACATATCTAGACATGTTTTAGTGTGTATGTTCCAGTCATATTAGTTCGCATCTAGACAATATGTATAACACCTAAAACATCTTATATTGAAAAACGGATGGAGTAACATCCTAAGCGTCCGGGCTGTATTATTGCACAAAAAAACTAAATCTTGGTTTAAAAATTATAATTTTAATTTAGGCTAAATTTTGTCAAAACATGCTAAATCATTTTGAAGTTGAATTTGGGGTTTGTTTTTATTTTTGAATCGCTGAAGGTTGACTACCTAGCACACCAAGATGGCAAGTACCGCACACATTCATATGGATAATTTGCAAAACCCTCACTTTTCATAGAATTCACGAGACGGTGCTCGCTTCGGTTAATTAAAGAATAGACATAGCAAATTGATCCTCTTCGTCGTCCTAACACTCTAGCGGGACCACGCGGCCATATGCGCGCCCACCTTCCGGTCGTGGACATGTTATAGCATCTCTAGTGGATGGTGTAAACATGGACGTGTATATCTTCATATATACCTTCCCAAATTTTACACCTCCCAGTTTTTCAGTAGAACGTGTAAATCAGAACGTGTATATTCTCTCTCCTATAGTTTAATAGTATTTTGATAACTACCATTCAACAGCCATTTTTTAACGACTATATTTTCAACGGCTATATTTCCAACGGCTATATTTCTGGTCTATATAAACCATCTCCTACCACCTCTCCCTCATCATTTCTAGCTGTGATTTCTGTAATCACTCCCAGATTTCTCTATCGTCTCTCACGCGACCCAATGAACACATCCTCTTGGGATATGATCATGAGTTCTTTGTCATCTTCATCTGGCGACAATGAACTCATGCTTGTAGCATTCGCTGAGCGCGAGGAGGAAGAGAGGATGAACGCTCGACGCCATGGCGGTTCCAAGCATGGACGTCAGACAATCGATCGAGGAAGAGATGCCGGATTTGTTCTTCTGTGGGACGACTACTTCAAAGAAGTTCCTCGCTATCCCGAACATTTGTTTCGCCGAAGGTTCGTAATTAGTACACTTCTCTGCGTTGGCCCATTTTTGTTTCCCTGTCTCATTTACTTTTTATGCACATATTTAGGATGTCCCGTAATTTGTTCAACCGCATAGCTGATGGTATACTTGAGCATGACTATGATGGTTATTTTACGCAAAAAAGAAGTGCTTCTGGAGCTCTTGGATTACATCCTTTGCAAAAGATGACCGCGGCAATGCGGATGCTAACATATGGAATAGCAGCTGATGGTGCTGATGAGTACATTCGGTCCGCTGAGCCTACTAATTTAGAGTCTTGCAAGAAATTTGTGATCAAAATTTGTGAAGTTTTTGGGGAAAGGTACCTGAGATCTCCAAATGAAGAAGACACCGCAAGGTTACTTGCAATAGGGGAGGAAAGAGGATTTCCTGATATGTTAGGGAGCATAGATTGCATGCACTGGGATTGGAAAAATTGCCCCCAAAAATGGCATGGCATGTTTAAAGGCCATGTGAACGAGTCCACTATGATCTTGGAAGCAGTTGATTCACATGATCTTTGGATCTGGGATGCTTATTTTGGTTTACCAGGGTCTCTCAGTGATATAAATGTTCTTCAACGTTCTCCTGTGTTTACAAAGCTAGCCGAAGGTGAAACTCCTGCACTGAATTATAGCATCAATGGCCATCAGTACACAATGGGGTATTACCTTCCAGATGGTATCTATCCACGGTGGGAAACATTTGTGAAGAGCATACCAGCTCCAGATACCAAAAAGCATATTTTTTTTGCTCAGAAGCAAGAGGGGGCTAGGAAAGATGTGGAACGAGCCTTTGGAGTTCTGCAATTCCGTTTTGCCATTGTTCGTGGACCTGCTAAAGGATGGAAACGTAAAGAAATCGGTGATGTCATGAAAGGTTGTGTCATAATACACAATATGATAGTTGAAGAGGAGCGAGAATCTGGTCGGCAGAACTGCGCTTATGAGGCAATGGGAGAAAGAGTCACAGTATCTCGTACTCATGCGGAACGACTCAGTTCTTTTATTCAGATGACTCACCGGATTAGAAATAAAGTTGAACATTCTCAGCTTCAACTTGATCTAATTGAACATGTGTGGCAAGAGTTTGGAAACGAGTGATGTACTAGTTATAACTTTGTAATTCATTTCTTTTCATCTAGTTTTAATTTATGCAATGAGTGATGTAATACATTTCTTTTCATCTAGTTTGAATTTAAGGAATGAGTGATGTAATGCAGTGCTATCAATAAAATCTTTTTGCTTCAGACCAGGACAACACCAAATCTTTTTTGCTTCAGACAACAGCAACACATAGTTCTTACAACAACTAGCAGACGCCCACCACCACCGCATCCCCCCATCGCCTCTCCTATCCCTGCGCACTCCAGGCCTCCTCGCTCCCCTCTCTCCACGGCGTGCGCAGCCGCCGCACTCCAGGCCGCCTCGCTCCCCTTTCTCCACGGCGCGCGCCGCTGCCGCCCCGGCTGCCTCGCTCCCCTCTCACCACGGCGCGCGCCGCTGCCGCCCCGGCCGCCTCGCTCCCCTCTCACCACGACGTGCGCCGCCGCCGCCAGATCTCGCCGCCCCGACCGTCTCGCTCCCCTCTCCCCTGCCCGTCTCGCAGCGGTGCGAAAGAAAAAAGGTCACGTACCTTGTCCGGCCGGAGAGGGGTGGCGACGGCGACCTTGGGGGCGTCCTCTTCCGCTGGGCTCTGGACGAGGGCAGAAGTCGCGAGCAGTTGCTCTCCTCTCGCGATACAGGTCGTGGATAGGGCGTGTTTCTTTCCACCTTGCGTAGCGTCGTGGGGGACAGGTGTAAACGTCCACGCTCATTTACACGACCCACTGGAGACCTTTTTTGCCTCACGTCGTGTAAAACTCGCATACACCTCCGTTTACACGAGCCACTAGAGATGCTCTTAGGGGTGCATATCATATGGCTGAATCCGAGTGAGACTACAAGTATGAAATGTAACAGAAAAACAAAAAAGTAACCGTTTCGAAAAAAAGGGCCAGACTTAGCCTAACCCAATAGATTTTTTTTTGTAGATTCCTTTTTTGCAATATTACAGGCCCATTCTCTCAAACGTGGCAACTTATTGTGCTAATTTGAAGATATCGGATGTTTTTACACCATAATACAAGTTTAAGGGTCACACCCACTTTGCAAGTTTATGGCGGCATCTGCACATCCAATACACAAGTTTGTGAATGTCCCATGTATTTACAACTCTATAATATTCGTACGTCTTCAGCGCTGAACCAAGCAGACATGGCGATTTGCCAAGGATGAAATAGCATAGCCAGCTCAATGGAACCTCTCTAATTCGGCAAATCCTATTTGCCACCCTTTGTGGCCCGTGAGGCTCGCGCTGCACATTGGTCCGGCCCATTATGTTTTTCTTTCTTTTGTTTTTTCTCCTTTCTTTATGTTTTCTTTTTTTCCTCTTTTCTGTTTTTCTTCTTTACTTTACTTTTTAGGGTTTTGAAACGTATATTTGAAAAATGTTCACATTTTTATCAACAAATTTAGATTTAAAAAATGTTTTATGTTGGAAATATTAAGATTAGAAAAATGTTCTATTTGAAAATGTTCTATTTGAAAATGCTCAAATTTGAAAAATGTCCAGTTTTAAGGAAAATTCGGATTTAAAAATATATTCAATTTTAAATACATAAACCAACAAAAAAGAAAATCGTACATGTTAATTGGCCCATGGAGCTGCAGCGCCGCTAGACGCGGCAAATAGGCGCTCTCCTCTAGTTCTCCTTTATTAACCCTACTCTCATTCAGGCTGGGCCCAACAAATCCGGTGTCCTGTACGAAACACTATATTGGACCCTATTTCAATAGAAAAATTAAATGATGCTAAAATGTGCAAAAAAAAAATTAAAGGGATTCAGATCATCAATTTGTTTTGACGAAGTGGCAATCAGTTGTCTTCATTGGGTCGCAGAGTAGGCGAACTGGCCAACGAAATGCCGAACTTGCATGTCTCACAAGGATGTGATCACTCTGGAGGACATGAACTGGTGGTGACATCCTGGAGTTCTGGACGATCGACGATTCACGAGCGGACGAGGCGAGTCTCGTGCATGTGGCTGCTAGTGCTGGACATAAATCTCGAAACTTGGCGAGTTACTCGTTTAACTCGGCTCCTAGTACAGCCATAGACAAATAATGATTTTTTCTCGTTATTGTTAACAAGCTAAACGAGCAAGCTAACATGCTCGCGAGCAGCTTTTTAAGCTCGCTAATTTGGAGCACATATACGGACTAAGTAGACTAACTGAATAAATTGTAAGCAATATGCCGACTAGTTTTTTTTTTGTCTTGCTGAGGTAGTAATGCTGACTAAGTGAATGGACCACAAGGAAATAACCTAGCTAAGCAAATTGCATACAGAAATCATCCCAGCCTGGCTAGATCGTCAAACACCAGGCCGCCTGCGGTTGGTTACTAAATACTCAATCCGTTTCGCAATATAAGATGTTCTATCTAGCTCACATGTTGGCTAGGTGTAAACCCAAATGAGTGCATATACACATTAAAACATGTCCACATACATCTAGATACATGTGAATGTGGACGAAATCTAAAACATCTTATATTTAGAAATGGAGGGAGACTCTACTTCGGTAGTTTTCTCGTATGGGCTGCCTTTCTAGTTTTTATTGCATTGTTGGGATTATTTTGTAGTACCGTAGCAGGGCTGAGGCAAATTAGAAATCTGGTGATGTAGGTTGGGTCCCAATCTTCACGGATTTGGGCGGAGGGAACGATGAACACGAAAAACACAAGAACACAAAAGGGGAAAAGCAAGTAAAGATAACTAGCAAAGCATAATTCGGCCAAAGTCAACCAGTAACACGTCCCCAAGGGCAGCCCCCGATTCTCCTTCTCCAAACACACCTTACTCTTAGGATTGTTTCTCTCAACGGTCAATCCAACCGTTCCAATAGAGTCACCCGAAGATGAATGATTAACAATTAATCGCAACTACAAGAAGAGGACTTGAAATCCACTAGAGTGATCTTCTCCACATGGGGAGGTCTTGGTTCATCTCCACATGGGGAGGCCTTGATTCATCTCCTAAGAGGCAACACCAACATGGGTGGAAAAGGAGTCACAACTCAATTCAAGTCTAATCTCAGTCTTACCCTAGAAAGGAAGAGGTGAAGTGCTATTTATAGTCATAGTACAAAACGGGGCGGACACAGGAAAGTTGGCCTGGAGGCCAGCTCCCTCAGTTAGGCCGGCCTGGCCGGGCTGGAGGCCGACAGCTTTGGGTGGGGGGCCGGCCTAGGCCGGGCTGTAGGCCGGCTTGCAGGCCGGCCAGCTTTGGCAGGTGGCCGGTCAGGCCGGGCTGGAGGCCGGCATGACAGTTTTTGCCGTCTTCTTCATCTTGACGCATCCCTTGGCCATCTTGATCCATGTTTCCTCGGAGTTCTTCACATTCCTCACAGCTGAGCACACACAAAGTATCGGCATGAAGTAGCAAACCATTCAAGGGAGTATCAATATCACACATAGATAGGAGTGAGTTCACCTTATCATGTAGAGCTTTGACTCGTGCTCTTGTCATTGGGCCGCTTATTGTAGGAACCAGAGGTTGGGCTACATCATCTCCCCCCCCCCCACCTTGGAAAAGAGTCGTCCTCGACTCTTGGTCACCCTCATCACTTGATGTCCCAAGGTATGGCGATAGGTCAGTGACGTTGAAGGTGTCATGGACCAAATACTTGGAGTTGAAGATGTCGATCTTGTAGGCATTATTGTTGATGCGCTTGAGAACCTTGAAAGGTCCGTCTCCTCGAGGGTGAAGCTTGGACTTTCTTGCATCCGGGAAGCGCTCTTTTCGCAAGTGTAGCCACACAAGGTCTCCTTCTTCAAATATCATGGCGCGCTTGTGCTTGTTCATCTTTGTAGCATGGTCTTCATTGTGCTTCTCTAGCGTGGTTCTTGTGTCTTCATGTAGTTTCTTCATGTAATCGGCACGCTTGTCAAAGTTCATGTTAACTTGTTCCCAGAGTGGGAGTGGTAGCATGTCGAGTGCGGTGTAGGGATTTGTGCCATAGACGATCTCGAATGGGCTTCTCTTTGTTACTCGGTGTAGTGCTCGATTGTAGGCGAACTCGGCATGTGGGATGCACTCTTCCCAATTCTTCAAGTCGGCTTGATCAACACACAAAGTAGTGTAGATAGGGTTCGATTGACCACTTTGGTTTGACCATCCGTTTGAGGGTGGTAGGCGGTGGAGAAGAGTTGCTTGATTCCCATCTTGGTCATCAATGTCTTCCAAAAGTAGCTCACAAACTTGACGTCGCGATCCGAAACAATGGTCTTTGGCACTCCATGAAGACGGACGATCTCCCTAAAAAACAAAGTGGCAATATGTGAAGCATCGTCAGTCTTATTGCATGGTATGAAATGTGCCATCTTGGAGAATCGATCAATGACGACAAATATGGAATCCTTATTTGTTTTAGTACGTGGGAGACCTAAGACGAAATCCATAGCTATGTCGGACCATGGCTTATGCGGAATGGGCAAAGGAGTATACAAGCCATGAGAGTTTAGAGTAGACTTAGCTTTGAGGCATGTCAAACATCGTCGAACTAGGCGTTCCACATAACGCTTCATTCTTGACCAATAGTAGTTTGTGGTGAGCATGGCGTAGGTCTTGTCGCGTCCAAAGTGACCCATGAGTGATCCTCCATGTGATTCCTTCAAAAGGAGCAAACGAAGCGAAGACTCGGGAATACAAAGTTTGTTAGCCTTAAACAAGAATCCTTGGTGCAAATAGAAATCACCAATTCCTTTGTGCTCCGAGCATTGAGCAAAAATATCACCAAAGAAAGCATCGGGGGCATACAATTCCTTTATCTCATCCAAACCCAACACACTAATGCCAAGACGTGTAAGTAGGTTGGCTTTGCCGGATAGAGCATCCGCAACCACATTGTCTTTTCCTTTCTTGTATTTGATTACAAAGGTAAAAGACTCAATAAACTCAACCCACTTAGCATGTCTTTTGTTCAAATTTGTTTGACTTTTCAAATATTTCAAAGATTCATGGTCGGAATGAATGACAAACTCCATAGGACGAAGGTAGTGTTGCCACATATCCAAAACACGAACCAAAGCAAATAACTTTTTGTCGTAAATGGGGTAATTCAAACGAGCTCCATCTAATTTCTCACTATGATATGCAATGGGTCTACCATTTTGCATAAGCACTCCTCCAATGGCCAATCCACTTGCATCACATTCAATCTCAAATGTCTTAGAGAAATCCGGAAGGTCAAGGAGTGGTGCTTCGGTTAACAACCGCTTGAGCTCATTGAAAGCAAAATCATGTGCATTGCCCCAAATGAAAGGTATATTTTTCTTAGTAAGTTTATGGAGGGGGCAAGTGTCGAGGTGTGCCCTCGGCAATTCCCATGGTTGCTATACCTAGGGTTGATTGTGTGGTAGAGAACGCGTAGTATTGGTGGAATCGACGGCTGACAAGCTGGATTTACCCAGGTTCAGGGCCGTCGAGTGAGGTAAAACCCCTACTTCCTGCTTGTCTGTGTTTATGGTATGAATATGAGGGTTACAAGGGTTCGATGAGCTGCTGATCTCGTCGGGGTTTTGGTGGCTATGGATTCCTTGCCTTGATCGATCACCCTCCCAGCCTTTATATAGGAAGCTGGGTCTCGGGAAACATAACCGACCAAGGTTACATGTATGGAAAGTCTTAACCGACTATAACTTGATCTAACTTGGAAAACACTCTTCGTCTCGGGCCTTCCTTCGTGGGCTTCGATTAATCTTTGGGCGTCTTTGATCATTACGTGCACCAGGTACCCTTAAGCTAGGGTACCCGCAGAGTATAACCTCGTCATTAGCCCCCGAGTACTTGCTTGACTCGAAGAATCGATCATGTGCTCCCTTCATCGTGCATGTCATAGTCTTTGCTTTTATACTCCTGATCCGACATAGTCCTTCTACTCTTAATTTGTTTCGATTGCATGCGTATGTGGACCAAGGGATATTAACATAGTAGGCCTGACTCACTCGAATATCGAGCTCAGTTAACTGCTTACTTGAGCAAAAACCTTACTAGTCTTCAGTCAGACTCGAGTCCCTGGATTCGAGCCTGGAACGCAGTCGAAAGATTTTGCCTAGGGATATTGACATAGTAGGCCTGATTCACTCGAAAATCGAGCTCAGTTAACCGCACATTTGGGCGAAACCATACTAGCCTTCAATCAGGTTCGAGTCCCCGGACTCGAAGCTGGAACACTTTTGCAACTTTTGCCTAGGGATATTGACATAGTAGGCCTGATTTACTCGAAAATCGAGCTCAGTTAACTGCACATTTGGGCGAAACCATACTAGCCTTCAATCAGGTTCGAGTCCCCGGACTCAAAGCTGGAACACTTTTGAAACTTTTGCCTAGGGATATTGACATAGTAGGCCTGATTCACTCGAAAATCGAGCTCAGTTAACCGCACATTTGGGCGAAACCATACTAGCCTTCAATCAGGTTCGAGTCCCTGGACTCGAAGCTGGAACATACTAGACAGACTCGACTCAGGCCGTTGTAGGTCTTACTGATTCGTTCTGCAGTTTAACTTTTGATACCTAACGCGTCCGTCAGGATTTTCATCATGTCTGTTGACACGGAAAATTTCAAGGGAAAACACTGTTGGAGCGTCCCTCGGCCCATCTCGATTGCTCGGCGGCTCTTACCTTTGCATTTGCGTATGCAGCATCCGAAACATCTGCGATTGGCATAGTCGGGAATTTATGAAGTCTGATTCTTTGATTTGTGAAGTACTTAATGCATTTTAACCGAGTCTGTAGTCGAGTGAGTTTCTTACCTTCTTTTGAGAATTTATGGGAGCGCGACAGCGCTCCCATGGGAGTAGCCCCCGAGATTGTGGTTTATTGTCTTGCAATAGAGGACAATCTCAAATCATCCTTCTATACTGCTTTTTGTCAATCGAAATATTTTGTTTTTCAAATTTATGGGAGCACGTCAGCGCTCCCATGGGAGTAGCCCCAGAGATTATGCTTTATTTCGTTTGAAGTAGAGGATAATCTCAATAATTTTGCTTCTTTTTTATCAATCACAAGAAATTTTTGATATGCTCCCATGGGAGTACCTTTGCCAGTCGAATCCTTTGTCGATTGTAGTCTCGAACCCACCACTCGAACGTGGACGCTGTATTGCCTCTGACGTCATTCGTGACGTCTTAGGCGTGCGCTCGCCGCTTTGACAAGACGTGTCTGTGTGGGCCCAATGTTAGATTTTGACCGCAGAAGACGCCGTTTTTATTTTTGACCCGACTTATCGTGGTATAATCGGGGCAATCATCGGGTAACACATCTGCGTTTTTGATTTGTGCCCAATCCTGAGTTTATCGAGTGGGTTTGTGTTTCCTGTTTGACTCAGCCCCCGAGCATGTCGAGTGGTATTTGGGTTTTCTGTTTGACCCAGCCCTCGAGTATGTCGAGTGGGATTTGGCTTTTCTGTTTGACCCAGCCCCCGAGTATGTCGAGTGGGCTTTAAGTCTTTGTGTTTACTGATTTTTGAGCTAGAATTTTGATGCTTATGTTTTTATGATCGAGCCCCCGAGTGTTTGAGTGGGGTAAATGCATATATGAGAAATATGGAGGAACATGTATCTTTATTCGAAATATGTGTTCGATCAGCAAGCCGCCTCATTAAAACCTTCCAGTCCCCTTAAGTACCCTGGTAAGGGAAAAGAGTGCGTCTGAAACTTGCTGATTCTTTGACCTTATGCGCTATTACATATGAGGTTAAGAGATCTATGCATAGAACCGACGCAGGTGCGCCACGTTCCATGGGTTTGATGCTACTTCCCGTCTTTGCGTTCTTCAATCGATAGGCTCCTCCTTCGATGACTTCTGTGACGATGTAAGGTCCTTCCCATGGTGATGCAAGTTTATGGACTTTCTTCTGTTTCTCCCGCAGCACCAAGTCTCCCACCATGAAGGACCGTGTGCGTAATCGACGACTATGGTAGTTGCGGAGGTCTTGTTGATAAACCGCTGTTCGTGCCAAAGCCGTATTGCGTGCTTCTTCCAGCAAATCGGCTGCGTCTTCGAGTGCCTTGTTCGCGTCGTTTTCTTCATATGCTTCCACCCGTGGTGCATTAAACTTGACGTCGTATGGTAACACTGCTTCCGCACCATAGACCATGAAGAACGGTGTGTACTGTGTGGAGGCGTTTGGGGTGGTCCTTAAGCTCCATAGTACTGATGGAAGTTCATCTACCCATGCACCCGCGGCCCTTTTGAGTGGTACTAAGAGTCTCTTTTTGATGCCACTGCATACGAGTCCATTGGCCTTTTCGACCTGCCCATTGGATTGTGGATGTGCCACAGAGGCGTAGTTTAGTTTGATGTTTTGTTCCTTGCAAAAGGATTTGAACTCTTCCGCCGTGAAGTTTGTACCATTATCAGTTGTGATGCTATCCATTACTCCAAATCGATACATGATCGATTGTATGAAACGAACTGCCGTAGAAGCTGTTGAGCTTGTGATGGGGATAGCTTCGATCCATTTGGTGAACTTGTCGACTGCCACTAGTAAGTGAGTATGACCTCCTTTTGATGATTTTTTCAGTGGTCCCACCATGTCAAGTCCCCATTGGGCAAAAGGCCATGCTAATGGTATGGTTTTTAGCGCCGATGCGGGTGCATGTGGCTTGGAAGCGAACTTCTGGCAACCAATACATCTTTTGACTATGTCCTCTGCGTCCCTTAGCGCTGTAGGCCAGTAAAACCCTGCTCGGAAGGCTTTGGCTACGAGTGATCGACTGCCCGCGTGATGCCCGCAGGTACCGGCATGAATGTCCCGAAGGAGATCCTTGCCATCTTCGAGTGCAATGCATCTTTGGAACATACCTGAGGTGCTGCGTTTGTACAACTCACCGTTTATGATGGTGTATGCTTTTGCTCGTCGAGTGACTCATCTGGCCTCGTTTGTATCTTCTGGTAGTTCATTGCGAAGTATGTATGCGAGAAAAGGTTGAGTCCATATTGGCTCAATGAGAAGTACCTCAATCGGAGGATCCTCTGTGCTTGGCGCTTTGCTCTTGTCTGTAGCTGCTGTCGTGGTCGATGGCCGTTTGTCGATTGACCTACGCTCTATTCGTTCAAAGAAAACACCCGGCGGGACTGGTGCTTTTGTGGAAGCAATGTTGGCTAATTTGTCAGCCTCTTCATTGCTTTCTCTTCCTATGTGTCGTAGTTCGCAGCCATCGAAGCTGCCCTCCATTATGTTGTACAAATCCCGATAAGCGATCATGTTGTCTGCGATTGCATCACAGGCCTTCATTGTTTGCTGCACAACTAAGTTAGAGTCGCCATAAATCATTAGTCGAGTGCATCCCATGGCTTTTGCCATGCGCATGCCATGGATTAGACCTTCGTATTCGGCCTCGTTATTTGATGGGAACTCGAAACCCATTTGCAAGATATAGCGCAGTTTGTCGCCTTTTGGTGATATGAGTATGACGTCTGCTCCTGCTCCTTCATTCTTTTTGGATCCATCGAAATACATGGTCCAGGAATTTGATACGTCAGGTACCCCTGGCAATTGAGCTTCTACCCACTCGGTGTGAAAATCGGGTAGGACTTGTGATTTGATGGCTTTCGGGTGTTCGTACTTGATTCCTAGTGGTCCCAGCTCGATGAGCCATTTTGCTACTCGCCCCGTTGCGTTGGGGTTTGTGAGGACGTCTCCAATCGCTGATTTATTGACCACCGTTATCGGGTGTTCTGTGAAGTAGTGCGCCAGCTTTCTTGATGTCATAAATACGGCGTACGCCAATTTCTGATATTGCGGGTACCGCTGTTTGGACGGGGAAAGAACTTCACTTACGTAATATACTGGCCTCTGTATGCTTTGACTATGTCCTTCTTCCATGCGGTCAACCACCAGCACGGTGCTGACCACTCGATTGGAGGCTGAGATGTATAGGTAGAGTGGCTCATTTTCCTTAGGTGCTACGAGAATTGGCGGACTTGTGAGCATCTTTTTGAGTTCGAGGAAAGCTACTTCAGCTTCATCCGTCCACTCGAACTTGTCAACTTTCCTCATCAATTTGTAAAATGGAAGTGCTTTTTCGCCTAGCTTGCTGATGAACCGACTAAGTGCTGCTACTCGACCAGCTAGCTGTTGTACCTCATGGAGTTTGGTAGGTCTCTTCATTGTGAGTACAGCTTGTATCTTTTCTGGGTCTGCTTCGATTCCACGTGCAGATATCAAATAACCCAAGAGCTGTCCAGCAGGGACACCGAAGGTGCATTTCTTTGGGTTAAGCTTGATGTTGTATCTATTGAGATTCTTGAATGTCTCCTGTAGGTCACTGATTAATGTGTCCTCCTTTTCAGTCTTGATGACGATGTCGTCGACGTAGACCTGAACATTGCGTCCTATCTGTTCTTGTAGACAGTTTTGCATCATGCGCTGGTAGGTTGCACCTGCGTTTTTGAGCCCGAAAGGCATGGTTGTGTAGCAATAGACCCCGAGTGGGGTTATGAATGCCGTTTTCTCTTCATCTTCTTCTTTCATCCGAATTTGATGGTATCCTGAATATGCATCCAAAAATGATAACCAAGCGCATCCTGCTGTTGAGTCGATGATCTGATCGATTTGTGATAATGGAAAGTGATATTTTGGACAGCATTTGTTTAGGGCTGTAAAATCTACACACATCCGCAGGGTATCTGAGTGCTTCTTTTCAACCAGTACAGGGTTAGCAACCCAGTCTGCCTTTTTGATTTCTCGAATGAACTTTGCAGCAAGTAATCTATCAACTTCTGCCTCGATTGCACCTCCTTTGGGATCGGAGACACGGTGCATAGTTTGCTTGACTGGTCTAGATCCTGGCTTGAGTTGTAGAGAATGTTCGGCGAACTTTCTGGGGACACCTGGCATATCAGCTGGGCACCATGCGAATATTTCCCAGTTTTTACGGAGAAATTCGACGAGCGCAATTTCCTGTTCGCTGGTAAGACTCGATGATATGTTGACCGTTTTTGAGGGATCAGTCGGGTGCACTTGAAGTGAGTAGGATCTCCAAATGTAACATCGAGTTGTATGGTGCCTTCTGGGAGCACTGCTTTGCCTGGGACGATACCATGGAAGGTACTTGTGGACTTTGGCAAATTTTCGACTGATTTGTTCATTCTGCGTAGCGTATCTGCAAAGATTATGTTGAGGCCGCTACCTCCGTCCATGAAGACCTTGGTCATGGCGTAGCCTCCGATTTGGGTGTCGAGTACCAAGGCTGCATGCCCTGGTCGATATACTGCGGGTGGATGGTCCTCCCGATTGAAGACAATCGGAGTTTCTGATCCTTTCAAAAAATTTGTGATAGCTGGGGGTGCCATGACCGCCATATTGACGTGTTGAGTGTGTAATTTTTGCTCTCTATTGGAGGGACGTCCTCGCTGGATCATGTTCATCTGCCCGCGAGTTACGGGATATTTTTGTTCATCTCCTTGCTGCATCTGGTGCACGGCTGCTGCCATTTGTGTTCCCGTAACGGGTTGTGCTGGCACCATGTACACTGGCGTCGGTTGCGCTGGTGTTGGTGCAGGATACACCTGAGTAGGCTGTGTTTGCGGTGATATGGAATATACCTGTGCTTGTTGTACTTGTTGCGGTGCTGGATATGCCTGAACAGGCTATGCTTGTGATGTAGTCGATGGAGTCTGCGTCAATTGAGGAGGTGCACGTCCATCTCTTTGCAGTCGCAGTATGTGTTCAATCGCAAGTTGATCGAATTCCCTGCAATTTCTCAGCGAGTGGTTAGAGCGAAGTTTACCATCGTCCCCTTTATAAAGATGGAATCTGCAATAATCGTCCATCCTTTTTTCGATTGAGCGCTCGGGATCTTTATCTGCTCGCCTGTGCCACTCTGGCCTTCTGTAGCTATCGCGGTCGTCGCGTCTGTGGTCTCGATTGTCACGTCGATCGTCTGTGTGATGGTCTCGATTATCTCGGCGATCGTCCGTACGATGATCTCGATTATCACGATGATCGTCGGGTCGTCTGTCAGTTTGGTCGCGGCTGTCCCTTGACTGGACAAAGCTTACTGCGATGAAGTTTGGATGGTCATCATCGTGATAACGATGCTTGCGTTTGCGCCTTCGATCATCTCTGTATCTATCTCTGCGGTCTCGACTGCCACCCTCGTGATTTTCATGTGAGGGTACGGGTCGGGTGCCTCGTACGGAGTCTTCTCCATCTGCCCACTTTGTTGCGAGTACCATGAGTGCCGCCATTGTCTTTGGATCTTCTCGACCAAGTGTTTCTATGAAGTCTTCTCTCCAGAGTCCGTTTTTAAGGCGTCGATTGCCCTATCTTCTGATACGTTGCCTACTGCGTTACGGATGGTGGTCCACCGCCATATGTACGATCTCAGAGATTCATCTGACTTTTGCTTGCAGGTCTGAAGCTCCTCGAACGTTTTGGGGCGCTCACATAGAGGTTTGAAGTATTTGATGAAATCACCTTTGAAGTGCTCCCACGAATCGTAGTATGATTCAGGTAGCGATTTGAGCCAATCGCGAGCTGTCCCTTCCATCATGAGTTGTATGTACTGCATAGCTATAGTTGTGGTGCCGCGCTGACATCCGACTGCCAGCCTGTAATCTTCTAGCCAGCCTGATGGCTCTTGTTTGCAGATGAACTTTGGCGTGGTAGCTAGCGAAAACTTCTTGGGCATACGAGCCTCCCGGATCCGTCGAGTGAAGCATAGCGCTCCACATGGCCCGATTTCTGCTTCCGAGTCTGAGCTGTTGCTGTATGACCTCCTCGAGTGGCTCCTGCTGGAACGATGATGGCGTGAGCTTTTTCGACTGCTCCTTCCCCGAGGACTTCGACTGCGATGGTCCCGGTCTGTATTTCTCCTTGGAGTTGCTTGTGGATGTTGTATGGCTTGTGCTGCTATTGCCAGTTGTTTGTATAGTTGGAGGTGCTGATCCCTCTTTGGGTCTCCTGCAGGAGGTTTGATTGTTCTGAGATAGGTGCCTAGCGTCATCAGCACCCCGGCTGGCTCAGTAGGTATGGGGACTCCTTCCGCGTCGACTGCCATAAAGGCTGGGTTTAGATTCCGAGTGACCGCTGCACGATCTGCGTCTCCGAGGTTTATGAATCGTGACCTATTCGCGGGGTCGTTTCTGCCCGTTGAACTTGTAGACAATGCTCTTCGCCGAGCACTCGATATGCTGGCTTGCTTTTTGTGTTCTTCGAGTACCGCTCGGTAGTTCTTCAACCGTATCGATTCTTGCCACTGGAAGTATTGTAAGGTCAATACCTCTTCCGGAGTTGCGTTCGCTGGTAGCATCGTGCAGCTTTCGATTACTTTGCTCACTTTTTCTGCCATCTCTGCGGTGATAGTCAGCATGGTTGTTCCGTCAGGCATGGTGACTGTGCAAGGGTATTCTGTAGGTCGATGGCATGTTGCAGCTGCTGACGTTTCTGCTGTACTCGCGGTGTATACCTGATACGGAACCACCCGATCTTCTGCCCATGTGTTGCTAATGCGCATTATGGATTCGGCGTCATCATCCAGGCTCATGTTGGAGTTGCTTTGCTTGCTGGGGTTTCTCCGCAATCGAGTTGATCTTCGAGTGCTTTGTCCAGGCTATTTGCATCGCAGGTGAATATCTCGTGGCTGGCACGGATTTCTGGGCCATTGAGATCGGCGAGGTATATGTTGTCATCTATGTTCTCCTTGTTCCCCGCGACGTCGTTGCAGTCGACGACGTTGTCGAGTGACTCGATTGAGTTGTTTGGACGGTACGTAGATTTGATCTCGCTTCTTCCAAATCTTTTTGCCACCTCGTCACGGAACTCTCGCGAGGTCATGGATGTTGCAGAGTCGCTTGGCGATTGGATCGGGACGATCTGTGACGATGTCGCGCCCAAGATGGATGGTGTTGCAGTCGAAGCGTTGTCGATTGTCTCCGTGTCGAGTGTCTCCATGTCAAGTGGGTCTAACAGGTCCTGCACACCATCTTTATCGACAAAGAAGTTAAATTTTCCATTTGTAACATCCAAACCTGATTCGAGTCCGGCAAAGGCTTGTTGAGCCTCCATCGAGTGCGGCATGAGCCTCCTTGGAGATTTTGGCGAGTGATCGCTTTTTGAATTGATGCTGGTAGATCTTGCCAGCAAGTTGCCGTTTGCAACGGTGGTCGGTGATTTTCTTTTTGATGATGTAGTAGGCGAGTTACCTTGTGCAGATGCGATCGGCGAGTGGCCGCTTGATGATGAAACCGGCGAAACCGTGAGCCCAATACTACATTTTCCCACAGACGGCGCCAATTGTCGAGGTGTGCCCTCGGCAATTCCCATGGTTGCTATACCTAGGGTTGATTGTGTGGTAGAGAACATGTAGTATTGGTGGAATTGATGGCTGACAAGCTGGATTTACCCAGGTTCAGGGCCCTCGAGTGAGGTAAAACCCCTACTTCCTGCTTGTCTGTGTTTATGGCATGAATATGAGGGTTACTGTAACAGCCCAACGTTTGAAACCTAAAAACCAGTGTAATTTTTCGACTTTTGGGTCCATTGCATCATGGCATGCATGCATAAACATGTCTCCTTTGAGTTAACACAATGTTGGAATCGAAATGATTTTGAGTTGCTAAAACAAAATGCACAAAGTGCTCTAACAAAAATTCCACACAATGTGGGCACTCAAACTTGCAAATACAAATCCTTGTCATCTTATGTTTGTCAAGGAAGTTCCAAGGTTGAAAATAATGTTCTGCAATTAGCATAAATTTTCCAAATGGACAACATTTCAAATTAGCAAAATGCTCTATTCTAAACCTATGAACGAATGTGGTCAAAGACATTTTAATTAGAGGCACCAAAATTTGTGGAGCAACTAAATGACCAGGGGAGCATCTCCAAATGATTCCATAATTTTTTTGGAAGTGTTGAAGTTGCTCAACTAATTCAAATACAGCTGCTGGAGTTTTAAAAGAATTAGAGAAAGGACTAATCCATGATAGAAAAACTGCTCCAGGGGCCTAATTGTAATTTCTATTTTCTTCCACCTCTCCCCTGTAGCGACCGAGGCGTGCTTGCTCGCCATGGCCACGTCGCACCAGGTCGTCGACCCCGCTCGTGCCCCTGCCGCCTTGGCCCCTCTCTGACGTCCCCTGCCAGGTGAAGAGCACCCGAGGCCACTGCCATCGCCCTACCCGCTCGCCCCACCTGCTCTCGTTCCCCATCTTCTCCCTTCCCGGCTCCATGGACGCCGAGCTCCGCCCCCACATCGCCGGCGAGTGAGTCGATCCCGAGCCAAACGGAGACTGCAGGGAGCTCCGCCACGTTCCCCTCTACCTCCTAGCCGCAGGAATCGAGCCGGGGTCCACAAATCGTCGTCGCCATCGCCGCTTCCCCGCCGCCGGCCGAAGCTCCATCGCCGCTTCGCCACTCGATTCCGCCGTCGTACCTCCACCCCGCGCCCCGCCGTTCGCGTGCACACGCTCCTGGTGAGCCGCCGCTTCTCTCCCTGCCTTTCCCCTCTCCCCATTCTCGCGCTACGCCGTCCGCTCGCCGGAGTTCTGTCGCCATACTGCCGCCGTCGTCGTCCCGCGCTCGTTCGACGAAGCAGAGCGCGGCCCGGCCTCACAACCGACCCAGACCGGCCAGGAGACCGACGCCCTCTGTATGCGGCCCGGCCCACCAGCCAGCCCAGGCCGGGCCAGAGACCGGTGCTCTCTGTTAGCAGGCCGGCCTGCCAGCCGGCCCAGACCGGCCAGGAGGCCGGTGGGCTCTGTAACTGCTGGCCGTTTCTTTTTTTTTAGGATTTCTGTTTTTCTGTTTTCTCTCCCGTCTGCGCGTGAGTTCCCGCTACTCTCTCGCGCAACTCCGGACATCGAACCACGTTGAATCACACGATCCCTCCCTCTCTCCCGAGTTCGAGGAATCGATTCGACAAAATTTAAATAAATTAAAAGCACATAACTAAAAGAGAGAAGTTAACAAAAATAATAACTTTTTATCGGGTATCCGAAAATTATGTGTGAGATACCAAAATGTTCAGAAAAGCATGAACTACCTAAAACCATCATCATCATGCATAATTGCTCACCTTTCTAATAATGTACTTATAGTAGTATCGGAATCACTAAGTTAAATATGGGGAAATTTCTCTCTTTAGTCGAAGTAATCCTCCCACCCCCATTTAATAATGCTAGATAGATCATAATAAGTTCCATGCATTTAAATTGTCATACCATCATGTGTTTGCGCATTGCATTTGTGAAGCATGTGTGGTGATTGATTATCTCTTCCCGTGTTTTGTGCACCGGTAGATCAAGGAGGTGAAGTGCCACCCCCGTCTCGTGACGATCCGTACTACCAGCCGTATCAACAAGGCAAGCGTAATCCCCCCTCTGAGCATATCTTATCCTATTTTCCGCAATTATTTTCTCCACTATAATATTGCATGCGGTTCTAAATGTCTTTTGCCTGGATTAGAGTATCCTACTAGTTGCATTAGAATCCTGTTGCCAATACCTGTTTTACCTTCCTATTACCATAGGTTTGTATTGTTGGCCATGGAATACTTACTATGCTATGCAAGTGCTTAGCCATGCTTAGTGAAATGCCTAGTTGTACTAGGGATGGTGAATGCTGGAAACAGGTGTTAACTTGTGACAGTGATGTTGATGGTGGAGAATTGTGGAGATGGATAATAAAATGCTAAGAAGGTGGGGATGAGAGGCCACATGGAATGTGGTGGGTTGTCTCGTTCTTGCCGCCTAGGTGCGAGTTCTGTACCTCCTGAACCAAGACTGAGCGTGCAACCATGCGTGAGGCCTATGCAATTGCAGGAACCCTCATAGACTAAATAACTCGAGCGGGGCTAGCCAGGGTCCTCTAGTTTGGCTTTCCATTTGCGCGTGCGTGATGGTGTTGAACTGAGATGAGGATGGTGGTGTTAGGAAAATAAGTGGCCGTGGGGCGGGGTGTTGTGATCCTGGCAGCCCTACTGCCACTGATGATCCTGGAAAGTCCTTAACGAGGGAGAAGTCGACACCGTTCCCACCCAGCCGGCTTTCCAAGGAAGAGAGCTAATGCGCAGGTAATGGGCCGGACGGTACGCGTGGCAAACATTGTACACCCCTGCAGGGTTAAATCTTTTCGAAAAGCCGTGTCCACGGTTAGGACGACTTGGGAATGGACGATGATCATAGAATAACTTAAACGGAATGATTAAAACTGGGTACTAGAGGTACCAATTCACGAATGTAAGGTTGACTTCCTCGAGGGTGATTCGGGGAGGTGCCTTTGATGAACAGGTACAATGGTGATGTTGGTGATGTTTGAGAAAGGTGATCTCAAAGAAAAGAGTTACTTCTTACCCCTCTTTGAAAATGTTCTAATAGTCGATGCCATGAGTTGTGTTTTATAAATAAAATCAGCTTTATGCAAAAAGCCATAAAACCTTGAAAGCCTCATCGAGCATATATTAGCTCTTAATCTTGCGAGTTCGTCGAACTCAACGTCTTTGCTTTTGTTTCAGAGGAGGACTTCACCGACTCGAAGGTGGGTTCTTTGTGGACGTCGACGAGTAGTCTGGGGTTCCCAGGTGGCAGCTTGGGACATCCTGGAACAGCTGGCGTGTGATGTTTATCTGTAGGCCTCTTAGGCCATATGTTGGATCTTGTTGTTTAGAACAACCTATTTCGCTTCCGCTTGATGTAATGTTGGGTCTGTGACCTCTGGTTGTCATTTGCTATCTTTCTCTGTATAAGAGTTGAACTATATGATTTTGTGTCGTAGAGTCTGTGATGTGCCAGTTGTTCCACAAGTCTTGATCTTACTATTATGCTTTGATAGTTGTGCCTGTGTTAAGGCATCAATCGGGGTGTTGCGTTGTCTGGAGTGAGGTGTACCCAGCAACGCCTGCCAAAGGTTTTGGCCGGGGATTGGTAAACCCGTAACCTCCGGTTGTATCGCTTAACCGGTGACACACAGCATCACTGTATATAGTCGGGTCGGGGCGCCACAAGTTGGTATCAGAGCAGTACTGCCTGTAGGAAACCCTTCTACTGGTCGATGTTGAGTCTAGTGTTTGTGAAAATATTTTAACCTAAAAATGAGTTGTGAAAACCATCTTAGGATTCTTTTTACTCCTTATCTGGTTACCCTCTAATCTCGGAGCAATCTTACCTCGATTTGAGTTTAAAGGTTTTACTTCTCACCTGTTACTTCAAAATGATTAGAAACGGGGTGGGTTCGACCTTGAGTGTTATGTGTCACGTTGCTCCCGCTGCGTTGCAATCCCAAATCAACTCAGATGTTTCTACCAATCAATCTTTGATCCTTTCTTTGGGTTTTAACCCAGGACTTGAACATAAGGTCCCGGATTGTGCCAACTAGAGTGTGTTAAGTTGTGATTTCTTAACTCTCACTAGTAGCACATGATGCTGATCTTCGACCCAAGTTCTATCTTGTTGTTTTCCTTCTCGCAAAGTATTATCGTCCCTAGTCTGTGTACTTGTGTAGACGCTAATGCTATTGTTCGACCATTCGGAGAAAGATACTAACTGTGTCATTGTCAAATCTCCAGAATGGCTCGAGGAGGCCGTGGAGGTCGTGGAGCCGTGGTGGTCGCGGTAACCACAATGATGATGAGGATGATCTGCCGCCACCACCCTCGATGGCTCAAGTCTTGATGGCCATTGAGGAGAACCGTGGGCGCAATGAGCGCTTGCTTGAGCAGTTGGTGCAGCAGAATGCACGGAGGAACGAGTGCAACACTCTCACTGAGTTCTGCGCTCCAGCCACCCACCTTTGCTGATGCTAAGGAGCCACTGGAAGCTGATGATTGGCTTCGTGCTTTGGAGCGCAAGTTCTCCGCGCTGCATGTCCCATTGGCTGAGCAAGTCAACTTTGCCACCTACCTCTTGGTTGGTGCTGCTGGCTGTTGGTGGGAAAGCCATGTGGCTTTGTTTCCAGCCAACCATGTCTTCACCTGGGCTGATTCCGCACTGCCTTTCCGTGCGGAGTACATTCCCAGCCTATCATGGACTTGAAGAGGAGGGAGTTCCTGGATCTGCAACAGGGACGGATGGACCTCCGCACTTATGGTCGTGAGTTCAACCATCTCTCTCGTTACGCCCCAAGGGACGTGACCAATGATGCTGACAAGCAAGAGCTGTTCCGCAAGGGTCTGAATCCGCAGCTCCGCTATGAGCTATTGCCCTTCAGGTTCCAGACCTATCAGGAGCTGTTCAACCAGGCTTTCACTCTTGAGCAAGGAAGAAAGGAACTTGAAGCTTCCAAGAGGCCCGCACATGGGGATCACCAGAGTTCCTCGGGTTCTGAGAGCAAGAAGCGCAGGGTGTTTGTCCCCTACAGCGCCGTACCTCGTGCTCCCTTCATGCCGAGAGCAGGATATAGGCCACCTCCTCCGCGTCCCACTACTTCGACACTTGGGTAGGCGGAAGTGGGTACCGTCCTATGCTACCTGCTCCACCTGGACTCACTTGCTACACTGTGGCCAGGCTGGTCACTACTCCAGGGAGTGCCCCCAGAAGGCACCTCTCGCTATAACTCCTGCACGAGCCCCTGCCACTCCAACTGGCAAGGCTGGACCTTTGGTGCGTGGTCGCCTGAACCACGTCTCTGCTGAAGAAGCTGAAGAGGATCCTGGCGTCCTTATGGGTGAGCTTCGAATCAACAACCATCTTGCTACCGTTTTGTTTGATTCTGGAGCATCGCATTCATTCATCTCTATTGCGTTTGCAAAAGATCACCAAATACCGTTTGAGAAGATGAGCAGTCCCTTGATGATCTCTACCCCTGGCTCCAAATGGCAAACCGATGGCGTTACTCCTGAGGTCCAGATTATCATAGCATCCCTGTCCTTCCCTTTCCCGTTGATAGCCTTGAGGTCGAAGGGCCTTGATGCCATACTGGGCATGGACTGGTTAGCAAGATACCATGCTAATCTCGACTGTGCTGCTAAGTCCATCACCGTGACCCACCCTTCCGGTTACGATGTGCAGTTTTGGGCTACATATTCAGGACCTCCATCATCAGACAATCCCCTCTCCCCGGAGATCGCCCTATGTTTCATGGAAGGCTTGTCCCCTCCTGAAATCCAGGACATACACGTGGTGTGTGACTTCCCGGATGTGTTCCCAGAAGAATTGCCTGGCATGCCACCTGATCGAAGTGTGGAGTTTGTCATAGACTTGCTTCCCGGTACTGCTCCAATTTCCAAGAAGCCCTACCGCATGCCGGTGGAAGAGTTGGCTCTGTTGAAGGAGCAAATTGATGAGCTGTTGCGAAGGATTTATTCAGCCTAGCAGTTCACCTTGGGGTTGTCCGGTACTCTTTGTCAAGAAGAGGGATTCTACCGTGCCTCGTCTTGTCTCTGACTATAGACCGTTGAATGCGGTGACAATCAAGAACAAGTATCCTATCCCTCATCAATGATCTGTTGGATCAGTTAGCTGGTGCAAGAGTATTCTCCAAGATGGATCTGAGGTCAGGGTACCATCAAATAAAGATCAGAAAGGAGGATATCCCAAAGACGGCATTTGTTACTCGCTATGGCTCATATGAGTATACCGTCATGTCCTTTGGTCTCACAAATGCTCCAGCTACTTTCATGAGGCTCATGAATTCCATTTTCATGGATTATCTTGATAAGTTTGTCGTCATTTACATCGATGACATCCTCATCTATTCTAAAACCGACGAAGAGCATGATGAACACCTTCGGTTGGTTCTGACACGGCTTCGTGAACACCGTCTCTATGCCAAGTTCTCCAAGTGTGAGTTTTGGTTGGATAAACTTGTCTTCCTTGGACATGTAATATCTGCCAATGGTGTGG
Source organism: Poa pratensis (assembly GCA_947311845.1). Classification (NCBI taxonomy): domain Eukaryota; kingdom Viridiplantae; phylum Streptophyta; class Magnoliopsida; order Poales; family Poaceae; genus Poa; species Poa pratensis. Next base: position 32,183,397 of record CAMZMU010000078.1, on the reverse strand, counting down.
AAGTCATCCCCGACAAAATTCAAGCTATTCTAGACTGGAAAACTCCAATGTCAGTCAAGGACATTCGTAGCTTTCTCGGATTGGCGGGTTACTACCGCCGATTCATCGAAGCTTTCTCCAAAATAGCCAAGGCATTGACTGACCTTCTCAAGAAGGATAGAAAGTTCGTATGGACTGCCGAAGCTGAAGAGAGCTTCCAAGCCCTGAAAGCCAAGCTCACGTCCGCTCCTGTGCTTGTCCTGCCGGACACAAGCAAGGATTTCGTCGTCTTCTGTGACGCCTCTCTACAAGGTTTGGGCTGTGTGCTGATGCAAGATGGCCATGTTGTGGCTTATGCTTCTCGCCAACTTAAGCCGCATGAGCTCAATTACCCTACTCATGATCTAGAGCTTGCCGCTGTGGTCTATGCTTTGAAGCAATGGAGACCATACCTGTTTGGTAACCGTTGCGAGATCTTCTCGGATCACAAGAGTCTAAAGTACCTCTTCACCCAGCCGGATTTAAATCTCAGGCAAAGGCGTTGGTTGGAGTTAATCACGGACTACAATGTGAGTCTGAACTATCAACCCGGCAAAGCAAACGTCGTGGCTGACGCGCTAAGTCGGAAGTCCTATTGCAACAATCTGATGATTGAAGGCCCAACCTTCCCTTCATGAAGAATTCTCCCGTTTGAACTTGGAAATGGTTCCCTCCGGCTATCTAGCAAATCTGGAGATCAAATCTACTCTTGTAGACCAGATCAAGGATGCTCAAAGCGTGACAAGGGTATTCTGAAAATCAAGGACAATATTGCTAGCGGGAAGTACAAATGCTTCTCTGTCGATGAATCCGGAGTTGTTTATTTCGGTGACCGTCTAGTGGTACCCAAGAAGCGGAAATTGAGAGAGCTGATCCTTCAGGAGGCTCATGATACACCTCTCTCTATCCATCCCGGTAGTACCAAGATGTACCAAGACCTTCGACCACAATTCTGGTGGACCGTATGAAACGGGAAATCGCCAAGTTTGTTGCTGAATGCGACACCTGTCGTCGGGTAAAAGCTGAACATCAAAGACCTCCTGGCACTCTCCGCCCTATTGCTGTCCCGAGTGGAAATGGGATGAAATTGGTATGGACTTCATCACCGGTTTCCCAGATCTCAAAAGGGCAACAATGCAATCTGGGTAATCATTGATCGTCTTCCAAGGTTGCCCACTTCCTACCAGTCCGTGAGGATATACGTGCAAGTCAACTTGCTGAGTTATATTTGGCTCGTATTGTTCCATTACATGGGGTCCCTTGAGGATCATATCGGACCGTGGAAGTATCTTTGTCTCCAAGTTTTGGCAGAGTTTCCAAACTGCTATGGGTCCCGTCTCAACTTCAGTACCGCTTACCACCCCCAGACTGATGGTCAGACTGAAAGAGTGAATCAAGTTTGGAAGACATGCTTCGGGCATGTGTCATCTCTTTTGGCCAAGGTTGGGAAAAGTATCTCCCTTTCGCGGAGTTCTCCTACAACAACAGCTATCAAGCTAGTCTGGGCATGGCTCCCTTTGAGGCTCTATATGGAAGAAAATGCCGCACTCCTCTAAATTGGTCCGAGACCGGAGAGAGAGCACTCTTTGGTCCAGATATCATCAATGAAGCTGAGGAGAAGGTTCGAATCATAAGAGAAAATCTGAGGATTGCTCAGTCCAGGCAGAAGAGCTACTATGATAAGCATCATCAGGAGATTCACTATGAAATTGGTGATAAAGCTTATCTCCGTGTCTCTCCCCTTCGTGGCGTTCGCCGCTTCGGAATCAAAGGAAATTGGCCCCTCGCTATGTTGGCCCTTTCACCATTCTGGACCAGCGAGGAGATCTTTCTTATAAGTTGGAGTTACCGGTCAAATTTCCAAATGTACATGATGTGTTCCATGTCTCCCAACTCCGCCGTTGTTTCAAGGATCCTATCCATGGGTCAATCATGAGGAGCTAGATCTACAAGAAGACCTCACTTATCGTGAGCACCCTATTCGTATTCTGGATGAAGCCGAAAGGAAGACTCGTAACAAGACTACCAAGTTCCTCAAAATTCAGTGGTCTCATCATTCCGAAGAAGAAGCAACGTGGGAAAGAGAGTCTAGTCTTCGCGAGGAGTATCCCGACTTCTTTCCGCAACCTTAGAATCTCGGGACGAGATTCCTGTAAGGAGGGTAGAATTGTAACAACCCAACGTTTGAAACCTAAAAACCAGTGTAATTTTTCGACTTTTGGGTCCATTGCATCATGGCATGCATGCATAAACATGTCTCCTTTGAGTTAACACAATGTTGGAATCGAAATGATTTTGAGTTGCTAAAACAAAATGCACAAAGTGCTCTAACAAAAATTCCACACAATGTGGGCACTCAAACTTGCAAATACAAATCCTTGTCATCTTATGTTTGTCAAGGAAGTTCCAAGGTTGAAAATAATGTTCTGCAATTGCCATAAATTTTCCAAATGGACAACATTTCAAATTAGCAAAATGCTCTATTCTAAACCTATGAACGAATGTGGTCAAAGACATTTTAATTAGAGGCACCAAAATTTGTGGAGCAACTAAATGACCAGGGGAGCATCTCCAAATGATTCCATAAATTTTTTTTGGAAGTGTTGAAGTTGCTCAACTAATTCAAATACAGCTGCTGGAGTTTTAAAAGAATTAGAGAAAGGACTAATCCATGATAGAAAAACTGCTCCAGGGGCCTAATTGTAATTTCTATTTTCTTCCACCTCTCCCCTGTAGCGACCGAGGCGTGCTTGCTCGCCATGGCCACGTCGCACCAGGTCGTCGACCCCGCTCATGCCCCTGCCGCCTTGGCCCCTCTCTGACGTCCCCTGCCAGGTGAAGAGCACCCGAGGCCACTGCCATCGCCCTACCCGCTCGCCCCACCTGCTCCCGTTCCCCATCTTCTCCCTTCCCGGGCTCCATGGACGCCGAGCTCCGCCCCCACATCGCCGGCGAGTGAGTCGATCCCGAGCCAAACGGAGACTGCAGGGAGCTCCGCCACGTTCCCCTCTACCTCCTAGCCGCAGGAATCGAGCCGGGGGTCCACAAATCGTCGTCGCCATCGCCGCTTCCCCGCCGCCGGCCGAAGCTCCATCGCCGCTTCGCCACTCGATTCCGCCGTCGTACCTCCACCCCGCGCCCCGCCGTTCGCGTGCACACGCTCCTGGTGAGCCGCTGCTTCTCTCCCTGCCTTTCCCCTCTCCCCATTCTCGCGCTACGCCGTCCGCTCGCCGGAGTTCTGTCGCCATACTGCCGCCGTCGTCGTCCCGCGCTCGTTCGACGAAGCAGAGCGCGGCCCGGCCTCACAACCGGCCTAGACCGGCCAGGAGACCGACGCCCTCTGTATGCGGCCCGGCCCACCAGCCAGCCCAGGCCGGGCCAGAGACCGGTGCTCTCTGTTAGCAGGCCGGCCTGCCAGCCGGCCCAGACCGGCCAGGAGGCCGGTGGGCTCTGTAACTGCTGGCCGTTTCTTTTTTTTTTAGGATTTCTATTTTTCTGTTTTCTCTCCCGTCTGCGCGTGAGTTCCCGCTACTCTCTCGCGCAACTCCGGACATCGAACCACGTTGAATCACACGATCCCTCCCTCTCTCCCGAGTTCGAGGAATCGATTCGACAAAGTTTAAATAAATTAAAAGCACATAACTAAAAGAGAGAAGTTAACAAAAATAATAACTTTTTATCGGGGTATCCGAAAATTATGTGTGAGATACCAAAATGTTCAGAAAAGCATGAACTACCTAAAACCATCATCATCATGCATAATTGCTCACCTTTCTAATAATGTACTTATAGTAGTATCGGAATCACTAAGTTAAATATGGGGAAATTTCTCTCTTTAGTCGAAGTAATCCTCCCACCCCCATTTAATAATGCTAGATAGCTCATAATAAGTTCCATGCATTTAAATTGTCATACCATCATGTGTTTCCGCATTGCATTTGTGAAGCATGTGTGGTGATTGATTGTCTCTTCCCGTGTTTTGTGCATCGGTAGATCAAGGAGGTGAAGTGCCACCCCCGTCTCGTGACGATCCGTACTACCAGTCGTATCAACAAGGCAAGCGTAATCCCCCCCCCCTCTGAGCATATCTTATCCTATTTTCCGCAATTATTTTCTCCACTATAATATTGCATGCGGTTCCAAATGTCTTTTGCCTAGAGTAGAGTATCCTACTAGTTGCATTAGAATCCTGTTGCCAATACCTGTTTTACTTCCTATTACCATAGGTTTGTATTGTTGGCCATGGAATACTTACTATGCTATGCAAGTGCTTAGCCATGCTTAGTGAAATGCCTAGTTGTACTAGGGATGGTGAATGCTAGAAACAGGTGTTAACTTGTGACAGCGATGATGATGATGGTGGAGAATTGCGGAGATGGATAATAAAATGCTAAGAAGGTGGGGATGAGAGGCCACATGGAATGTGGTGGGTTGTCTCGTTCTTGCCGCCTAGGTGCGAGTTCTGTACCTCCTGAACCAAGACTGAGTGTGCAACCATGCGTGAGGCCTATGCAATTGCAGGAACCTTCATAGACTAAATAACTCGAGCGGGGCTAGCCAGGGTCCTCTAGTTTGGCTTTCCATTTGCGCGTGCGTGATGGTGTTGAACTGAGATGAGGATGGTGGTGTTAGGAAAATAAGTGGCCGTGGGGCGGGGTGTTGTGATCCTGGCAGCCCTACTGCCACTGATGATCCTGGAAAGTCCTTAACGAGGGAGAAGTCGACACCGTTCCCACCCAGCCGGCTTTCCAAGGAAGAGAGCTAATGCGCAGGTAATGGGCCGGACGGTACGCGTGGTAAACATTGTACACCCCTGCAGGGTTAAATCTTTTCGAAAAGCCGTGTCCACGGTTAAGGACGACTTGGGAATGGACGATGATCATAAAATAACTTAAACGGAATGATTAAAACTTGGGTACTAGAGGTACCAATTTCACGAATGTAAGGTTGACTTCCTCGAGGGTGATTCGGGGAGGTGCCTTGATGAACAGGTACAATGGTGATGTTGGTGATGTTTGAGAAAGGTGATCTCAAAGAAAAGAGTTACTTCTTACCCCTCTTTGAAAATGTTCTAATAGTCGATGCCATGGAGTTGTGTTCTTATAAATAAAATCAGCTTTATGCACACAACCATATAACTTTGAAAGCCTCGTCGAGCATATATTAGCTCTTAATCTTGCGAGTTCGTCGAACTCAACGTCTTTGCTTTTGTTTCAGAGGAGGACTTCATCGACTTCGAAGGTGGGTTCTTTGTGGACGTCGACGAGTAGTCTGGGGTTCCCAGGTGGCAGCTTGGGACATCCTGGATCAGCTGGCGCTGTGATGTTTATCTGTAGGCCTCTTAGGCCATATGTTGGATCTTGTTGTTTAGAACAACCTATTTCGCTTCCGCTTGATGCAATGTTGGGTCTGTGACCTCTGGTTGTCTTTTGCTATCTTTCTCTATTATAAGAGTTGAATTATATGATTTTGTGTCGTAGAGTCTGTGATGTGCCAGTTGTTCCACAAGTCTTGATCTTACTATTATGCTTTGATAGTTGTGCCTGTGTTAAGACATCAATCGGGGTGTTGCGTTGTCTGGAGTGAGGTGTACCCAGCAACGCCTGCCAAAGGTTTTGGCCGGGGATTGGTAAACCCGTAACCTCCGCTTGTATCGCTTAACCGGTGACACGCAGCATCACTGTATATTAGTCGGGTCGGGGCGCCACAGTTACAAGGGTTCGACGAGCTGCTGATCTCGTCGGGGTTTTGATGGCTATGGATTCCTTGCCTTGATCGATCACCCTCCCAGCCTTTATATAGGAAGCTGGGTCTCGGGAAACATAACCGACCAAGGTTACATGTATGGAAAGTCTTAACCGACTATAACTTGATCTAACTTGGAAAACACTCTTCGTCTCGGGCCTTCCTTCGTGGGCTTCGATTAATCTTTGGGCGTCTTTGATCATTACGTGCACCAGGTACCCTTAAGCTGGGGTACCCGCAGAGTATAACCTCGTCAGCAAGCAATGGTGGAAAAGTCCTTTATGAATCGACGGTAAAATCTGGCAAAACCAAGAAAACGTCTCAATTCTTCAAGTGATGTGGGAAAAGGCCAAGTCCTAATTGTGTTGATCTTGGCATCATCAACTTCAACTCCATCCAAAGAAACAACAAAACCCAAGAAAACAAGCTTGTTGGTGGCAAATGTGCTCTTAGAAAGATTTGCATAAAGCTTTTCGTTGTGACGAACCAACAAAACTTGAGCAACATGAGAAGTGTGCTCTTCCAAAGATTTGCTATAGATAAGGATGTCGTCAAAGTATACCACAACAAATTTTCCAATGAAAGGTCACAAGATATGATTTATAAGACGCATAAAAGTAGAAGGTGCATTGGAAAGACCAAATGGCATGACAAGCCATTCATAAAGACCAAGCTTTGTTTTACATGCGGTCTTCCATTCATCACCTTCACACATCCTTATTTGGTGGTATCCGCTTTTAAGATCAATTTTTGAAAAGATAGCGGAACCACATAGTTCATCGAGCATATTGTCAAGTCGAGGGATAGGGTGGTGATACCTCACCGTGATGGCGTTGATGGGGCGACAATCCATGCAAAGGCGAAGAGTGTTGTCGTGCTTGGGCACCAAGATGACGGGCACGGCACACGGACTCAAGCTCTCGCGGATGTGTCCCATGGCTAGGAGTTATTATATTTTCCGCTCAATCTCCTTGGTCTCCTCAGGGTTGGTGCGGTATGGGGCGTGGTTTGGTAGCGGTGCGCCGGGAACAAGGTTGATGCGATGCTCGATGCCGCGTAGAGGAGGTAGTCCCGGTGGCACTTCTTGAGGAAAGACATCTTCAAAGTCCTTCAAAAGAGACATCAAAGGAGGAGGAAGGTTTGTGAAAGTGTTAGTCATAGAAACTTCACCCTTGCATATGAGCACATAGTGAAGGGTAGATGGGTCCTCTCTCAAATCCCTCATCTCTCTTTTGGCGGCAAATAGTGTAAGTTTTGTTGGGGCTCTCTTTGAAGTGTCACTCTCATTTGGCTTGTGGCTCTCACTCACTTTATGGTGGGTCACTCGCTCACCACTCATATCACTTGAAGAACGATCTTGTTGTGCCTAGCAATAGTCTTGGCATGGTCGGCAATGACTTGACTTGGTGTCATGGGACGAAGGATGAAGTTCTTGTCGTTGCTCTTGAAGCTATAGTAATTGGTCCTTCCATCATGCATAGCACCCTTATCATATTGCCAAGGACGTCCAAGAAGTAAGTGACAAACGGTCATAGGCACAACATCACAATCCACGGTATCTTCATAGGCTCCAATCTTGAAGGACACTTGCACCATGTGTTGAATCTTGACGGATCCGGTGTCACTCAACCATTGCACATGGTATGGATGTGGGTGCTTCTTGAACTTCAAGTTGAGCTTGTCACAAAGTTCTTTACTAGCTAAGTTGTGGCAACTTCCACCATCTTTGATGACCTTGATGGATCTTCCATTTATGTCTGCTCTTGTTTGAAACAAGTTGCATCTTTGGTCTTCTTCAACTTGGACATTGGTGGTCAAGGTTCTTGCCACAACCAATGAAGGGTTGTTGTCATCATCACAGTATATCTCACTTGATTCTTCTTGCGCACTTTGCATTGTGGCGACTTGGTTCAAGGCATGGTATTCCTCTTCACTCATGGATTCGTATTCGCCCATGTCATTGACAAACTTGACTCTCTTGTTTGTACACTCAAAGGATTTGTGTCCTTGTCCTCCACACTTATAGCATTTCAAGAGTCTTGTACCTGAAGAAGATCCTTGAGGTGTGGTGCTTGAAGGAGTCACTTTCTTGAAAGCTTGAGGCGCTTGAGGTGTCGATGTAGAGACTCTTGGAGGACCTCTTGTGTTTGCTTGAATAGGAGCTTGAGTGGTTGTAGGCGTTGGTGATGAAGGCTTGTTGGAGAAGAATGCCTTTGACTTGATGTATTTGAGCTCTTCAAGCACGTGACGCTCAGCCTTTGTTGCTTGATGGACTAGCTCAATCAAGGTGGCATATGGTTGGAACTCCACAATCTTCTTGATTGTATAGTTGAGGCCATTCATGAAACGAGCCATGGATTGCTCCTCCGACACCTCAATATTAGCTCTCATCATGGAAAATTCCATCTCCTTATAGTACTCATCAACCGATTTCAACCCTTGCTTTAACTCTTGCAACTTCTTGTACAAATCTCTTGTGTATTGACTTGACACAAAGCGCTTATACATTGCTTCTTTCATCTCGACCCAAGTGTTGATTGGTTGTTGGTGGTTGTCTAAGCATGTATCTTGGAGTTGTTCCCACCACAAGAGGGCATAATCTTCAAACTCCATTGAAGCTAAAGCAACCATCTTGTTGTTTGAGTAATGGCGCACTCGGAAGATCTTGTCAACCTTGAGTGCCCATGAAAGATAGTCTTCCGGATCACTTGTTCCATAGAACTTTGGCATATCAAAGCGAAGGTTGCTCAAGTTGTCATCTTCTTCTCGACAGTTGGGAGGTGGGAATGCACGTCCACGTCTCCTTCCATTGAGTCCATCTCCATTATGTTGGTTGGACTCACTATCACTTGACTCGGAATGGTGTTGTTGGTGACGATCATGTGGATGTTCTTGACGAGGGCGAGGCTCTTGGCGAGGATGATGCTCATGGTGTGGAATTGGATTCTCCACATTGTTCCCATGGTCACGATTGTGGTGGCGTGGCCTTGGAGGATGGCGGTGTCGACATCGTTGATCACCATAGTCATTAGCACCCGGAGCACCATTGTCATTGGCCAAGGGTTCTCGACGATCGCGATGATGAGGGGTGGTGAAGGTGTTCGTTCACGGTGTCCACCATTTGGTTGTTGTTTATCTTGATGCGCATTGGCATTGTGCGCTCGAGGAGAAGGTGGACGTTCCACTTCATGGCGATGGCGACCATGTTGCGGTTCTTCTTGATGATGACCATGATGTGCTTGCCTTGGTTGTGTCGACCTTGAGGTGCTTCTTGTACGGCTTGAGCGTGACGAAGAAGAAGATCAACGTTGCGCAAGGTTGTTGAGAGCTTCGGTCACCGTCGCCATTTGTGCGTTGAAGTTTGCTTCTTGTGCTTGAAGGCGGCGCTCATAGCGGCCTAGGCCATCACGGACAAGGTGTCGAAGACCGACAAACTCGTTATGTGTGACATAGCCATTATCACCTTGAACTCCTCCATTGATATCATCATCCGAGCTTGAGCTTCCATTTGTACTTCCCCTAAACATGATCTCAAGAGCAAGTGAAATGTATGGAAATGGAAGAACCAAAAGAAACTATATCCAAAGTACAAAGTGGCTTGAAGAAAGAGAATCCGGTTCTAACACCCAACACACACACTTATGAGGATAGGAAGGAATGAAGTGGTAAAAGAAACAAGCAAACCCGACGAAAAATGTATTGTTCGAGGTAGAGAAAATCCACAATGACCAAATTACCAAAGAAACACCAACCACTCAAATGAAGAAGAAACACACACAAAAGCGAATGATGGGGTTGGGCGACCAAAGGGCGAGCACTCGAAGATATGCAACCTAATGAAGACTACGTGCTCAAGTGTCACACCAACACAAGAATGACGTTAGCTCAATTGCCTTTTGGTGGGCAATGGATTTGCACAAGTGTTAAACACTCACACTCACTTTGGCGGTTTAAGATTTGTCGCAACCTACAAGAGATGGTACTTGGCACTACTCATTTTCTTTTCTTTTCTCTTTTTTTTTGATTTTTGAGAATGATTCCTTCTTCTTTTGCTAGTGCCAAGATCTCTAACGATACACACTCGCCAATATGTTAAGACAATCACTCGAATCAACACAAGTGCAATGCCTCGCAATATCAAAGAGCTAGTCCGGTAGGTCAAGGTACATGAAAGAAAGAAGGGCTCACAACGGATTACGATATCGGGGAAATGTCGAGTCCTTGGTGTCGTCGTCGCTTGGTGTTGATGAAGTTGCTGCGAAAGCCTGTCGATGATGTAGACGTTGACCACACCGGAGAAGGACTCAAACACAAAGAGGAAATATCAAAACGAACCGAGGAAAAGATAAAAAAATTACAGGAAGGCCGGCCCAGGCCGGGTTTTCAGACCGAGTAGCTGGCCTGGCCGGGCTGTAGGCCAGCCACTAGGCCGGGTTCTCTGCTGCTCGAAAATCCGCGATTTTGGGCAAAAAAGGCAACGAAGAATCCTCGATTTCGTGGGGAAATTGGCAAAATTAAGGCTTAGGAACACAAACAAAGGTGGAGGGGGTCCTAAGGCAACAGATCCGTGGACCAAAACTACCAAAAACGCAACAAATTGATAGACCGGCTCGAATCAAGAAAAGGCTATTTTTGGTGGAAATTTTTGAATTTCTCAAAATCAAAGAAAAATTGGGTGGATTTGCTGGGGAAACAAAGTCAAATTCGTGGCAACCTAGAGCTCTGATACCATATGATGTAGGTTGGGTCCCGATCTTCACGGATTTGGGCGGAGGGAACGATGAACACGAAGAACAGAAGAAAACAAAAGGGGAAAAACAAGTAAAGATAACTAGCAAAGCATAATTCGGCCAAAGTCAACCGGTAACAAGTCCCCAAGGACAGCCCCCGATTCTCCTTCTCTAAACACACCTTACTCTTAGGATTGTTTCTCTCAACGGTCAATCCAACCGTTCCAATAGAGTCACCCGAAGATGAATGATTGGCAAGTAATCGCAACTACAAGAAGAGGCCTTGGAATCCACTAGAGAGATCTTCTCCACATGGGGAGGTCTTTGTTCATCTCCACATGGGGAGGCCTTGATTCATCTCCTAAGAAGCAACATCAACATGGGTGGAAAACGAGCCACAGCTCAACTCAAGTCTAATCTCAGTCTTACCCTAGAAAGGAAGAGGTGAAGTGTTATTTATAGTCGTAGTACAAAACGAGGCGGACACAGGAAAGCTGGCCTGGAGGCCGGCCTGGCCGGGCTGGAGGCCGGCTTGGAGGCCGGCAGCTTCAGGTGGGGGGCTGGCCTAGGCCGGGCTGTAGGCCGGCTGGCCGGCCGGCTCTGGCAGGTGGCCGGCCAGGCCGGGCTGGAGGCCGGCCTGGCAACTTTTGCCGTCTTCTTCATCTTCATCTTGACGCATCCCATGGCCATCTTGATCCATGTTTCCTCGGAGTTCTTCACGTTCCTCACAGCTGAGCACACATAAAGTATCGGCATGAAGTAGCAAACCATTCAATGGAGTATCAAGATCACACATAGATAGGAGTGAGTTCACCTTATCATGTAGATCTTTGACTCGTGCTCTTGTCATTGGGCCGCTTGTCGTAGGAACCGGAGGTTGGGCTACATCATCTGGGCCCCCAATTTTATGGGCCATATACGGTCGCATAGGCCGCACTTCCATTTGCCAGTCCCTGCTGTCAGTTCTGAATTCAATACCCACAAAATCTTTTGCACATCCTTTACTATCTGGCCGTAGCGACCAGAGCAATTTCTACTATGTTCGTCATCACTAGACAGCCGATCGCCATACATGCTGCAGATTAAGATCCTTTGCAAGTGCTAGAGCCTCCCTACACGCTATAATATGTAGAATTTGTGGATCATCCATTCTCTCGATCACAACCGCAGATGCTCCGAGGTTCCCTGCTCATCCTGTGCCTTGGTGGCCGGAGCACCCGCTTTTACCCATAAAACCGCCTCACTGGTAATTCTAGTTGTCGTCGTATTGAACAACAGATGGCTAGGGGTAGGCTTAAGTTTGGGGCCGATGGACGCTAGAGGATTCGGGGAGGGATAGCGCGCTGAAGAGCGCACACGGAAGAACAGATGAACACAAGTATTTACCCTACTTCGGGGCTCTCGTGAGAGATAAAACCCCTACTGCAGCATCTAGCCTATTTTGTGTATTCTCCTCTCTTATGTGAATGGTACAAGTGCTCCTTGAGCTGTGTAGAGCGAGCTATGGCAGCTCTAGAACATAGGGAGGAAGAATGCTCCCGTGAGCAATGGGAGAAAAGGAGCCCAAGGGGCCTAATGAGCCCGCCCGTCGCTGCCGTGAGCACTCCCCCTGGTGCTCCTTATAAAGGGAGCCCAGGGGACAAGAGGTGGCCCGCATGTCACTATGCACACACTCTACACGATATGACTACTGGGGTCTTGTCCGCACTGTTCCGTCGTCATGTAGCTGTACTCTTGTCACCTCGCTGGCACTATGCTTGCACCACGGGGATGGGCTTGGCATGTCCTGCTTGTCCTTCATCTTGTCTTCTTGCGCCTGTCATCGGGATCTCCTAGTCTTCTTCTTATCTTCTAGAGCTGGTGCAGGTGTTTGGTACTCGTCGAGGAACCGCTCGGGATGCTGGAATGTCGGTCCAGCCGGAACGCGGGACCTCGGCTCATCCGAGTCTGGGGATGCCGGCCTGGCAAGAATGCGGAGACCTCGGCCCAGCCGAGGTATGTGTTAATTCGGCCCGTCCCGGGGTGAGCGTTGGAGAGATTGGCCTGCCGAGTCGAGGCAGCTTCGGTCCTGCCGAGGCGAGGATGCCAGCCGCAGCGATATGTCTCCTGCCTGGGAGCTCGGCCCAATCCGAGTTCTGGAGGAGCATCTCGGCCTGCTGGGGGTTTCGGTCGACCGAGTCAAGGCGGCCTGCTGGAGACTCGGCCCAAGCCGAGGCTGGGGATGCCAGCCTGACCGAGGCGAGGCGGAGAAGCCAGCCTGCTGGAGATTCGGCCCAAGCCGAGGCTGGCTGGAGAACTCGGCCCGACCGGGGCTGCATGTGTCGGCCCATCGAGGCTGGCTGGAGAACTCGGCCCGACCGGGGCTGCATGTGTCGGTCCACCGAGGCTGGCCGGAGAACTCGGCCCATCACTGGGTATGTCGGCCTGGGCACTCCCAAACTCGGCCCAGGACGCTCTTTTCTCCTTTTTCTTTATCGTATAACTATTTCTTTGTTGATTCCTCTACCAACTCCATAAAACCAATAACTTTGGGGTACCCGGGGTTACATCCCCGACACTAGTGAAGATGAGAGTATGGAGAGAAGAAACATTGCGAAACACCCTTGCATTACACTCATTTCAAACGTCGTTGTGGCCTTCGAAGGAGAAACGGGGCCCTTGATGACGAGAGACCACCAATCCTTGCTGGTTCTTCCGCACGGCGGCCAGACTTCCAAATTGCTGGTTCTTCCACACACCATCACCGACTTTGATTACTGCCTGCCCCTCCGGCGGTGCAATCAATCCACGGTTGTCTTCCTTAGTCACACCACAGAATGAATATTTTTCAAACCTAGACAATGCCTTTGATTGAGTAAATCGGAAATAGATTGGACAATTTATAATGAAAATTGGCCAAAAAATCATTCAACACAATGCACCACGCCAGCCCTGAGGCCGCGCCGCACATGAGTCGCTGACCAAGCCGTCCTAGAAACCAAAGACGACACCCAAACATCTCAATGCAATGACATAGGCGGACATCCGGAGCCGCCGCCCCCAAGACAACGTCCCGCACACGAGTTGACGACCAAGTCGACACTCTAACACCTCAATGCGACATGACGGTGGAAGATAGATCAGAGCCACCACTCCGACATCCACGCCGGACCCAGGGTTGCGCACTGCCTAGCCAATGACGAAGAACGGACAACGCCAACCATATGAACAGGCAAAGCCCCGACACGGGAGGTGAAGGGATCCACAACGATGCCTCCAAGGAGGGGACAGAGACGACCGAGAACGCCACCATCGCCAACATCAGCCGAGGACGGTGCAGGGTGCTCACCCGAAGATCACCAAAACCAAAGTCGTTGCCACATGTCCGCCGTTGCCGAGGCAGTAGCTTGCTGTCGCCAACCACCAACCCGCTCCACTGGTCCCTCCGACTCGCGGAACATCCAAGGTGAGGCCACAAGAGGCAAGCGACACAAAAGCGATGCCCTCGCCTGATCATGCGTAGGTTCGGGTTTCCCCCGATAAACTTGGGCGGAAGAGCGAGAACACCGCCATCACGACGCCTCCAAAGAAGGACGCGATGCCAAATGGCGTATGACAAGACAAGACTTTTGTCTACTGATGAATCACAACCCTACACCCACCCTGTGGGGACCCGCCAAACCGCCACCGCTAACCCACACGTAGATCGTTCGAATCCGCCTCAGATACACCTCCTAGCTCGACGTGATAACACAAGACCGCCATTTGGGACTACCAACCCGGCATACGAGCGTCACGCCTAGCCGAAGTTCGGCAAGCACCCAGGAGGCTCAGTTGACGGCCGACACAGAGGTCGCGAAGTCCATCGTCGAAACCATCAGCACATGGGCTTTTGCGGGTGTGGCGGACACATTATTACGGGGCAGTAAATTTACCATTTCTAGAAGCGGTTAAACTCTTGGAGACATGCAAAATCAATTCTTGAGAGGGCATAATCGTCATCTTGAGCCGGTCAAATTACGTCAGTGGCATTTCGAGCAATGATTGGCAGAAACAAGTGCACATTTTACTGTGTTTGCAGAAACAAATGACACAAGTTTTACCTGGAAAAAAAAGAGCAATATCAAACACAGATTCTTGCCAAACAGGAGTAGAACTGTGAGTCTGTGAGATCTGACACACAAAACAAAGATATTGAAAATTTCAAACATTTTAATTAATTAACACGACAGAGAGTAATTCAACCAGCTAGCTAAGCTAAGCTATACATACACAGCAACGCCAGCATTAGGCTGTCCTCTTGAGGTTGGTAGCGCATGGGCAGAAATGCTTAAATTGGCATTACTGCCCTGCTGACGTCGCCACGTATTCCTTTGTTTGGACACAACGTACAAACCAAACCAGTCACGAAATACTAGTACCCCCGTGTGACCGTTGCCCGCCGGACGACCGATAAATTCAAACGCGATCACATGAAACCCACTGCTGAAACAACAACCGGACAAATCAAAAACCAAAACCAAAATGTGTGAACCCGGATCACCCGCCGCCCGTGCCACCGACGGAGGCGAAGCCGGGATGGAGCCCCCACCACCTGTCAGTCAGCTACAGAGTGTCGGCGTCGGCTCAGCCGCCGCTCCGGCACTGGTCGGCGGGCCTGGCCTCCAGGGGCCCGCCGATGGTGGGGCACCCGTCGGCGGCGGAGGCGGACGGCAGGTCCATGCAGTTGTACGAGAGGCAGAGCGCGGCGGAGTCCGGGAGCGGCCGCGACGGCACGGGAAACCCCGTCAGGAAGTTGTGCTGCGCGTAGAACGTGGTCATGCGCCCGGCGAAAACGCTGTGCGCCACCGCGTCCGGCACCTCCCCGGAGATTTTGTTGTTGTTCACGTACAGGCTCCCCGCCGCCGCCAGCGCCTCCGGGACCTCGCCCGAGATGGCGTTGTGGCTGACGTCCACCACCGACCACGGAGGCGTCGTGGACGACTCCGGCACGGTGAGCGGGCCCGTGAAGTTGTTGCGGGACAGGAGCACCGACAACGCGCTCGGGAGCGCGAACACCTGCGGCGGGATCGAGCCGGAGAAGTCGTTCATCGACAGGTCGAGGAAGGCCAGGTCGGCTGGAGCCTGGACGCCGTTGCCGGTGGCGAAGGCGCCGTCGAGGCTCCCGTCCATGGAGTTCGCGGCCACGGAGAAGTACCGGAGCGTGGGGGGCAGGGGAGGGAGCGCGCCGGTGATGGAGTTGCGACCCAGGTCGACGTGGAACAGCTGCGAGCTGGAGAACTGGGCGGGAATCTGCCCGGAGAGGCCGACATTGTTGGCCAGGATAAGCACCTTGAGGCTCGGCGAGGACGGGAGCAGAAGCCCGGAGGGAATCGCGCCCTCGAGGCGGTTGTTGCCGAGGTCGAGCGTGTGCAGGTCGGGAAGCCCGGCTAAAGAGTCGGGCACCGGGCCGGTGAGCCGGTTCCCGGAGAGCGAGAGGAGCCTGAGGCGGCGGAGGCCCGACCCGATGTCCGCCGGGATGGAGCCGCCGACGCGGCCCGGGTAGAGGACGAGGTCGTGAGCGCGGTGAGGGTGGCGACCGAGGCCGGGAGGGTGCCGGCCAGGCCGGGGGAGTCGGAGAGGCCGGTGCCGAGCGTGAGCACGGACACGCGGAGGAGCGAGCCGGACGGGTCGTCCTCGTCGGGCGCGCACACCACGCCGGCGTAGGCGCACTGGGTGGTGGACGCGCCGTCGTCGTCGTCCCACGAGTCGAAGAAGCGCGAGCCCGGCAGGTCCCGCAGGCTGGCCCGCACGTCCCGGAGTGCCGCCGCGTCGCGCTCGTGGAGCGCCGCCCAGGCGGCGCGCGAGCCGAGCAGGAGGAAGAGCAGGAGCAGAGGGGGCAGCGCCATGTGCGCCGCCTCGGCCGCTGCGAAGCGGACAAGGTAGTCCTGAGGAAGTGGTGTTGGGAAACGAACACGGGAGTGAGAAGTGAGCTGAGAACCGAGGAGAGTGTGTGGTGGTGGCCGTGGCCTGGTGGGGAAGAGCAGAGCACGAGTGATAGCGAGCGAGTGGGATCTGGTCGAGCTGAGCTGAGCTTGAGCTGAGTAGCAGAGAGCTGGGGTTTGGTTTAAGAATGAGCAGCGGATTAGCCTGCCACTTCTTTACCCCGCGGTCGGTGGGTGTACCGCGGCCAGGGCTGATAAAGGCCTGACTGCCGCTGATGCTGCGAGCCTGTGACCGGTGTCGGTGAAGACCACCCTCCGGTCCGGTGATCCGGTGGCGTATACCCGCCGTACGGCGCGGCCATGAGTGTGTCTTTTTGGGGGTGTACTCCACCTTGATGATGGGGTTGCAGCAGCAATTATGCCTCGCTCGTATGCCGGGTTTTGCGTATTTTGCAAAGTATGTACACTTGTACAGTGCACAGTGCACTGCGTACTGTGACGGTAATCAATTAGTGTGGCGGGACATGCTCACTGGTCGATCGATCGTAGCGTATGATGCAGGTTTGCGTCGTGTTTCCACAGTGGTGCATTGATACGAATTTGGTGCCACTTGGGAGCATTCAAATGACACATAAAAAGATTTTACTAAGATGTCAGAAACACATCAATTCAGTAATATGCTAGCTGTGGCAAATGTCGGAGTAGGGATTTTTGGCCCCTAATATTTAGTGCTCCCTTTATTTTAAAAGATTCAAACATCATATTTACAAGCTTTAAAAAATTAGAAAAATCCGAGATGTACTAAACGATTTATCCTAGGATCGTGCTAAATCTCAATTAAAAATATTTGTATTATAGGCTACACAGGAGATAAAAAAAGTATGATCTGAGTATAGTGAACGGTGCATACTTTCAAAGCTACAAATTTATATGATTTGTCATTTTTGTATAGTCTAGAGTAAACAGAATTTACCTTTGTGATTTTGCCTACTTGGTAGGATACATCATTAACTACATTTAGAATTTTTAGATTTGTTTAAACTTGTAAATATGATTTCTAATTTTTTAATAAAGGGAGCAGCGGAACTCGAGAGCCAATAGAATTTTGCAAATGTCTGCCCTTTAGTGATTAATATTCTCTCCAATCAATGTTTCACACCTTTCCGGTCACACTTCTCAATCTTTCTATGGGAAAAATGAACTCCAAGAATCCTAAGAATATAAATTCCACTACATCCAAATAGAAAATTAAGCTCCTATATCACATAAAAATAAAAGTTTGGTTGATCTTAATTATCCTCTGTATGCTTACACTAATATATTTGTACATGACGGTTGCTTCAAAGTGCATAAAAACAACATTGTAACAACTTCACATTCTGATCCTACTCAGTATCATTTTAGTAATGATGATAGTGTCGTAATACATTGATAACCTAGCGAGAAACTTGGCCACTAACAAGACCATCACCCTTAGCCCAATAAAATCAAGTTCAAATTAAGGCACAAAAAGAGTGTCTATATGGAAAACTATGAGATATATAGTATAAAATCTTGAACACGGTCCATTGTTTAAAAGGTTAAGATGGTGGGCTCTCTCTTAAGGGTATCTTTGATTAGCATGTTTTCATAGATGCCCGAATAGGGAAAACATGTGAATGGGATATCATGGCATACTGAGTCTTGTATATTTAAAAGTACCCAAATAAGTGATAGATTTTGTTTGATTGAACCAAAGGATTAGGTGCTCGACATAGTGAGAAAACATAATATCAGTTTTATGTTAAGTATGCTAATTTAGCTTATAATCAGTACTAAAGTATAATGTTTCAGTCATCAGCATTATCATTGTACTAAAACCATAGGATCTTGTGTTCTTCTAGGCACTTCGCTACTTTCTTTCCTTATGAGGAAATAACGGGGAAGTTTCTTTACAGTATTTACCTAGCTTTCATATTTCTTTCAACATTGTTTTGAATATCCTTATTACATTTTTGGGCAATATTCTGAATTTTGCTATTTCTTGTGACGCTGTTTCGTATAACACTAATTTAATAACGTATTGTAATTAACTTTGAATATTGTAGACTTACATACAAGTCTTTAGTTTCTTTATCACTTTTTTTTATTCGGTGCATTTTCTTACTCTGATATTATATATTCGTTGGAAGTTATTCAGATAATTCATTTAAGTTTCAGATGTCTAGATGTGTCCTCCCACTTTATCATGAGAGCATGGCATATGCTACGCGTTTTGTGTACCTCGGAAGGAAAAACGAGGCACTTGATAAGCCACATTAGTTATGCGTACGTACACCCAAAAGTGAACCAAGTTGCGCAATATCTTACTAAAAGTGTCAAACTATCTGCAAGTACTATGCTACGGAGTAGTAAATTAGTAATTAGTTATTGATGGCAAAAGTGGAACATCAAAGATCTAAGTGAATTTTTTTTATAGAAAAACCTAAGTGAACATTTTGGCAATCTACTAACGTATGAAATTAGAAAATGTTCAGAAAACTGAAATTTGCTTTAAGCAGGGCATGCAGATGCAGTGATGAACATGGAACCTTTCTGAGTTAATTACCATCTACTACCCTTTAAAGGAACATCATTCTGGGACTGTGACATCAGAAGCTACCGAATGCATGGACTTTCTCTAACCAAAGGTCGTTAACGGCCTGCTGGGCCTGTGTCGGTGGTATGATTATGTCGCTGTCAAGTGATAAAAAGGGCTTATGGATGTTCTCGATTGTTGCTTTTGTTACACAAAAACTGCCCAAATCATAACAGAGGCATCCTCTGCGGGTACGCTGTGCAGTTAAGAATGACTTGGCCAGTGTCCACAAACAACAAACGCCTAAATTCAATCCAATCACCACCTATCAGCCTAAAAATCAGCATGGAATCAGGTCGACGGTGGCGTTGCCGGACATGGCCTTCTCGCCCTAGCGATTTGAGTTGCTGTTGATTTGTCACAGGATGTACGAGATAGCAGTTAGGGAGAGAAGGAAACCGTATTGACTATTGAGTCGCACACAGGGACAGTTTTTTGTTGGTTGGCACTTGGCACGCGCACGCACGTCGCACTAGTTAGTCTAGCCGCATCATTAACTTACCCCTTTGCTGGTAGGGCCCGCAGGCAGGTCTATCTCCTACTCCCTCCGTATCAAAATATAAGTCGCACTAGTCACTTACCACACACATGTATGTAGACATGTTTTCATGAATCTTGCACTAAAATATGTCTACATACATGTGTGTGGTAAATGACTAGTGCGACTTATATTTTGATACGAAGGGAGTACCTCTCATCTTTCCCAAATACGGATGAACACGAACTGTTTAACCTTCAAATCCATGGTGATGCATACGGGATCTAAAGGATTTCGGGGCCCCTAATTTTCGGGGGCCTTTGCGGTCGCTCACCTCGCACCCTGGTCGACGGCCCTGATTTCGACCACAAGGTGTCCAGGAGCATGCCTAGTTGCCTCTTGCCTGCCGGCTGCCTACCTGGCTTCTCTTGCGACAGACAGGCAAGTAGGTTCACATGTTGCGAATATCACTGTCAGCGCACGCCGAAAGTATATACCGATTCATTTGCATGTCAGCATTTTTATACTCCCTCCAATCCACTAAAAGTGTCGTGGGAAAACATGATAACCAGTAGTACAACTCAAACATACAACTTCTGACAGAATTTTCGAATCTGAGCGAGTATTACATTCGGCCCCTTATGGATGTCAAATTAATGTGCTCTGCGTGTATGAGATTATAATATGTGAATTGTTTATACGGTATGTATACATGTTCATATAAATGTCGATATTTTTTTAAAAAAATTATATGTAGAACTTGAGGACCGGTGCACTTGTACATCTCAAAGTGCTAGTGCACCCAATGCCCATTCACTGACGCATAGTTGATACAATCCGAGCATGTTGAACAAATATTTTGTTTTTCATTGGATTCTAAGCTCCCTATTAGGGCTTCTTTGATTAGCAGGATAAGAAAAACGCAGGAATTGGAAAAATGCAGAATTATAATGTCATGCAAACTTCAATCCTACATACAAGTTTATTTGATTTCATCACAGGAAAAGCAAAAGATTTTGAAAAGCGGTATGAGTGGATGTTACCTATGGAATCTAGTGCAAAGGATTTCTTAGGAAAAAATCCCATGGGATTCAATCCTACGAATCAAACAACCACCATAGGAATAAATCATAAAAAATTTGAATCCTACAAAACTCGTATACAAATGCTTTGAATCAAAGAGGCCCTTAAAGTTTCAACTTTGAGGGATCCTTTGATTCGCAAGATTTGCAAACACAGGAATATGTTGTCATTGTCACATTGAATACTACATGAATTTGTAATACATACCATTGGGTTTCATCGCAATAATAGCATATAAGTTTTTTCTGACCATTGTTGTTAGAGAAACATGGAAAATTTCCATGAGGTTTAACATAGGTGCAATGTTCCTATAAAATTGCGCGCAAAGTAAACATACTATAAGAAAAAGTTCTGTGGTTTCAAATGCTACAAACTAAACAAGCTCTACAGAAAAACAAAATAGGGAATATAATCTAACAATATTCCTACGAATCTTCTTTCGTGAATACATAGAACAAAGAGCAACACAACTTTATAAGAATTCCTCAACCCCAAAAAGATTAAACTAGCCTGATGAGGTTCATTATGCCTCTTCTTAGGATTAATCTTTGTTTTACTCTAAACAAATCGTCTCCTTGCATGCGATGTCCGCAATGAAACCATGACCAACAACCACGAGGTCTGAAATATTCGTTCCGTACATGGAGATCTTTCTGCCGCAAATTCATCTCGAGCTCTATATAACAACCTCCCAGCTCCAAGTTTATTCGAAAACTCTACTCCGAGACTCTGCGAGAGAGCACGACAAGTTTATAGGAGGTCTTTGGCATTCTCCCTCCAAATGAGTATTATAGCCTGATAGGAGTGGCTAAGCTTACATTCAGTGTAAAATCCACCTTTTGCCTCCTAGCTGCATTCTTGTGGCAAAATATTTCCACATTAAGCCCTTCATTTGTGATCTTGTCGCCTTTTATCATGTCCTATTACTTTTCCCGAACAAATAAGGTGAACCCATCTGAGAACCACCTCTTTGTACAGTGGTGGGCTGGTGTCATGACTCCACCAACTAGGGTTCAAATCCTAGCGCTGACGCTCATACTATATGGATCTCAACTTACCATCTCTCTATAAACTAAAAAAGGTGGATCCATTTGCCAGAATAACTTGGCAGTAATCTAAGTAGAGAGTGAGCACTTGTATTCAATTGGGGGAGCAATTAATGTGGTACATACAAGTGGTTCGGCGAAATTGACACAACTTCATACAATTTGAATGAAAATTTCAAATGATTTGATATAATCTAACAGGTACATGTTTGTGTTATCTGCCCTAAAGTTGCGAAATCATCTTAATATATTGGTCTAGCTTTTCCGTTTAATCAAAATAGGGCAAAAAATTCATCGGAATGTGACAAGTAATTAAGGAATAAAATCTGGCAAAAAATACAAACAGGGTAAACGTTGTCGCAAGATCAGAAAGGGCTTAAAAAAAGAAAAAATTATGCTATGAACCAGCGAGAGAAACAGGTTGCATACACGTTGTGGTATGAACCGACTTAGGGCTTTAAACAACTCAAGCTATGATGTGCGGAAGGACAGGGTAATAAGAAGCAACAATATAATACTACGAAACACAAACTTGACTGAAATCGCTACAATAATTCATATAATCAAATTAACATTTCAATGCACAAGATTATTTACAAGATTAGTAATCATTTTTCGTTGAAAAGAATAATTCTAGTTGAAAGGAGAAGGAGAATTTTGTAGGCACACTACACTCTCCAGCATGTAGCCGTAAGCTCTTTATTGCCACCTATGGTCGGGTCTGGATCTATACATAGTGTTTGATCATGAAGATAAGATCTACTCTACAAAGTTCTGTACTTGGCTGATGTCACAAATTCATTTACTCCACTTGTCAGCAAAAACCTGAAGTTAGGAAGTAGACAAAATTACGCATTGCATCGAAACAAAGTGAATATTCGGACCTATAGCTGGTGTAGATTGTGCACCTGTCAAAAATATTCTTTGCCATGGATTTGCAGCCACCAGGAACAGAAGACTGCATGTTGAGTGCTATATTGGGGTTATGGACACTTTGGCGAATGTGAACCCATCCTAACTGTCTCTGAGACTCGTCATAAAATTTTGCCCTGTTTTCGCAGAGAAAATTAGTCAAAATGTCCACCCTACATCATACATTCAAAGGATGTTTTTTCTTTGCCAAGGATAGTAACTCGATGAACTCTGAATGTTCCATAGTAGTAAAACTGTCACAAACAAAAATGACAAAAGGAATTTTAAAAGTCAGGACAAGAACGGAAATTAGGATGTGCAAGCAGCAACATACCTGTACATGTAGGCATCAACATCAATCGGGTGATCGTTGTTGTCCACAAGGCATCCCTTATCAACCGAGCAGTCGCCACAATCATCGAGCACCCAACCGTTAAGTTTCCCTTCCTAAATCATGTTGGGAAACAGAGGCACAGACAAGACTACATCAGAAGAATATACTCATCATCGTATAATGTACTCCGTAGATGTTTCGATCATTCGATAGCTTGATGCAGTACTAAATTGTTTCAGCCACGCACCTCGATGTATCTCTTGAAAGTCTCGACTGCTTGGACACCCCGCTGTTTTGCATTTTTTGGTTCACCCGCTATGTCCATCCTGAACAGCACGGACTCGGCAGGCTCCTCGAGATCCTTGATCAGGCTTCCTCTCGAAATAGGCTTTCGCCCCGCTTTATAAATAAAGCCCAACGGCCGAACCGATACAATGTGATGAGGGGATCATCTTACAAAGCAGATCAAAGATAGGAAAAAGAAGAACAAGGAGAACCAAACTTGCCACCGAAGACAAGGAACAAGCCCGAGGATCGAGGCTCCACGACGACGCCCCCAAGAGGGTAACGACGTAACACGTCACCGTCGACGAGACCGAGATGGTCAAGGGTTTTCACCCGGAGCCCTGACGCGGCGAAGGTGACACAACAACGCCCTCAAGAGGGTAACGATACCCACAGGCACCGCCGCCATTGGCGCCGGAGCGCAGAGCTTTCGCTCGGAAAAACCTCCGCACGACGTCCGAATAGTCGAACCGCCCGTGAACCCCGAGAATGGCCTCCACACCACGATCTGGGAGTTGCCGCCACCAACACCAAGACCCCCCGCCACCCGTTCCTCGCCATCCACATGGCCAAGGGAAGAGGCCACCACCACCGCCACGTCGCTCGCCGCAGAGACACCCGCGCAGTCCACCTTCCAGGGCCGCCGCCCCGGCATCCCGAACTCGAGCGCCATGAGCGTCAACAGTGCAGCGCGAGCCCAGCGTGTCGATCGAGGGGGGTCGGCGACAGATCCAAGTCACGTAGGCAGCATAACACGCAGAAGCCAATAGGAGGAGATCCACCATCCTCCACCACCAAAGGTGGTCGCAGACCGGACGCACAGGCAGGGCCTGTCAGGCCCCTGATCAGGCTTCCCACCCCACCCTCCAGTCCTGCCAGCCTCATCCTGACCATCTCGA
Source organism: Poa pratensis (assembly GCA_947311845.1). Lineage (NCBI taxonomy): Eukaryota > Viridiplantae > Streptophyta > Magnoliopsida > Poales > Poaceae > Poa > Poa pratensis. Next base: position 32,159,347 of record CAMZMU010000078.1, on the reverse strand, counting down.
TGATGATCTTCACCACCATGTACGCGCCATCGTCGAGGAAGTAGTTCTCCTTGAGCGCGCCGTGGCCGGTTGTCTCCATCATGACGTGCGTCTCGACGCCGTCCGCGTTGAGCTGAGCGCCCTTGTCGATCACGTTGCGGTACCCGACGCGGTACAGGCAGTGCTTCCCGCGCCTGGCCTCGATGAAGCGGGTGAGCCCGTCCCCCGCCCGCGCGTCGGTCACCACCGTCGTCCCGGGGTGCTCCCGCAGCACGATGGCGGAGATGAGCGCAATGAGCCGGTCCCCGTTGATGGCCGCGCCCGCGTCGTCCACCACGCCGCTGCGGTCCACGTCGGTGTCGAACACCACGCCGAGGTCGGCGCCGTGGGCCAGCACCGCGCCGCGCGTCAGCGACATGGCCGTGGCGTCCTCCGGGTTGGGCGTGTGGTTCGGGAACATGCCGTCGGGGTCCAGGTGGAGGCTGCCGGTCGTGTCGGCGCCGAGCTTCTCCAGGACGTCCCATGTGAAGAAGCCGCCGCAGCCGTTGCCGGCGTTCACAAATGACCTTGAAGCCCTTGAGCGGGGTGTCGTAGTGGGTCGGGTGGGCGACGCGCTCCTTGATAATGTCCCGGAGGTGCTGCGCGTAGGCGCTCATCAGGTCGACGCGCATGACGACCGGAGGCATGCCGAGGCCGCCGCCGAGGCCCATCTTCCGCGCCACATACTTGCGCGCCGCGCGGTCGCAGATCTCTTCGACCTCCGCGGAGGTTAGCCCGCCGCGCTTGGTGAAGAACTTGAGGCCGTTGCGAGTGTAGGGGAGATGTGACGCGGTCATCTGCAAGTAAAATGATTCATGAATTCAATTCACTCCAGGCATGATACAAGTAGTGATGATGCAAGTCCATGTCCCGGGCCATGCCATTTCACAAATCACAATGGGGTTAGTTATACCAAGTGGCTATCAGGTTCCTCGTAGAGTAGCTTAGAATTCTGACGCGACGACTCAATGAGGAATCAACTCACGTCGCTATCGTCGAAATTGTGCTCCGGATTGCATCCGGGACAAACTGTGTACTGATGTGTTTTGATCAATAAAGTGCTGTAATTCTCAAAAGTCTTGGATTTCAATCTAGGCGTGCACCACAACAATTCAGGAAGCCTGTGGCGGAGTCAGAATTGGAGCAAGCCCCGGGCCAAAAACTTAGAGCGAAAAAACTACCCAAAATAGCTCTTGTAATGGCATAGAAAATTCGGTTGTACTCCCTCCGCTTTTTAATATAAGATGTTTTAGCTTTTGTCCACATGCACATGCACACGAATGTATATAGACACATGTTTGTGTGCATGCACACTTATTTTAGTATGCACCTAGACAACATGTGTAGCACCTAAAACATCTTATATTAAAAAACGGAGGAGGTAGAAGCTTCTTCGGTTTGAGGTTTGTATTTCTTATTTGGTTCAATGTTGAAGGACTGGAGGAGGCGGCGGCGCCCAGGTTGGGAGAGGCAGGGGGAGGTCGTGCTGAAGGCGTGACGAGGGAGGCTGGGGGCGGCAAGCCGGCCTGGCGGTGCGCCCCTGCCGCAACGACCAATCGAGCGAAGGAGAAGGGGAGCAGGGGAGCTTCCGCACGTCGCATTAAGGCGATGCGTCCGCGTCCGTCACCTGAAGGAGCTCCCTTAATGGGCCGTATGTTGGAACGGCCCAATATAAAAGGTACTGTTTTCTGTTTCCGTTTTTTTCTTCCTTTTCTTCTGTTTTCAAATCTAAACAAATTTGAAAATCTGAATATTTTTCAAAATCTGAAATAAAATTCAAATCTGAACAGATTTCAGAATTTAAACAATTTTAAAAATCTGAACAATTTTCAATATGAACAAATTTGAAAATCTGAACAAATTTTCAAATCTGAACAATTTTCAAAATATGACCAATTTTCAAAATATGACCAATTTTCAAATCTGTTTTTTGTATCTGAATTTTTTTCAATTCTGAACAAATTTAAAAAATCTTTAAAAAATTCAAAAATCTGAAAAAGAATTTGAATAAGAAAATGGAACAAAAAGAAAAGAAAAGAAAAGGAAAACATAGAAGAAAATAAAGAAGAAAACGGAAAAAGGAAATGTCAAATGGGTCGGCCCGCTAGCAAAATCCTTTAGGCGACCGTACTGATCCGCATCGCCGCAAGGCGATATATAGGATTTGCCGGGGAGCAGCGAGCGTCGGGATACGGGGGCTCGAACCCTGATTCTCAGTTCTCACTCTCATGTTCTCCTTGTCGAGCGAGTTGGGCAGAGCAAAACCTGGGCTGCACCCCGGGCCAATATTTTTCCATGTAGTACAAGGTAGGGCAGAATTTCGCTGCACCCCAGGCCATGGCCCTGGTTGCCTGGGCCAGCTACGCCGAGCATCATACATCGTCGTTGTTGCTCGGTCAAGATATCTAGAGACCAAGATTTATGTTTTCACCCTGGATAAGCAGTAAAAAAGCTAATGGCTAAGCCCTTGATACATCATCGCCCGATTTAGTCAATCATCATGCTTTGTCTTGATCCGTCCGTCACCACCAAATCAAATTGTCATCACTACCAGTCTGCATATTTCCCCAGTGAAGCACTTCGACAGTCAAGCAACTACCACCGAAAAACGAAAGAACACATCTGAGAGACCGCGAAAGCGAATTGTCGAAGGGTCTTAGGAGAAGATGTGCAAAACCACATTAAATAAGGAGGATCCGACCGCCATATGACGTGCCCGGTGCGGAACATGGGAAATCCTACTGCACCATTTGACGACATCGCCGAAGGAATCCTTTCGGGTAGGGCATCCAATGATCCTAAAATGTAGAATGATGTGTCTTCATACTTGACTTCGCACACTTTTTTCTTCGTTATGTTTATCCATTTGTGGTCTACTCTTAGCGTCCAAAGCACAATGAAATGTTTTGGACGATGTGCACACGTTGAAATTTGCGGCAAGAGATATATTTATCCACATGGATGACGGCATAGTCTTTGGATCGGTCCCACCACCTTAGACGTCATATGAGCTTGAACTTGTATTTTGCCTTTTTACTTTTTATTCTTACATTTTAACTTTGTTTATGTGGTTGTGTGCATGCTCTTGTTGATTGTATGGAGTTGATGGGTATCCACAATTGAGCTAATAAAATGTTCCCTTTATCAGAGAAAATGTTTCACGACGGAATGGATGCGTTTGTTTTGTGCTAGGCAGATGTCATGGCACAATGGTCTCAATGATACTTCAGCCGTTATCAGAGTCAGACATCTATGAAAAAATGCATTGTTCAATTCGCCATGATGCCTAAAGAATACTTTGTCGTTGTGGAAAACAAGTCAATTCATTTGGGCCGTATTCCTTGTCGAAGTGTTTAGGGCGTACAAAAGGTATTAATCGTTAGTCCTTAGTTTGGTCGTCAGACTAACTAAGCGAAGGAGCAGGAGATTATTCACCTCATTCTAAAACGATGGAAATCAGGAGTGCGCGACTTAAACAGTACCATGATAGAGGCGTCGTAGTCGAAGCGAGGCAGTATGGTGCTCATGAAGCACGCCGGCGTGGTGGCGAGGCCCATGTCGAAGACGGCGCACCCGGCTCTCGCCAGCCCCGCGAACAGCACCGCGCTAAGCCGCGACCCGGACAGCCGGGGATCCCGGCCGACGGACACCCGCAGCTCCTGCTGGTCGCCCTTCTCCCGCAGCCACTCCCCGAAGCTATCGCCGATCACCTCGACGGCCAGCGGCGTGAGGTCGACGGGCCGGCCCTTCTCGCCTTCGAGCGCCACGCCGCGCACGTCCGGCCCGTTCTGCAGCCTCCGGATCACGTCGCCCTCCTCGCCGCCCGCCGACGCGGACGCGGCCGCAAGCGTGGCCTCGAGCCGGCCGCGGCTCTTATCACGTGGCAGCACCTCCTCCTCCAGGCGCGTGGAGGCGACCGGAGCGCGCGTCCCCTTGCGTGCTCGCATGGCTGCAGAGTGACCGGAGGAGTAGTGATGGTAGCCATGGCAATGTGCTCTAGTACCAGTGTCGCCCAATGCACAATGACGCGCGGTGCACGCAGGCGAAGATGTGGTATGCGCTGCTCTGGACTGGAGAAATATCTGCGTGCGGACGGTAGCTGGTCGCCGGAGGGATATTTTCAGGGACGTCGGGACGCGGCGGAGACTGCGTGGACATGATACTGATAGACAGTGTGCGGTGGAGGCGCTGCTGTAACAGTTCTGTGGTGCTGCGAGCCTGCAACCTGCGGCATGGTAATCGGCATGTGTGTGAGTGTGACAAATGGCAGCTGGACTGGCCAAAGCTGAAAAGGACTTCGGCTATTTCAGGGATCGATCGGTGGTGTGTGAGCGCAATTTATCTTTTGTATCACAATATATGAACATCCACAATGCCAAATAAACATTAAACGATTAATCTACTTAGGAGACGTGCCGTATAATCAATATCCATCCGGCGCCAGAGCAAAACTATTTTTGCCTATAAGAGAGACGGACATGCATGTAAGCAATCTTTTCCATAACCAAAAATTAAAAATAAATTATCTCTTAAACCGTTAATCCAATTAACTCCTCGCGAAAAAAAAAAGTTAATCCAATTAACGATCCGTTTTCGCCGCTGGGTTAGCATCGACGAGTAATTTAAAACAAGATTCCATCTTAATATGTTTTGATGAACTTTTTTTTCCGTCGTCGGTTGCCAGGTTATAATACTGTAGTAACCACCCAATAATGCCTAGCTAACAGGTAAATTTTACATTTTTTTTGCCATATCCATGATCTACACGTCCAAAGAGTGAGTATTTGATCCATTCTAAACACGTAAAATATGGAATTACCGTCACAAAAGGATTACGTTGGTGAGTATAGAAGTTCAAATAACCAGGTAACCATTTGATTTTTACCTAGTAACCAACTTGACAATACCTGGAGACTAAGTGACTATAATCTGGTAACTAGGATCAGAAAAAAATCGTCAAAACATATCAAGATGGGATTTAGTTTTGGAGACCTCGTCGCGATAAAGCCAACCATGAAAACGGATTTGAATTTTGATTTACGGTTTAAGGGATAAAACATTTTAAAGTTTGATAACCGAAAGGAATCTGCATGCATGCATGCATGCATGGGCTCGGTTACATTATTCTTTCCGTGCCCACGGAAAACTAATCTGGGGCATGTGCCCTTAGTAGCACTGTCCAACATTAAAAGAATCACCATGAAATATGTTGTCATATTATATACATTCACAGTCAAAAAATATTATATACATTTAGTGTGGTATTTTTTATATATTTATAACTTGGTTAAACCTTATAAGTTTTGAATTTGACTAAAATCAGTAGGCATCCTATTTTAGGAAGGAGGGAATACTGTTTTTGTATTCATTAATTACCAGTAGCAACGGTCACCACCATATATGTGGGACGTTTATTCAAGTTCACAGTGGATATCAATGCATGAGCCGGTAAACCAAGTACTAAATAAAACTAGAGCGAGCTAATGATAACTGGTGACTTTACCCCGGTCCTCGGAGAGATGTGTATGAAACACTGCCGTATGGCGTGACTTCGGCGTAAATTAATACCACATTTGAAACTCTAAAATTGTAGTACTACTAATTATACCCCCACCCTCCCCATATATGTGGACCATTATTCATGCTCCCCTGAATCACCAATCCTGCCCTACACAATCTTCTGTTTCTCACAAGAATATAACCTAGAAGAGGGTTAGAAAGGGTACATAGATATGTGGCTAGGTATGGGAAGTGTTGGCAACTATGTGCCTCTCATCGCTATGGTCCTGGTGCAACTAGCGCTTGCGGGTCTAAATGTATTGTCCAAGCTCACCATGGCCTCCGGCATGAGCCCATACGTGCTTATCACGTACCGAAATCTTATTGCAGCTGTCTCCCTCGCTCCCTTTGCATTCTTCTTTGAAAGGTATGATTAAATTAGTTTTGCAATGACTTATGATTTTTAATGGTTGTGTAATACACTTAAGGAGATGTGTTCTGACAAATCTACAAAATTTAGTAACACCCTGGTCAAAAAAAAAAATCTTCTGCGACATAGATGTCGATATTGGTCAAAACAGTTTGTGTGGATCTCATGAAAGAGTTGGGCATTTTTTTTTAAAATGTTGGTCAAAATAATTTCATATCACGTCTCGACTTAAGTTATATCCACCAGTTGGAAGCGGATCCTCTGATGTAGCCAAACCTGACTTTGAGTCACTGCCACGTGGACCCCATAGTATATGGGACCCACCTATCAGCAAACGAAAGTAAGGGAACAACGGGGTTAGGCACGAGGATCCCTCTCTCTATCAACTATAGGATCCCCACTCTTGTTCCTGTTGTTATTTTGTAATAAATGTACTTATTCATTTTATGTAGATAAACTTGTTTATATACTGTTCAGACATTTGCATTAGTTTGACCAGTTGCTGGTACAACTAGTTATTAATAGTATATCTTCGAGAAAAAAATATATGTAAAAACTTTTAGCATTAGGCATTAAACTTTGAGCAAATAGCTTTCCTATATAAGTCATTCATCCATATCTCATCAGTAGTGAATTATTTCCCTTGCTATGCTTACAACATATATTTTAAATTGATTATGGATGCAGAAAAACTTGGGTCTTAATAAACAAGAAGACACTACTCCATATTTTCTTATGCTCCATTGTTGGGTATGAAGTTTTCCTTTTGCACCTAATTATGGATCGCTAGCGATTTGCACATCTGAACTAATATAGACATTAATTTAGCAAAATAAATTAATCATATTGGTAGATGATTCTTGTATTTGATTCAGTTCAAACGGGAGAAGCATCTTCCTCGAAATACTCTTAATGTATGATTATTGATAGCTTATTGTTTTCATACAACATGAAGAATGCTTAGCTTGACATGTAGTAATTTTGGTTCTCCCTCGATCTCCTTGTTTTTCTCCAGGTAAGAGAAAATGTGGCTATCAGAGTTCAGTTTCTTCTGAGAGCAGAATTCTAACTTTTATATTGGAGTATTTTTATGGAACTCATCCTCCGCTAGAGTCACTTTTTTAAATTAGTCACGTCTCTCTTGTGTGATAGCACCCTATCATGTGGTGCACTCGAAGGAGAACAAGTGTGAAATGTTGTGCCCATCTATTAAGTCATTTTGAATAATATCTTTCATTTTATATAAAATAAATTAGAGATACTTATCTTAAGGAAGTTACACAAAGCCCCATAATTGAAATGCTACGAAAGTTTGTATTTCAAATTAAGAAAGTTCATAATTACCAGAACAATGTCGTACTGGCATCCATTTACAAAATAGATGAGCACAATTGCATGTTAAACCTTTTTTTTAGATAAAGAGTATATAATAATATCGCGAAGATACGCACGTTAAACCTATAGTTGAAGTTTAACATTTCTAAAAGTGCAACCGATGTAGATTAAAAGGGCACTTGCACAGCAAATTGAAATAATCCACTGATTTCCTCAAATCAAATCAAACATACAAAACAGGTTAATATAAATACAGTTGCACAGTTTTGAAATGAACAAACAGTGTGGAATAAAAGTGCAATCGGAAAGCAAACTACAAAACTCAACTCGTTCCAGATGACTGGGTTACAAAACCAAAGCCAGTTGAGTTGGTCCAAAGAAAGTCCTTCTATCAGCTATCGAGTCAAACTGAATCAGATAAGATTGTGTTTGATTTCCGTTCCCCATTTCCAAATCCAATCGAAAGATAATGGTGGCATTCATCCTGATTCTGAATCAATCAACATATAAATTCGAATCCAAAACGTAGTAATTTTTGTATGGAAGTGATAGCAGAAACTAACTAGACAACCAGTTAATTAAAACCCGTCTAATTAGACGTTGGAATTGTGAGCGTGCGGCAGTGCAACGCTGAACCAGGTGTTCTACTTCGTGGGCCTCAAGTACAGCCGCCCAACCGTGGCGTCCGCGCTGAATAACACGCTCCCGGCGGTGACCTTCGTGCTGGCCGCCGTGCTGAAGATGGAGCCGGTCGAGGGCTCGCCGGGAAGGCTAAGGTGGCAGGCACGGCATTGTGCATGGTCGGCTCCATGCTGATCACCTTCTACAGGGGCCCTCTAGTCAGACCTTGGCCTCCCCCATCCACTGGCCGTACGTGCAGCGCACCATGGCCGCCGCCCACGCCGGCGCGCACGCCGCCGTCCTCGGGGCCGTTCTGGTCATCGCGTCTAACGTCGCATGGGCCGTCTGGTTCATCGTTCAGGTATACACTCCCTAGTACGTACGACCACGACCACGAGGCATTTGCAGTTCTGCAAGTGTACAAACTAACAAAGTGATTGTTTTGCTGGGTGGCAGAAGAAGATGTCCAAGGACTTTGCATCTCCGTACACCACCTCGGCCCTAATGGCGTCGATGGCTAGTGTCCAGTGCGGCGTGATCGCCTTGGCGGCGGAGCGGAGGCTATCGTCATGGGCGCTCGGGTTCGACATCAGCCTCGTTGGCTCCCTGTACGCGTAAGATCACATTCGCCATGTTCAGAACCAGATCATCACAGATGACCTGCGCGAACTGAACACGCATATGTGTATGCAGGGGGTAGTGGCCTCGGGGATGGTGATCGCGTTGATGTCGTGGTGCATCCAGGTGCGCGGGCCGGTGTACGTCTCCATGTTCAGCCCAATGATGCTCATCGTCGTCGCCGTCGTCGGCTGGGGCATCCTCGGCGAGGAGATACACGTCGGAAGGTGCGGTGTATATATTGCTTGCGCACACTCGGCGACCTTTATCTTTTTTTTTTACTGTAAGCGATCTTTATCTTAGATTGATTGCTCATGAGTTTGTCTCGCCTGCAGAGTTATCGGCGCCGTGTTCATAGTTGCGGGGCTGTACACGGTGCTCTGGGGCAAGGGGAAGGACATGGTGGCCAGCGAACCGCAGCGGCTGCGGAAGGTGATGAGGAGATGAACAGCCCGGGCGAGGCGAACAAGAGCGTCGCCGTCGACGCGCCGGTCTTGCCGCTGTGCCCTGCTGCGGATCGCCATCAAGAAACGGGTCAAATGCAGCATGGCTCGAAATTGGCAGTGCCGCCTTGACTTTTGTGTCATGCTTGAGCACTTGCTCTTGGTAACTAAAGCAATTCAGCCATCCAGTACTTGTTGGTGACTAGACAACTTATGTACCCAAAAAACCTGTTTTGTGCGCGGGACAAGTATCTCTCCAGTTCTCCCAGTGTACATCCTTACAAAATGGTTTGCCTACTGAAAAGTTTATTCGTCTAGCTGCTAGCTGTTTCAGTTGCTGTTCCTTACCTGCCGTGGCCAGGGTTAGCTTGTAGTTTGTGTGGGCAGATCGCTGAGTGTGCGCGAGCATGTACTCCTGCTAGTTTGGTTGTGTTTTTTTAACCTTTTTACAGACCCTGCGTGGCCCCTTCAATTAAAAAATAAACCTGAAAACCTTGATGAGTAAAAGCATGAAAGGTCAACCATTTCACTGCTACTAAATTGTGCCAAAGCCAAACATCAGCAATTTCGGACACAAAGATGTCAGGACGTTTAACACATGATTTCTCTATGAGCACACTCTATTGTGATTCTTTATAGACTCTGCATAACCCGTAATGCAGAATTTGGCAGCATCGGAGGCTTTGCCTGTTGCCAAACTACTCCCGTTCCACATCACGCTGCTGAATACTGTGCATTCAATCACTGACAGTTTAACTTCAATGTAAATAGCCTTCAATTCTACGAAAATGAAGTCTATGAGATCTTGAATATAGTTGTATGCAACAACAATAACCTTGATATGCCGGATAACATCCTTGACAGAATATACTGACCGATAACTTCCATGACTTATCGTCAGTCTCCTACAGTCTTACTCTACTAATTAAAGTTAGTTGACAACATGCTGCCAGCTGCTTTAACATTGAGGGCAAGCATATATGCTAAAAGCATGTAACACTACAGAAAATTCTCCACATCATCTTCACTGTTTTCCACAACGTGTGCAAGGGAGTTGGCTTGCAACTTCTTAAACTGGCATATGAAGTCTGTTGCTTCTGACATAAGAGCATTTTTTGCAGCCTTCACAACACCAGCTTGCTGTTGCAAAAGAGGCCTCTCCGGATCAGTTGCTTTGGTGCCACAACTTTCTTACGAGGATTTTTTGCTCCTTCTCTTCGGGACAACTGATTAATGTACTTCTCATGTAAAACAACATTCTTTATAGGCTTCAGGACTGCTGGACTCGGTTCAGCTTGCTTCGTTTTCAACCTTGACAACGGTCTCTTACGTGCTGAAGAACTCACGCTGTACTTGTTCAGGGAAAAGGAATTTAGATAATTGTCAGGGGTCCCAGGAGAATCCTCCGCGTAATGTTCAACTGTAAAGCAGATGGTGAAGTTTCAAATATAGAGAAGTGATCGGCCTCTTGAGCTTGGTCAATGAGGGATGCTTCTTCAGCAAATGTCTCACTGTCTTCTGTGCTGCTAGGCTCCTCTGTTTAGCGGTCCTTCTTCCGACTAGAGGTTCCAAGAGATTTGGAAATTTTGGATCAGACAATGTGAAATGTCCTAGAGGAGAAAACTGTGTTTTACTTGTTCGAGGACGAGGGCCATTGGAGTGGGTGTTGAAAGGTCAGCGTGAACTCTGTTGAAGCACTCTTCAGCAGATTTCCCTGGCACCTGAAAGAATGTGTATCAACAATTGCTGACTTGCAAAAAATGATGAAGTAAAGGTCACCTAGAAAATGCTGAGTAATCTATATGATGTAACACTGAAGTACTTCAGCTAAGTACAAAATAGATTGTCAAAGCAGTGCGGCACATTATCTGACATGACAGGTGGTAAAGAATCACTAGAAATGGCTGAAATCAACTTCATTTGAGACAACATTTACAGAACTGCATATTGGTAATCTAATCTCACTGCATTTTTTTGCATGAATCGTGTAACTAGCAACATGAAAAATCTTCTGATGACCAAATTTTCCCATCCATGTTGGTGCAAAATGTGATGAGAAGAAAGAATATAATCTAAGGGCATCATTGTACTAGTTTTTACAGTTTAGTTTATGACATGTGTTACTGAACTTTCCAGCATGTACAAATTACTGGTAACCATTGCACATTTCTGTATCTAGTTTTTGACAGGATTTCTCATTTTAACAGGAAAATACTAGCTATCAGGTGCATATTCTGTAAATTTTATATTCCATAAAATAACAAATAGATAGCATCCATGCACCATTAGTGTTTTCCCTTTAATGCAAAGAAAACAAATTGAGTGTGAAATCTTCTTTTTCACCATGATTACTAACCCATGTAAATCTTACCAGTTCTCCACGTTTTCAGCAAATGTTTCTACTATTTAGCTTACTAGACACTACTGGCATGTTGGAGTTTGACAATTGCAGTCTTTTGGACATTTGTTTAGCGCTGTACATGGTTTAGGTCAACTGCTTATAAGAAGAACATCAACAACACATTGCAGTGAATATCACAAAGCCTAGCACCAAGAACCATGAATAAGTCGTGTCCATTTATGGACAATTTATAAAAACTGAAAAGCCCTTTCCGACAACAACATATAACTGCCGCAATCTCATTGTTTGTATTATTATTAATCAAGCGAAAACAACAATGTAAAATGATGCTTTCCTATGGCAACTTGTGCAACAAAGTATCAAACAGCTCTTGAAACAACAAAAATTGATTCAGACCAGTGAAGAAATAAAATAGAAGGATTGGCAATACCATTTTGGAAACTTTCTTCCAGAAATGTGGGGATGGTCGAGCAGTGAAGTAAGCCTGGCGCAATGTCAAGTCCTGCTCTTTTGTCCAATCATCTGAAGGACACAACACTGTTTCTGTAATCCTCCTTTAATCCCACTTGCTCTTCATTACATTCCTTCGTGTTCACCAGTGTATCATGACCAATTTTAGCCTGCACTGTGGGAGAAGGATCATTTCCACTCTTCTTGTGGATGATGTTTCTGGGTTCAGATTTGGCCTCCGGCTGACTTTGCTTCCCTGTCGGCTTTCTCTCCACGCCTCTCTTCCTCTTTCTTGTTGACTGCTTACAACAACTGGGCTTTGGCTCCGGTATCTCACTCTTTTTGCAAGATGCATCTGGAGACTTTCTCCTGGCAGGAACATCTTGGGAATCTTGATACAATGTCCGAGGTTGTTGTGTTTTTTTATCCTTGCTGAAGACCTTACTGCAGTATTTCTCTGGATACTTGTTGGATTCTCTCGTTTTTTGTCTTTCTTAACAGCATTTTGAGTCTTCTTGTTATGGGCAATGTCCCGTGGCTTTGGTGTGCGCGGCGTCTTTTTGTGATGACTTTCCTTCTCCACTAAGGGCTTGCTCAGACTCTTATCACCTCGATGGACTGTGCAGATCTTCCAATGGGCGTAATAGATGATTGGTTACCCTGACTTCACATTCCTGCAACAAAAGGTAAAACTCAATACACTGTTCACCGCAAGCTGTGCCGTTAAAAAAGTCCAACAGAACCATCAATTGGTAAACCATGATATTTGTAATCAAGTGCCAACCGTGAAATGAATCAAGCGTTATTAGCAAGCATATTAATATGATGATCGAACAGGCATGAAATGGATAAAGATCAAGAGGCAGATGAACTAATATTATGTTTGACAAGTACTAACAGAACAAGATTTCGCTTGGCAGCATGACATACTGGAATATGTTACTATTTTGCCGTTGCTACGAAATCCCCATAAATCAAGAACTGGTGACAAATTTGGGGAAGAAAAATAGGGTTTTTCTAGCAGGTCAAGAAAGACCTGAACAATGTGCACCTTCTGGTACGAGTACAATTCGCAGGGAGGAGGAATCGAGAATTGGTTTACCCCCTACCTCGTCCGTCTCGTCGAGCACAATCGGGTGCTCCGGATCCCGGCCGGCTTGAAACCGCGGCGACTGGCGTGTTGGAACCCTCCGAGATCTGCGCACAGATCCGTCTCCCTTGTAGCGGGAGCAGCGGCGCTGGCCCGGAGTCTTGGGGGCGGCCTGCTTCTTGAACCTCCGGGCATCCTCGGCCTCGTCCCGGATCCTGGATCGGGAAGGGATCCACTGTGAGGGGGAGCTGAGAGGACTCGCGTGGTGCGAGCGGAGCCGCCCCTTCCACGGCGTCTCGCCGGCGGCCGGGGTCGAGGGTTCTTGCTTCTTGACCATGGTGCTTGGGTGGAGAAGGGGATTACTGGTGGAAAGCCTTGAGTTTGGACTTAACGGGAGGGGATTTTGAATGAAGAGAGCGGAGAGAGATGGAAGGGGGTGGTGTGGTGTGGTGTGGTGGTGAGTGAAATGCACGTACAGTCCTTAAACTTGTTGGCTATGTCTAAAACAGTCCTTAAACTTAGAAAATGCATCATTCTAGTTCCTAATCTTGCTCTCTACGTCCATGTACGGTCCTCAGTACAGTTGACCACCGTATTCTGCTGACGTGGCACCAGATGTCAGCCTTCTCTATCAGAGATGTACCTGTAGATTACTAGTGCATTGGTCTCACGTAGAAAAAGAAACAAGGCCATCACCAAATCCAGATAGTTATCAGCAGCGCATCCAACTCATTATCATGGTGTACGTTCTAGCAATCAATAAAGATTAAAGATAGTTTTAACTTTGTTTTTTTTCTTCACCTTGTGTTTTAGCACGTACGGTGTACATAACAATTAACCCGGTAAAAAAAAAGCCAGATAAGTGAGGCGCTTTTCTGAAATAAGTTCTACTATTTTTCAGTTTATTTCCCGTAAAGACGTAATAAAATATTGCCCTGTTCCTCAACTCAGTTGCGAGTTCCCGTCTGAAGTGTAAATATGAGTACTCGATGTTTAACTTCTATTATTTTTCTGTGGCTGCGGAAAATGGCAGAGCAAAAGCAATTGCGACGTCATGTCCACCGTCATAAACCCTAGCTACTCTCTTGCTTAGTTAATTGCATAGCCTCACACTGCGTCAAGATCATAGTTTCCACTCTTAAAAGTTGTGTTTGACCATAGCGAAGCGCAAGCATTATGCTAATACACCTTAATTAGTAGTCTCTTTTGGAATATGTGAGTAGCGAGGTGCCATAACATAAAACATATACAACCGCAATATATAGCTCGGTAGGAGTGCAAACAAAAATCAGATGTTCAAATACTTGTATGAGGAATCAATCTGTATAATTTTTTAGAAATTTTATATAAGGTAGGAATGGTACGTACAAAAATCAATTTTCAGTCCAAAATGAACTGATTGTTTTTGTGGATTTTCAGTGAGTTCATTAGTTAATTATCGTTGAGTAGGCATATGCGTAGTTATTTCCGGTCATTTCACATCATCAACTTTCACACTCACTGTATTGATACTTGGTAGAATGCATGCATTTTGCCACAGATGCTGTTTTAGCACAAGTGCGTACACATATGCTCCTATACATTTTTTTTTATGTCAGGCACCTTTGGTTAGGTGCTAAGTGCTAACGGTAGAAAATGGTGCCTTTGTCGCTGTGTATTTAATGCTAAATGCAATATTTTATCCGGTGCCACGTCGGCAAAATACGGTGCTCGGGTGTAGCAAGGACCGTATGTGGACGTACATAGCAAGATTAGGGACTATATTGATGCATTTTCTGAGTTCAAGGACTGTTTCAGACGTAGCCAACAAGTTCAAGGACTGTCCGTGCATTTCACTCTGTGGTGGTCCGTGGTCGCTCCTGGACCCGGGGCCGAATGGATGTGGGCCTTTTCTTTGAAGGCTCGATCGCTCATCTTTGACTCTTCGGGTTGTCTCGGTCTAGGAGGGGCAAGGCTAGCTTGCGCCGCGCGACGGCTCGCTCGGTTTCCGACAGCCGCACGTGCGCACAGGCGGGCCTTCCGACAGCGACCGTCGCGCCCCCGCCGTCATCGTCGGCCTGGCCGCCTGCCTCCGCCACCCGCGGCCGGCGGCGCTACCGCGACCGCCTTGCCACCCCGCCCTGCTCGAACCATGACCTCCGCCGGTCCGGCGCTGCCCCCGATCATCCCTCTAAATCCCCCACCACCGCAAAATCTCGTCGCCGGCAAGCACCCCCACCCCCTCCCCTTCGTTAAGTCTCTTCTCGACGGCCGCCTTCTCCGCCGCGCCTCCACGTCGGCGTTGCCGGCGCCGTCTCGGCCTGGGATTTCATCCTCGACGGCGGCCTTCTCCGCCGCGCCTCCGCGCCGGCGTCGCCGGCGCCGTCTCGGCCTGGGAACCCATCCTCGCCGGCCGCCTTCTCCGCCGCGGACAGCCGCGGCTCCGGCGGCTTCGGCTCGGTCTGGCCTCGTCGGAATCGGTGGAGAATTGGGCACGGGAGCGCGCAAGGAAAGGAGGAAGAAGAGAGGAGGAAGAAGAAGTCAACGTGGTGGGACCCACGCACGCGACCCACCCACGCACGCGCTCGCGTGCACGCGTCGCCAACCGCGCGAGCCGTCGCTCGCGCAACAGCTAGCATTTCCGGTCTAGGAGTAGGACGGTACTGCAGGAGCTTCGAATCATAGCCGAGACCAAAAAACATGGACAAGTTTGTGGGCGGTCCAGGTTCCTTCGAAACTGAAAAATTTTCTGTGGTGGCTAGCTCACCAATCCTTAGAGCAAATTCAATAGTATAGCCAACAGCTGGCTATAAGAGATTGTCATGTCATCTATAGTCAACTATATAGCCAACATGTACAATAGTTAGACGTAAAATTGTGTTACTTTATTAAGATATGGCACACCTCTTACTCTCACAAGCTGCCTAGGAGCACGTGCTAGAGCTGGCTCTTGCATGAGAGCCCACTCTCCCTCTCTCTCCTCTTCTCTCTCCTCCATGTCATCCAACAAATATTATTTTAACCCTTATCGCCTGCTTACATAAACTTATTTTACTTGCTCTTACCTACGTCCGACACTTTACACCAAAGGAAGATGTCCCTGTCAAATTCTTGCAGACTTTGTGGTGCCGGAGATTCTTGGAGTTGGAGACATTCGTTGTTGGACTGCAACATGGCAAGGAGTGTATGGGCATTCGCTGATCCGTCCCTTGTGGAAACGATGCAAGAAACGAATGAACCGGAGGCTCGGAGGTGGCTCTTTCCCTGGTCGACTCCCTCTCACACGATCAATTCACTCAGCCGGCGGTGTCATTATGGACTATTTGGCACTCCCGGCGAAAGGCCATACATGAGAATGAGTTCCAGACCCCTCTGATCTCTTTATTAAGAGGTTCATCTCAGACCTGGAACAATGCAAACCGAAAGCTACAGCCCAGAGGCAAACAACTCGACCAGGTGCAGCTAGTACTTGGATCCCACCACCGGAGGGTTTTGTGAAGATCAAGGTTGACGGTGCAATTTCTTGCTCTCGGTCGGCAGGGGCAAGCAGTGCTATATGCATATCTCATGAGGGCTTGTTCCTAGGTGCTTTAGCTATATGTCTTCCTGGAGTTTGTGATTTGGCCTCTTTGGAAGCGACGGCTTGCCGTGAAGCTCTCGCTCTAGCAGCCGATCTTGGAGTTACCCGAGGCATTGTTGCTTCTGACTGCAAAGATGTGGTGGTGGATATTCGGCTGAAAACAGGAGGTCGCCATGAATATCATTAGAGAAATTCGTTTAGTGGTAAGGAATTTTGCTGCTGCATCTTTTGTATATGATAGCAGGGCTTGGAATAGGGAGGCTGATTCCCTTGCAAAACACACTGTAAATCTAGATGCTGGTCGCCATTTGTGGCTCATCCATCCCCCCAGGGATCTTCAAATTCTTGTAAACATTTGTGATGAGTTATAAATAAAGTGTGTTTTGCCGTAAAAAAAAAAGGAGTAGCAATGCCAGCCCCTAAAAAAAGGAGTACCAATGCCACACATTGCCATGCATTTCTTCACAAATTTGTCAAAAGTTAGTTGGATAAAATTGGAGTGATAATCACAAGAAATGTATGTTCTCAAAATATGGACGGTTAGTCCGATTCCTAAACCACCCCCCCCCCCCCCCCCCCCACCCCCCAATAAAACATAGGTTGCAGTACGCACATTTTTCATAAGTTAGCAAATACATACTTATAATTTTTTAATTCTTGAAAAAAATCGTGCACGTAGATATTCGCTAAAAGTTCAGTTTTATAGTGAAGCATTAGACGTGGGTTCTGGCGTGACCTCAGTTACAAGAACGCTGGCCTGAACCACGGACTAGTCCGAATAGCGCATCCCCGGGTTTCAAAATTCCACCCTAAAAATTGGAGCCATAAGAGCATCTCCACCGGGGCCTCCAAATATGTGTCCGGCACCCCCCAATCGAGACCCATTGGGGGGGGTGCCGGACATGTGTCTGCCCAAGTTTTGGAGGCCGCCCACAGCGGCGCACCCCAAAGGTTCCCCCCCCCCCCCAATCGGTCCGAGATGCCAACCAAACAACAAACACCTTGCGGGCAGAATTCATATTAAACGAAATTTAACAAACTTACAATTTGAAATTTAAACGAAATTTAACAAACTAAACCTAAACTAGGCAGAGTGAAGGAGGCCTATGCCGATGCCGGCGACACACCCCAGCATCTAGCCAACCACTACACGTGCCGGCGGCGAGGAGAGATGCCGCTTCATGGCCTAGCGACGGGGAAGAAGATGTGAACCAAGCGCCGGAATCGTCAAGAGACTTGCATGCCTCAATGATCTGGCGCCGGAAGTATCATCCGCTATTGCCATCGGCTACAGCCTTTAGAAATGGCGCCTCGGCAGGATTTGATCTACCGGCGGGGCGCCTGATGGGAAGCCTCGCCGGCTTCCGTTGGCGCCCCCTTTGCCCCCTTCTCCGGTGCCGGTGACGCTGCTGACCAAGATGCGCCTGCCATTTCTAAAGGTAGATCGGACAGTTCGGGGTCGTCGTCGTCTTCGGCCTCGTCGTAGTTCTGAGCAGACAACTCCGGCGTTGGCTCCCGCGCGCCGGTAGGGAGGAAGTCGCCAGCACGGCGCGCCTCGTACTTCGCGTCCACCACGGCGTTCCAGTAGGGCACGCAGATGGAGTACGTGGGGTCGAGCTTGTGCTCGTACGGCATCTCCTGCCACTTCCGCTTGATGAAATCGATGCGCACCTACCCACTGAGCCGCAGCGCCACCGGCACGTTGACGGCGTTCCTCGTCCACCCTTCGGGTAGGGTGGCGTCGTCGTCCATCGGCACGCTGTGGCGGCTGCACAGCTGC
Organism: Poa pratensis; assembly: GCA_947311845.1. Taxonomy (NCBI): domain Eukaryota; kingdom Viridiplantae; phylum Streptophyta; class Magnoliopsida; order Poales; family Poaceae; genus Poa; species Poa pratensis. The sequence goes on along the minus strand of CAMZMU010000078.1, from coordinate 32,141,142 downwards.
GCGGTCTCCAGCGACACCACGTACGGAGGTGCGTTGGCTGCGTCCTCGAGCCACCGCTCGCATTGGTATGCCATGGCCATCTCCGCCTCCTTGTTGCGGTGGCGGAGTTTCTCCATCTGCCCGCGGCGTTGCTGCTCGTGGCGATGACGCTGGAGCTCGTGCTCCTCCGGCGTCTCGCGGCTGCCCGCCATGCTTCACGCCCGATCTGCTGGCGGCGAGTTGGGAGAGGGAAGAAGAAGTGGTGTGGGGAGAGGAGGTCTGCGATGCGCCGGGTTTTAAAGGCGACCAGAGGAGCGGGGTTGGATGGCCTGTATTAACACGGCCATCGGTTCGCCTGGCCACGCATTGACGCCGACGACGCGTGTGCAGGGCATCGCCGCGAGCAGCCGCTGCGACTTCAGCACGCGTCGCCTCCGTCTGTGCCATGGGAACGGGCGCGGCGTTATTGCGACGCGTCGCTTCGCTCTGCGCCTGCCAGGGGAACGGAAGCGGCGTTATTGCGAGGCGTGCTGATAGGTGAGCCGCCGTCTCGTCGCCTCGCCATTTAACGCGGCGGAACGGCCTCCTGCACATCCCAAGTTAACACGGGCGCGGGACGCTGTCTCTATGACGGGCGGGCCACCCCTGTCAGAGCCCATGTCCGCCCCATGTCCGGCACCCCCGAGAGGGCCTCCAAACTTGGAGACCCTTTCGGGGGTGCCGGACACGAAATCGCTCGGGGCAACCCTTTGGGGGGTGCCGCTGGTGGCGGTTTTTTTAGTCTGAACCCCCAATGAGCCTTTGGGGGTAATTTGGAGGCCCCCGGTGGATATGCTCTAAGTTGGCAAGCACGGGCCATTTGGTAGGAGTATTCGATGTACTCACAATGGTTGATGGGGTGTATGGATTTATGGACGGGATGCCTATATCAATGTTCTAGTACATTGATAATAATTTGATGTTCATTTTAGTCTTACTTATATCTAAATTTCTTATTTTGTTCCATCATGTTTATGGGAAATGATACTAGTGAAGCTACGAACAACTGGTTCAGTTATAAGTATAAGAAACCACAAAATAATCTAATTTATATATCTTTTTCATTGTCTCAATTGTTAAATCCAAAAATACACAAACTTTTTTTTTTGGGATTTTGTGGTGGGATTTCGCGGCTCTGATACCAAGTGTACTGTCTCGTTGCCGCCGGCGATCACCGGGACGTGAGATCGATACTGGCTGCTTGTGGTAGAACCAAACCCTAAGATGCTTGTGGTAGCAGCTACACCATGAGGAAGAAGAATATCTAGAGGAGAGCAGGGGGCAGAGGAAGAAGACGGCCAAAGCCGGTTCAGCTCATATATGTTTCCTCCTCTCCTTCGTTGCTTCTGCTTCCTCTTAAAGGCACCAAGCCCAATCGAAGTCCACTCTCTCTTGACCACGGCCCATGTCCACCAAAAGCCCATGTTCCCAACATGGCAAGGCATTTCTCTAGCAGGGTGACGCGTGACGGGATTTGATCTACCGGCGGGGCGCCTGATGGGAAGCCTCGCCGGCTTCCGCTGGCGCCCCCTTCGCCCCCTTCTCCGGTGCCGGTGACGCTGCTGACCAAGATGGGTCTGCCGTTTCTAAAGGTAGATCGGGCAGTTCGGGGTCGTCGTCGTCGTCTTCGGCCTCGTCGTAGTTCGTAGCAGACAACTCCGGCGTTGGCTCCCGCGCGCCGGTAGGGAGGAAGTCGCCAGCACAGTGCGCCTCGTACTTCGCGTCCACCACGGCGTTCCAGTAGGGCGCGCAGATGGAGTACGTGGGGTCGAGCTTGTGCTCGTACGGCATCTCCTGCCACTTCCGCTTGATGAAATCGATGCGCACCTACCCACTGAGCCGTAGCGCCACCGGCACGTTGACGGCGTTCCTCGTCCACCCTTCGGGTAGGGTGGCGTCGTCATCCATCGGCACGCTGTGGCGGCTGCACAGCTGCGCGGTCTCCAGCGACACCACGTACGGAGGTGCGTTGGCTGCGTCCTCGAGCCACCGCTCGCGTTGGTATGCCATGGCCATCTCCGCCTCCTTGTTGCGGCGGCGGAGTTCCTCCATCTGCCCGCGGCGTTGCTGCTCGTGGCGATGACGCCGGAGCTCATGCTCCTCCGGCGTCTCGCGGCTGCCCGCCATGCTTCACGCCCGATCTGCTGGCGGCGAGTTGGGAGAGGGAAGAAGAAGTTGTGTGGAGAGAGGAGGGCTGTGATGCGCTGAGTTTTAAAGGCGACCAGAGGAGCGGGGTTGGATGGCCTGCATTAACACGGCCACCGGTTCGCCTGGCCACGCATTGACGCCGACGACGCGTGTGCAGGGCGTCGCCGCGGGCAGCCGCTGCGACTTCAGCACGCGTCGCTTCCGTCTGCGCCATGGGAACGGGCGCGGCGTTATTGCGACGCGTCGCTTCGCTCTGCGCCCGCCAGGGGAACGGAAGCGGCGTTATTGCGAGGCGTGCTGACAGGTGAGCCGCCGTCTCGTCGCTTCGTCATGGACAACCCTGTCAGAGCCTCTTGCACAGCCCAAGTTAACACGGGTGCGGGACGCTGTCTCTATGACGGGCGGGCCACCCCTGTCAGAGCCCATGTCCGCCCCATGTCCGGCACCCCCGAGAGGGCCTCCCGGACACGAAATCGCTCGGGGCAACCCTTTGGGGGGTGCCGCTGGTGGCGGTTTTTTTAGTCTGAACCCCCAATGGTCCTTTGGGGGTCATTTGGAGGCCCCCGGTGGATATGCTCTAAGTTGGCAAGCACGGGCCATTTGGTAGGAGTATTCGATGTACTCACAATGGTTGATGGGGTGTATGGATTTATGGACGGGATGCCTATATCAATGTTCTAGTACATTGATAATAATTTGATGTTCATTTTAGTCTTACTTATATCTAAATTTCTTATTTTGTTCCACCATGTTTATGGGAAATGATACTAGTGAAGCTACGAACAACTGGTTCAGTTATAAGTATAAGAAACCACAAAATAATCTAATTTATATATCTTTTTCATTGTCTCGATTGTTAAATCCAAAAGTACACAAACTTTTAATATCATTATGTTATATTATCTTTTCAAACAACGCATCTGATGTAAGACGAATCCAACGGTACCATTTGTACATTCTCAATCCATATAATTTAGTATATATAGGTGGTCAAAGTTGAGCATTAAAGATCACCATAAGAATAGTGTGCCTTATATTTTGGAAAGTAGTTTTTATTTTAGGTCATTTAGAAGAGGCATCACCCATTATCTCAGGGGTCTTTATTGGTATTGAACAGTGATGCCAAATGGGGCTTGTATTTCCGTGTTTTCTAATCCAGCGTCCTAAGCAGGTTCGGGCCATGTTAGAAACGCGCTACAGTAAAAGAACCCTATAGGCCCCTCATCCTTCAAAATCCCTCCAAAATCATGTGTGCCAAATGAGCCCGACTAGTGATTATCTTCGGAATGTATGTTTTCAGTTAACTAGGAAATCAACACTTTTTACATGGTGAAATTTTCGTTAACGCATTCTACCTGGCGGAACTTGCACTTGAAAATGTCAAACTTCGACCATAGCATACACATTGAGTATAAAACTTCGAATATCGTATTTCCAAATTGGATGTTCGATTTTCATTTTTTTTTTCTAGAAATGATTAGTAGTTTGGACTTCACGGTTATATCTAACAAATAAGCATTTCCTAACTAGTGAAACTTGCGCAATAAAGTTCTAGAGGAATTAGGGGTACTTCTCAACCTTTTTAAGGGATTTGCAACATTTCAATCGAAAAAACTAGAGTGGCATTGTTCACTTGTTAGTTAACTTGTGAACATATAGTATGTAACAAATTACAAAGATGAATTGTTCTGTACCAAATTTGAATTTGTCTCCACATATATAAAGGCTAAACAGAAAGCTAGCTGCTGCTAATGAGACGAAACTGACAGAGATCACGGGATCAACCCATCCCCATGTTTACGTTCATGGCTAGCTAGCAAATAACCAGACATATATATCCAACCTTGAAATGCTGAGCGACCTTGCGGCTAATTTTTTTTAAATAATACGTGAAATTTATTTAATTCTGGAAATAATACGCGTTTTTATTTTTTTTCAAAAATAGGATCCGCTCGTCCTCGCTGAAGCCGACATGCCCTACTCGTCCTTGCTGAAGCCGACTAGACGGCCTATCGTCCATGGCGAAGACGACATGCCACTCGTCCTCAAAACCATGCAGTTGTCGGCGTTGCCAAAGACGACAAGCCCTAATCGGCGTTGCCAAAGACGATAAGCCCTAGTCGTCTTTGGCGAAGACGACTAGTGCATGGATTTTTTTTTTGGAGTAAAATTTGTTTCCCGGTCAATTGTTCCCGCCATTTTTCTCCCGCCATTTTGTTCCCACCCTTTTCCTCCCGCCCTTCTTCTCCCGCTCTTTTTCCTGGGTGAGCCTATATATACCCCAGCAGATTTTGTGATGGAGGCGTGTGGCGCGTGGTGATTTTCTTAGTCGCATAGGAACGATGTCTGGTAGTTTGGGTCCTGGTTTGGATCCATATAGGTCGTGGTGTATTCTGTATGAAGCCGCAAGATGGACTGAAGGTAGTATTAGGGAGGGTAGGGCGAAGAGCTATTATAGCGAGCTAGTTAGTGAGAGGGGCAACATTTGTGAGCTGGGAGAAACTATAGCCAAAAAATGCAAAATCCCGCATATGACCCCTGAAGAAATTTTAGATGAGCTTGATGGGTGGCGGTGGAAGTGGCAGAGAGTGTATGAGCTAAAAGATATCGAGGCGGGTCTACGGGACATGCCTATGACACCTAAGTCAAAATAATCCATTTTTCGCCTGAGGGCTATGCATTTCACGTGGAGGTAACCGAGTACCGAAGTTATATTATGTTAGAATCTAGTGTTATCGTACTAACTTATTTTCCTCTGATATTGTTAATGTCCAGTGCTGGCCCGCAGACGCACATTTTCTGAACAAAGAGATCCCTCATTTTGGTTGGATGGAAACTCTTTTTGGCGCTTGTCCTAATGGGCGTCCACAGAATACATTGCACGCTGATCACATGAAGAGGGCCATATCAAAGGCGAAGAGTGGTGGATCATCGAAGAAAGCCGTTCAAGATGATAGTGATGATGATTTCATGCCTCCTAAACGAGGCAATTTTAGACGTAAGCTTAACAGTGTTGGTGCATCGAAGGCTGTCGCCGATGAAAATAGTGATGACGACTTCATGCCTCCATCACGAACACGTGGCAGAGGGAAGTGAAGTCGTTGATTAGAATTAGTTATCGTTGAGTTCCATGTATTATTTACAAGTAGTTGTTCTATCCAGTATTTAGAACTACTGAAGTTGTAACGTAGACCTGTAGTTGTATGTTAAATTAATTTATCGATGCAATGTGGAATGTTTCGTATCAATTATAATATGTCTCGTACATAGATAATATGTCTCATACAAACATAAATATGAATATGTCTCACATACAAATAGAAATACAGATATGTCTCATACATCCTAAATACGAATATGTCCCGAAGATATCACTGACCCCTGCGTCGCTGAGGATCACGAGGAGGGGGCTGGATGGGCGTCGTCCACATATACCTGTGTGGTGCCCGGTTTTGATGAGGCACTGTCAAGTCCCTGTCATCCTGTGTATCCTGTGTGGGTTATGGTGGAGGAGTCTGGTGAATGGGACCCTGTGGCGGCTGCGTTGGGTATTCTGGAGTGTCGAAAAGGCCGAACCAGGTGGACATTTCCTCGTCCGCGTGGGTCCGAGCCTCATGGTCACTCCCCCACCCTGATCCTGATCTGGATGCCTGGTGTCCAGACGTAGCCGCGTGATGTCCATAGGCTCCTACAGATGGAATCATTAGTACATAAGAAATACGCAGTCCCAATTGAAATATGAAAACAATATACGTACCATGATCCGGGAATGCCAGGGCGGGACCTCGGTACTGAGGAGGAGACTGTGGCAGATACCCGTAACTGGAAGTGGGACCCTACCACGCCGAACCTCCTGCCTGGTCAGGAGGAGGTGGCCTGGGCTGTGGTGATAGACGTGGACGCGGCTCATGTCGGTGATGCGGCTGCTCCTCATGGTGCTGGTGCAGGAGATGCTGGTCGTCGTGCTGCTGCTCCTCCTCGTGCTGATGCTGCTCCTGATGCATCTACTGCTGCTGCTGGCGTCGTGTCGGGGGGCGCGGGGGTCGTTGTCCCACCGGGTGGCGAACAACGTTCTCTGTGCGGGTGCACGTGAGTGTCGCGTAGACGTCCCGTAGCTTCCCCTCCAGCCTCCTGAGCCAGGATATCGGCTACTCCCGTGGTACCAAAAGAGGGCCAGCGGAAAGAGAATGTCCATACTCAGCGAAATCATTCTGAATCTCCTGTGTCAAATTAGCCTGACAATAGAAATAAAAAAGTATTAAATATATATATGTCAAAGCATGTACCAGTTAGATGAATTAGTGAAAGGAAATAAAATGTTACCGCGTGCTGTCTGGATGCAGAAGTATCATAGATCGGGTATGTATCCCACGTAGTAGGGGCAGGTATAACCTCCGGCTGAGAGTGCCGAACGATAAGTAGCCGTGTTTCGGACATATACCTCCGCAAGTAGGCATTGTATAGAGTGATATCAAACCCGACAGTCTCGACCCAGAGCCGTGTCGTCGCAGTGTCCCAGTCTGAAACGTAAGGTTGTAGCCTCTGCAGCCACCCTGCCGTGCTCCAACTAATCCCCTTCCTTGTGTTCCTAAAATTTGGGTGAGTGTTCTATCAGTAAATATTGATTGAGTACGAACAATTTAGAAAAAAAACTACTTTAGACATACCTGTGGTACACATCTGGCAGGGGACGCTCTACTGGCGGAGGATCTACCAACTGTCGAAGACCAAATTGCCTCATAACCCTCTGTTGAGACATCTCCTCCACGAAAACATCGAAGATGATCTTCGATTTTGTCATCCAATACTCTCGGTCAGGTGTGCAGAGATCAGAAATACCTCCGGGGTATCTTCGCTGAATGAGCTCGTCCGTGTACAGCTCCCATATCACCGAAGTGTACATATCAAATTGCTCGTTAAAAGCAATGTAGCACTGCTTCGTCTGCTCAGTAGCATAGCGTCTCTGCGTACGACACAAGTTAGTTTCATACACAGTACACGGGATGTATTAAATTATAACAAGATACGTACCTTATAGCGTGTATAGACGGTCGCAATAGTAGGCTTGTCGATGTTGTCACCGTCAAAGATCTCCCACAATGGGAAAGGCTCGTCAGATATGACTGGCCGACCTCTCCCACGACCAGAGCTACAGAAATAGAGGGCATCTGAGAATGGCTGACTTATCTGACTTCAGCATGCAAGCGTTGTACATAGCTCGGTACGAAGCCGCTAAGACAGCGGAACCCCAACTCCTCTGTCTGATGTCCGCTGGCTCAGTAGCATCAGCGATCTCCCGTGCCAAAGGGAGGTAGCGCGCGGTAATAGTGTTGACATGGTTCTCGGTGAACATCACCTTACCAAGAAGCCACATGATGTATGCCTCCAAGCTGCGATTGAGTTGTTCTGGCTCCAAATCATCTGGATACTCTGGAAACTTGTGGACCTATATTCATGGTAAAAAAATAATTAGTATAACGACGAATGAGAAATAGCAGATTATGAGACACATGAACTAACCTGAAAGCCAAGCAACCAATCAAGCTTGGGGCCGTGAGAATCCGCCTGGAAAGGCGGAGCACCGTCGAAAATACCCTCGAAACGGTCTCTCAAACCGTCCTCCCAATTCACTGGTGCCTCCAACGGTCCTACAGCCTCACCCGCCAAAGGTAAACCAAGCAAGAATGATACATCCTGCATAGTAGGAGCCATCTCTCCCCAGCGAAAGTGGAACGTGTGGGTCTCCGGACTCCATCGGTCCACTAAGCAGCTGAGTAAAGATCCGTCGATCATGACACGCGTAGAGGTATCAGTGGCCTCTACCAGACGCGCGAAAGGTAAAAGCCCGGCCCATTTCAACCTGCGTATCCAAAAGAACATAACAATTTAGTTTACCACACTAATATACATAGAAAACATGCGCGTGCAAAATAAATACGACCAATACCTCCGTACCCACGCCGGGTGAATCCTCCAGTTTTCCTTTGGCGTGCGAGTGGTTAGGGGATTAAGTTTCCTTGGATTCACCTCTAATACCTTAGCACGATGCTCACTATCAATGTGATCATTAGGCAACCACATTCCCTCCATCACTGCACTTATTAGAATCCCAGAGTTAGTAGAAATACAAACATACATACGTAGTTCCACACTTAATAGAAATTCAAACAAAGTGCCACACTTAATACAATTTTAAACATAGTTCCATACTTAATACAAATTCAGACATAGTGCCACATTTAATACAAATTTAAACATAGTTCCATACTTAATACAAATTCAAACATAGTGCCACACTTAATACAATTTTTAACATAGTTCCATACTTAATACAAATTCAACATAGTGCCACACTTAATACAAATTTAAACATAGTTCCATACTTAATACAAATTCAAACATAGTGCCACACTTAATACAATTTTAACATAGTTCCATACTTAATACAAATTCAAACATAGTGCCACACTTAATACAATTTTAACATAGTTCCATACTTAATACAAATTCAAACATAGTGCCACCTAGTTTCTTCCTCTCGCTCTTCGTCCTCGCCCACGCCGTTACCCCGTCCACGCACGGGAGGTCTCTCTCCAGGATAAGTGGGACAATCAGGGTCCCTATGGCCAAATTCGTTGCAGTGAAGGCATTGCATTGTGGGGCCTCCGGCTTCAGATTCATCCATATCATTCCTGATGCGATGACACTGTCGTCTGCCTACCCCTGTACGCAATAGCTCAGGAGCTGGAATGTACCGCCTCTGACCAGGGGGTACAGTGTTGAAGTTACCCATTGATCGAAATCCCATCATCTCACCTGTCCAAGTATTGATAACTGCCTCTTTCATATAATATGGAGACACGAAGGAGATTGCGTTCAACCGTAACTGCCTGCAGGCAGCGAGGACATGGGAGCAAGGAAGGTGAAGCAATTTTGGTTTGTTGCAGGTGCACTCGCAAGTTGGCCAAACCTCATTACCAATCTTCACCTCATGCGTCCTCACCTCGTTTGCACATCCGAACTTGTTGTGGGCTAACCGGACCTCAAACCTCCTTTCTTGATTCCCAATGGCAGTTACAGTGTGGGAGCAACATTTTGCCAGCTTCTCATTCATGTACTTCGTAACCTTCTCATAGTAAGGCGAGGTCGGGTTGTCCATCATATGCTTCTCAGCTCTTTCACGTCTTTCTCTGAAATATTTCACTGTGCCATAGAAAATACCCTCCACGATGGCTGTTAGTGGCAACGCACGGTTTCCTCTGAGGACAAAGTTGTATGTTTCAGCCAAGTTCGTTGTCATGACACCGTATCTTGCTCCATGTGTGTCGTGCAACAAAGACCACCTCTCCAAAGGTTCATGCTCTATCCACTGCTGAAAAGTTTTAATTGACCTCCCAAGTCTTCTCCTAGTTCCAGGCGGGTCAAATCCGGGTAGGTCGCAAAGACCAACAGGCTCGTCCTCCTCGGCAGCAGGTCTGTAGCTAACTGTGCAGCAACAGCTTTGCATGTGCAGCAACAGCTACTGCTCGTGCCCCTCCTGTCCGAACATGTCTCTGCGTGCACAAATCAAGTCTTTCACGTATCTTCGTGTACTTCCATTCTTGGTTCTGCTTGCAGAGTTTCTTGAATAGGTTCATCAGGTCCTTATTTCTAAACTGCGAGTAGAAGTTGGCACCTAGATGGCGCATGCACCAACGGCTCTGCATGTCCTGCCATGGAGTCTGTTCCTCAGGCGCAGGATTGGTGAGTGTCTTTATCGCGCTGAGTATACCTGCATGCCTGTCATGAAGGATGCACACGTTCGGCTTATCCTTCACAACTGCTATTTTCAGTTGCCTGAAGAACCAAGTCCAACTGTCAATGTTCTCGCTCTCCACAAAAGCAAATGCGAGGGGCACAACTTGATTGTTACCGTCTTGACCAATGGCGGTCAGGATCTGTCCCCTATACTTGCCTGTGAGAAAGGTGCCATCTACACATATCACCGGACGACAATGTCTGAAAGCCTCGATGCATACGGCGAATGAGAAAAACACTCGATGCAGCACCCTCACAGTTGGGAACTCTGGCCTGAACAAATCTTGGATATCTATATAGGTGCCTGGATTCCGGTACTGCAGAGTGTGCAGCAGCCGGATAACAGAGTCATATGCGTCCAAATATGAACCAAATCTGTTCTCAAGCGCCGTATGCTTAGCCCTCCAAGCCTTGCCATAAGATATTTCGTACTTCAATCTGACAGCCACTTTTGTCTGGATGGCACTCACTTCCATCGCTGCGCAGGCCACTATCTCGCTGTATAGCAACCGAGCTATAAGCGTGGAAGAAAGATTACGATGATCTTCAGGGATATTATCAATTCACATGAGTGAGGTACGAAGTCACTTATCCTCCAACTATAGCCATTCTTTGGGAGATGTCCATGCACCCTGCCGGGACAATTTATTTTCTCGCATTCCATTGTCAAATATTTTTGACTTGACACCACAGTTTTCATAACCCTGTGGGTGGACAATGCCCATTTAATGACTGCATCCCTCAAAGCTTGCTTGTCAGTATACATAGCACCCTTCGCAATGTTGTTCTCATGATATTGCCATGCCGAATCATGACCATCGTTTACGGTCATCGCCGAAGAGTGGTCCTGATTCCATGCTGCAGGATTAGGTACCTCATCTGCGTTCTCTTCCCCGTCTGACTCATCGGAATCATCGCCTTGAGCACTATAGCCATCTGTATCTTCATCTTCCATCTCGTTCTGCATGTGCCCGTCTACCTCGTCGCCATCCGCCTCCGCACTGTCATATACCTCAGTGTCCCCTCCTTGTACTTGACTGCTCTGCCCCGACTCGTAACCACCACCACCAAAATCAGACCCATAATTTGACATAGATATGTTCATCTCTTCACTTCCCTGGCCAGGATCATAAGCACCCTCACCTTCATGGGCACTAAACTCGTCCTCAGGGGCGTGACCTCGTTCAAGGCGGGAAGAACTAGGGCACAAGGAGAGCAATTCCTTTTTGCGCAGCCTTTTAACCATCGCACCCAATCAGAATCACACTCTAGTGGTCTCAAAACGAAGTAAATATTTGTCCTTGAATGGCTCCACCAAGCATGAACACTGACGGTCTGTGTCTGACTATCAAGCCCTAAACTTCCCGCCAACCAATCTTTTACCTGACTTAGAGACCATGTTTCAGGAGCTGGCAGGTCGACATCTATAGTCAAACTCACTCAGATCAGCTCCCGTATCACACATTTGGACTCTACCAGGACCATAGAAAAACCTGATCTTCACTAAATCAGACATCTCCGCTGACATAAATAAATATTGACCATCGTTAATATTATTCCGCATACAACATCACCACCTATATATTAGAATTAATCTATACATATAGCTAAATATACCTTAGAAGCGACTTAAAATATATAGCTACATACACCATGTTTTTAAAAATTATTACTACATATATTATAATTAATCTACATAGATAGCTACAATATTTACTACCGCCACAACCAATTTAGCAACATATACGTGACAAGTCCTAAAAAATATAGCTACATTTTTTCGAATTAACCTACAAATATAGCTACAATATTTACTACCGTCACAAACTATTTTTTAACAACACATGTTCATACATGTAACAAATATAGCACTACAATTTTGATAAAGCATATGGCTGTCGAATCATACCCTAGAAGCGTGAGAGGCGACGGCGTCCGGCAGTCTCGAATCAACGGCGCACCAACACGAGCAGCACCACCACAATGCAGCCCTCCTGCACCACTACCACAATGCAGCCCTCCAGCACCACCACCACCATCACCCCACCCGCCAACCATCACCACCACCACCACGAGCTATCCCATCAGGAGATCGGAGTTCCCCTAGCCTCTCTCAACCTTCTAGCACCGATTTATGGTGGAAAACGTGGAAATTATTGGTCTAAATTGCTGCTTTAATTGGTTTGTGTGGGGAGTGGAGAGACAAAACGAAGAACACGCTGGGAAGGAAGAAGAAAGAAGGAAAGAGAGGAGAAGGGCGCCCGGGCGGTCGATGGCCTGCACAGCCTTGTCGTCCTTGGCGAAGACGACTGGGCCCGCCTTGTCGTCGTTGGCGAAGCCGACAACACTCCCAGGACGAGTGGATCGGTGGCGACGTGGCCCAACCACTTATCGTCTTGCACGTGGACAAGTGGGGCTACTCGTCCTCGCCTAAGACGAGTAGGTCCTGTCGGCTTGCACGAGGACGACTGGATCCTATTTTTGAAAAAAAATAAAACACGTATTATTTCCAGAATTAAATAAATTCCGCGTATTATTTAAAAAAATTAGCGACCTTGCGCACGAGCACAATGGACTATTTGGTTGCTCGCACCGAAAATGGGACTCCCATCTCCGTAACCTTGGCGGGCGTGGCTCAGGTGAAACGCGGCCTGAGCCAAGTTGTACAGACCGTTTGGTTGCCTGCATATTGTTTTTTTTCTTTTTGCCTATTTATTTCGCATTTTCGCGTTTGGTTGCCTGCAAACTTGGCTGAGGGCTGTTAAGATGCCACACACAACTTTTAAAGCCGGTGATCTTACCACCTCATAGCACACATGAACACAATCAACAGCAGCAAGCAGCAATCACAGGAAGCAGCAATCAGCCCAACACAATGACAAGCAGACAACCATACTGACTACTATATATACTAGGACAATCGACGATCAAGTTCACATGCATCTACTTAATTACAGCACACCGGGGAGAAAAACACCCTGATGAACAATGAACAAACAGAGGAAGCACACACCCTGATCAAAACAAGTTCTAGGCATTCTAAGCCCGGGTTAACAGCTAGCAGGGGCATCCCATGCCCCTGATCAACACTAACAGGGGGCATCACATGCCCCTGATCAAAAATGTACTTACCTTACCACGCTGGAACTAGCCATGCTCAGGACAAGTGTAGGACCTGGCCGTCGAGTCCATGTTCTTGTAGATGTCCATCTTGAAGCCCGTAGCGGTGAGCTTGAAGACTAGGCAGTCGTCCTCCTCCAGACTGACTTGTAGACGACATCTGGCCAGTTCCTCCCGATCACTATCTCGTCGGTGTTCTTGAAGTACTGGAGCTGAACATGCTCGTCGCAGTACTTGCAGGCGCCGATGGCGATGCAGCGAGGCAGGGGGATCATCAGCCACGCCTTCAAGCTGGCATGGAATGAACTTGGGATGAGCATCATGTGTTGGTCATCCCGGTCCAGCTGCACGTAGAAGCACCTGGGCAGTCCTGCTCTTAGCACGTAGAAGCTGGCATGGAATGAACTTGGGCTTCTTCCCCTTCAGCGGCTTGAGCAGTTCCAGCGCCTCCTCTTCCCTCCCAAGCAACAATGGCTTCTGAAGCCTGCTATTGTAGGGGATGATGTTGGGCAGTGGCACCAGAGGCTGAAAGCCTGGAGGAGGGCAACCTTGCTCGGCCTTGGGTACCTTGTCATATAGTGTGACGATCGTTAGCAATGCAGAAACACGGAATGGGCGATCAATGCAAACAAGCAATGGCCGATCAATGCAGAAGCAGGAAATCTGGATTTGGGGCAAAAAAAAAACCAAATCAAGCAGTGCACAAGCTATACACAGTAGATCGGAACATCTAAACCTCAAATCAAGCTCTGCACAACACATGCACAATGAGGAAATGCTCCAAAAAAATCCAATGTCAAGAACATGTCGATTTGGGGCACAAAAAACCCCAAATCAAGCTCGGAACAAGCTCATACATAGTAGATCGGAACATCTACATCAAAATCTGACATGTACTACACTAATTTAGCATATAGAAGCTCGGATTAAAGACCTAAAAGTGCGGATTCGTACTGACATGAAACCCTAACTGACAAGGTGGGATAGATCGGAAATTACCGTGAGTGCTGCCGGTGGTGCAGGCGGTGGAGGGGGCTGACGCGGCACCGGCGGTGTAGGCGCAATGGGGTGGAGGTGTTGCCCATGGTCTGGAGCAGTCGGGCATCGTAATGGACACCAGTGGCGGCGCGGGCATCGGCGCCATCAATCCAGTCGGCGCCGCCGCACGCAGAGCTGGAGCGTAAGGCGAGGGGGCCGTGGATGGCCCCGCCATCGATGCGGCGGCCGATGATGGCCCCCGGTGACAGATTGGGGAAGGCGCGTGGAACTGCCGTCGGAGCTCCTCCGGTGACATCTGCTGGACGACGACGTTCTGCACCCACCGGGAATGTGGGGTGTCGCCGAGGGGGCGGCGCGGCGGTGGACGAGGGCCGGCCATTCTGAGCGGCGGTGAGGCGGAGAGGTTGAGACGAGGGAGAGAGAGAGAGTGGGCGGTGACAGGAGTGGGGAGTGGGGAGTTAACGCGAAGCGTTGCGTCTCCCCCGCTTCCCAACGCGTGCGACTGCAAAGCACGCGTGGCTCTCCTCAGCATGCCCCAAGGAAAACGGCCGATTCGGCCATTCCTTCTCAACCAGGCCCAGCCTACTTTAAGGTTCGTGTAGATGCAGGAACACGGGCTGGGACAGACAACCAAATGCACGTTTTTTGCATCCTCAGGCCTGATTGAGGAGCTCGTGGGCTAGCAAACACGCCCCAAGTGAACGGCATGCATACAAAGAATCTCGCATCCTGAAGGCTCTTGTGTACATGTATACGCATCGTCCACGGATAAGCATGACCGGATGGTTTTATAAAGGGAACGCTACAGAGAGACAGTGTTTGCGTATGCGTATGGCTCAGGCACATGGAAACAAAGTCCGTTTCAGCAAAACAATGGAAAGTTACATGCATAACGCAAACGCTCAAGCAAAGCAAGAAACTGAAGTCTCTCAAAGTTCTATATAGACCACTCGCCTTGCTGCTGTCCATCTTACCATTAATCCACCAGTGTCATCTCTACCTTCGAAGCAAATAGAGTGAATTAACTGTGTGACCGAGCCGAGGTTTTGGTAAGGTAGCACATCTGTCTTAGCATGGTTCTTGTTAATTAGTTTCTGGATCATATTCTTATACTTAAGCAATCGAGCTAGTTGAATCAGTTGGTGCATATTTAAACAATACATTAACCAGACGTGAATGCAATCCATATGTGAAGCATAGGTGCTCTGCTGGATCAGCAAGGCAAGGAAGGAATGGAGGAGGAGCGTGTGGAGGTGCGCACGCGGCCGAGACCACCGCTGCCGGCGTCGCAGCAGCGCGCGGTGGACGAGTTCTGGAGGCGGCGTCAGGAGGAGATCGAGGCGACGGTGGACTTCAAGGACCGCATGCTGCCCATGGCCCGGCTGAAGAAGGTCATGCGCGCCGGCGAGGAGGACGGCATGATCTCCGCGGACACCCCGGCGTTCCTGTCCAAGCTCTGCGAGCTCTTCGTGCAGGAGCTCGCCGTGCGCGCCTGGGCGTGCGCCGAGTCCCACAACCGCCGCATCATCCTTGACTCCGACATCGCCGAGGCCGTCGCCTGCACCGAGTCCTACGACTTCCTCCTCCCCGTGCTCCTCCAGCACCAGCACGAGGTGGCGCAGGCCGGCCGTGCTACTTCGGCCACACCTCCAGCGGCGACGGCGAGTCTAGTCACCAGGAAGCGCCACAGGCCTGACCCGAATCATCGACGTGCAGTGCGGATAATTCCTACCCGGGTTCTTCCTGTAACCCCTTCTCCACCGGTGGCACCGTCCAGCGTTTGCTACGTGCCGTTTCCGTTTCCGTGTGTGCCGCGAGAAGCAGAACTTCCCCCGGAGGATGTGCGGATGCTGCCAGTGCCACCCATCAACTACGTGACAAGGGGTCGCGTGTTCTTCAGCAACGGCAACGGCAACGGCAACGGCGATACCTTTGCAGGTGAAAGCTCTGCTGCTGAAATGGTGGCGTCTCCTCCTTTGGCAGGATCTGCAGAAGATTTACAACCCAATGTTCCTCCTGCCGCTTACTGCTTCTGCCCTTACCCGGTGATCGACGACAGCGTTGAGGCATTTGGTGTTGGCAACACTGATCCGACTGAAATTCCTGCTGGAAATGCCCATGGAAACGGTGATGGTGGCCAGCAGCAGAGGCTGGGCGAGAACGTCGATGCTCATCGTGAGAGTGTGGTGGTGCAGCAAAGCAGCAATGTGCAGGATGCTCCTCCTGCTAGGGGTTTTGGTGGGATCGGCAACGAGTCTCCGATGTACATGCTTCTGGAGGAGTTCCTGGTGGACGAAGAACTGATGTTTCCTGACGCTGACCTTTTTCCACCGGTGAGCGCTTCGCAGTATTCGGAGGATTTCATCGTCGACCAGGATGTTCTTAACGACGTCTTCGCAAACCCAAGCTGCAGCACTAGCAGCAACTAAACAGGAAGCAGATCAGAGCCGGGGACGTACTCATCATGTTGATTCATCCATCGATCTCTCAAGCTTTGTTGGTCAATAAAAACTAGTGGAAATTTTGCGGGTCGTCACGACGCGCCTTTGTTATTTTTTAATTTTTTATTGGCGATATGTTGTTGTAATATTTCGTGAACAATGCTTTATTAAAATATTGCAGATGTCCAAAGCGTATTAAAGGAATAGTTTAGAATTGAGAAGATTAAGTAACAAAATCACTTAGGTGGGGAAAAAAACTTCTTATTTTCTCTGCATGTTCGTATTAAAATGTGCATTATTATAAACAAACAACATTCGTTGAATTAATTTAATTCCATATATTGGAATGGTCAGGTGTCTTTGTAATTTGTCATAAATATCGAAATATTTAGTTTAACTCCATAGTCTGAGGAAGTGCATTGTAAGGGGTTTCGTTAAATTCAATCTATAATTAGAGGAAATGGATTTTTATTTTCTGCAAACATTTAGTGAATGAAGCATTTTTAAATTTAATGTCCATAGTTAGAGAGTTTTCAACTAAATTATCTCTGAATATTAAACAACTTGGGAAGATATAATAAGTTCGTATTTTGCCTTCAAAATCTAGTTGAACTCCATATTCAAATGGATTACATTAGGTGGACATTTATTAAATTCAATCCATAATTTGAGAGAATTAATTTGGATTTTCTCTAAATATTTGGTGAACTGAAATCTTGAAATATGTTTTCATTATGCCATAAGTAGTGCAAATAATTGTTTTTTTCCCGAATGCGTAGTATAATCAGAGGAAATGTATTTTGTGACCATTTATTAAATTTTAATCCATAATTAGATGAAGTGCACCTACAATGTATACAAATATTAGGCAGTTTAAATTGTTTAATTTTGTTTGTATTTTGGCATTAGTAAGTACCAAAAAAAAATTCTGAGCATGTTGATATATTTTGGGGTAACTCAAATATTTTAGCAATTTGAAATGTTGGAATGTGCTTCTTTTTCCCAAATAACATTTAAGTTAACTATGTAGTTAGCGATACTGCATATTTTCTGGATTCGTGCGAACAAATGGGTAAAGTCTGTCTATGTTGCATTCAAATTTTGACAATTTTGAATTGTGCAACTATATTTTGTGTTTTGCTATATGTAGTTAGCGTTGATTTTTTCTGAGCATTTTGTATATAGTTTAGTGAATGTCCAAATATTTATTGAATTAAAGTATTTAAATATGTTCGTATGTTGGCATGAATTTTTAATTGTAATTAGGGAAAATGTATTTCAAATATCTCCAAATATTTAAAAGTTGTGAATTTTCAGAAAGTTTTGTTCTATGGCATAAGTAATTAGCACGAAATTTTCTGATTATTTTGTTGTATTACCCATATTTTTGTCGGTGGATATACTCAGAGATTTTGATTTTTGAACGATTTTTAATTTTTCTGGAAATTATCTAGCCCTTCACGCTAATACGTGGAAGCCATTTTTTTTTTTGAAATATTGAAATTTGAATGGAGATCATATGCCATAAGTAGTTTTTTTCTTGTAGGTATGTTTTTTTTTGTCGTATTTGTGAGTATTTAAATATGGTCGTATGTTGCCATGAATTTTTAATTGTAGTTAGGAAAAATGTATTTCAAATATCTCTAAATATTTAAAAGTTTTCAATTTTCAGGAAGTTGTGTTTTATGGCATAAGTAATTAGCATGTAATTTTCTGATTATTTTGTTGTATTACCTATATTGTTGTCGGTGGATATATTCAGAGATTTTGATTTTTTGAACGTTTTTTAATTTTTCTGGAAATTGTCTAGCCCTTCATGCTAAAATGTGGAAGGCATTTCCTTTTTTTAATTTTTTTTTTGAAATTTGAATGGAGATCATATGCCATAAGTAGTTTTTTTTTGTAGGTATGTTGTTTTTTTTTTGTCATATTTGTGAGTTTCGTGGTGTAAATAATTAAATTCTGGAAATGTGCATATTTAAAAGGTTTTTGGTTTCTAATATGCTCAATTCCAAGGAAAGTTTACATTGTTAAGTTGTTCGAATGCCAAAATTGGAAAATTGGGAAGTTATTTAAACTTATTAAATTCAATTTAGAAGCAAGGTACAATTAGAGCAAATGAATTTGAAGTTTGTTGAAATATTCATCTAATCAAACTTTTTTTTTGAATGCAGTGACTGTTTTGTTTTTTTACAATTTTGTGGAATTTGGTCGCATTTGATTTGGAAATGTATGTAATCAAAAAAAAATTGAAGTTATTTATATTTATATTAAATTGAATTTAGAAGCAAGCCATAATTAGAGCAAATGAATTTGCATTTTCTCGAAATATTCATCTAATCAAACGTTTGTTTTTTAAATGCAGTGACTATTTTGTTTTTTTTGCAAATTTGTGGAATTTGGTCTCGTTTGATTTGGAAATGTAGGTAATCAAAAAAAAATTAAATGCAGTGGCTATTTTGATTTTGACAAATTTGTAGAATTTAGTGTTAGTTGATTTGGAAATGTCTTTGAAAAGTTCAAAAAGTTTTGAAAAAATGGAAAACCAGAACGGAAAGGAAGAAAAAAAATAGGGAATCCCGGCCTAGCAAGATCCCGTCTGCAGCCCAGGCCCACCATGACGTCAATGTGACGTCGTCGGTGGCCGGAGCCGCCGCGGCCGCAGCGACATCGCCGGCGGTGAACCAGCGCGTGCGAGGACGCGCGGCTGGGCGCGCTGGACGCGCCTCGACGCGGGGTGTCGGAAGGTGGCAACGCCGCCACAGTCTGGCCGTCGGAGCTTCGCCGGCGAGGAGCAAACGCGGCGGCAACCTGCGGACGCGACGGCGTCGATTCCGGCGCGACCGCGGTGCTCCGGCAAGCGAGAGTCCGCGAGGAGGAAGTGGGGGCGACGGCACACCCAGGCGTATGCGTAGATCTGAGCGAGGAGGCGTGGTGTGGTGGCGCGGCACGCCGGCGGCGGCGCGGCGATTCCGGCATCGCGCAGAGAAGAGAGAGGGAGGGGGGCTCTGGACGTTTTTGCAGAAAAGACCTTCGGGTTTGTTGTAATTTAATGTAGTTCCTTCTCCTCGTGAAACTGTGGTCTGTGGGTTTGTTTTTCGGTTTGTGGGTTTTTTTTTGCAAAACCGTCACGGTTCTGCTGTGAGGGCCGTCCGATCGGCGGACGACGGCCAGGTTCAAAGCACTGTAGAACACTGCAGCAGTGAACAGTGATCTATAGTGACTCGAGCGCGGAGGGAGCGAGAATTCGGCCAGCTTTTATATAGTTAGTAATATGGAACAAATTTGTTGTGTACGCGTGGAGCTGTCTGATTATCTCCCTGAATCTCCACATATCATTGTATGCCATGACAATTAGATTAGTCGTTTTCAAGCAAACCGTTGCTGCGTAGATGGCGCTCGCACAACCACATTATTAGGGGATGAGACAAGGTGACCCGATATCGCCAATGCTATTTAATATAGTGGCTGATATACTAACAATTATGATTGAACGTGCAAAGGCTGATGGCCAAAATGAAGGAGTGATACCGCATCTCGTTGATGGTGGTTTATCCATTCTTCAATACGCCGATGATACAATTATGTTCATGGAACATGACATTGAGAAAGCTCAAAATTTAAAGTTAATTATGTCCACGTTCGAGCAATTATCGGATCTAAAAATAAACTTTCATAAAAATGAATTGTTTTGTTTTGGTGAGGTCCAAGAAAATGTCTCGTTGTATGCTGATTTATTCGGCTGCGGGCAAGGCCAGTTTCCTATCAACTATTTGGGTATTCCGATACATTATCGGAGACTCACAAATGCTGAAGGGAAAATGGTAGAGGAGAGACTTCAAATCCGTTTAAATAGCTGGAAAGGCAAACTATTATTCTTGGGAGTAAGATTAGTTCTCATAAACTCAGTACTAACTAACATGGTACTTTATATGATTTCTTTCTTCCAACTTCCGAAAGGAGTCTTAAAACAATTGGATTACTTTCGATCAAGATTCTTTTGGCAAGGTGATAGTGAGAAACGAAAATATCGACTGACTAAGTGGAGTGTGGTTTTGCTGTCCCAAGGACCAAGGATAGAGCCCTGCTTGACAAATGGATCTTCAAGCTTCTTGCTGAAGATGGAGTATGGCAAACCCTTCTTAGAAGAAAGTATGTGGGATCTCGAGTGTTATCTCAGGTTATTTGGAAACCTGGTGATTCTCACTTCTGTGCTGGTCTCATGGCCACGAAGAAGTTCTTCTTCCCGCATGGATCTTTCTCTATTAAGGATGGTTCAGAAATTAGGTTCTGAGAGGATATCTGGGTAGGCCAAACCACGCTCCGAGAACAATATCCGGCATTGTACAATATTGTGCGAAACAAAGGCGACACGCTCGCTAAGGTGGTGAGAACTTCCCCACCGAATGTTTCGTTCAGAAGAAGTTTATTTGGTCCTAGGCAAGATTCTTGGAATGCTCTGCTATTGCGGCTAGACTAGGTCCAGCTGACACAAGGTCCGGATAAATTTAAATGGAATCTCAACAAGAATGGTATATTCTCGGTTGATTCCATGTACAGGGCGTTAATCCATCCTGATGTCCCAGTTTATAATAATAATAATAATAATAATAATAATAATAATAATAATAATAAATTAGAAGATGAAGATCCCGCTAAAAACTAAAGTGTTTGCATGGTATCTTCGTTGAGGGGTAATTCTTACTAAAGATAACCTTGTCAAACGCAATTGGCACGGAAGTAAAAAGTGTGTCTTTTGTCATCATGATGAGACAATTAAGTATTTATTCTTCCAGTGCGAATTTGCTAGATCTATATGGTCAGCCATCCTGATAGGTTCTACCTTATTCCCTCCACGTAGCGTTGTGAATATTTTCGGCAATTGGCTAAACGGAGTGGACTCTAGGTTTAAACTTCTTATTAGGGTGGGAGCGATTGCCATTATTTGGTCGCTATGGCTAAGTAGAAATGACAAGATTTTTAATGATAAAAATACTTCTGTTATGCAGACTATCTACCGGTGCACAGCTACGCTACGATCATGGTCGTCCCTACAGCGTGTGGAGCATCGAGACCAGTTTTTGGAGGTGTCCTCTCGGTTGGAGGCTGTGGCGAGGGAGTTCTTTTCCCAGCATGGGTGGCAGCATAATTTCCGGATTGGACCTCCACCACCACCGTCTTAGGCGTCTCCACAATTTCTCAATTTGATATGTAATTTGCCTTTTATCTTTTGTTGTTTCGAGACTTCTGAACTTGTTAGGGCTGTGTGCATCTTTTTTTTTTTGAATTTTTTCATATATATTAAACCAACAAAGAGTACACGATTATATCGATTACAAAAACAATACTAAAAGAGACGAGCAAATCTATGAGATCTTCAAACCCTTTTTTCTTTCATGACACAATCTTGTACTTTTTAAAAGCAGCCGTAGAACAACGCCGAAAACACCAAACCACAGACCTATGAATACCAACGAAGGTTCTCCCCTTTTAATTTTGAGCCGCAATGCCAAGCCTTTGTGCACGCACGCAACCATTAAATTAATCAAGCAACATCGGCAAGAGCACCACCACTGATATTCCAGGGACAAATAACCGAGTCACTTTGTCGACGTCATTGGGAGCCGAGAGAACGAATCACCATTGCCGAAGACGTGGTAGGCAGGATAGATAATGCGAGGACAAACCTCCTCGCGGCAACCATGAAAAACGATCCAAGATTGATCTGGCGAAGCAAGATCTGAAGAACCATACCTAGACAAACTTAATCTTCCAAAGCCACCATTGACGTCGAGAAGGAGATCTCGCCGACGAACGAAGCGCGGAAGATCACTTATTGCAGACGATGTCATCTCTATTGACGAAGAAGACAACAACCAAAACCAAGCTCTAACATTAAAGAACTTTGTATAGCGCCCTGCGCAGGTCCGAGGTCCCCACGCCTCGTAGTGTCAGAGCGGCACCTAGAGGAGGTGAGGACCCGTCAATTCTTAGACGAAGGCGACGATTAAGGTGCAGATGGCGCCGGCGGCGACAGCTAGGGTTCAAACCCTAGGCCGCCGCCTCTCTTTCTTTCTTTTCTTGCGAGAGTCTCTCTGGACGATCGTCCCAGATGTTTCTGTTAGAGCTGTGTGTATCCTAATTATGCAGAGGCCGGGTGTAACTTTAAGTAATAAAGTTCCTTTATCGAAAAAAATTAGATCGTAATATGTGCCATGCTTTTGCCACTCCGCTTCATTAGTTCCCGCTTGACATTGACTACTTGACTACACGCCACACCAGTCCTCTCCTACTTTGGGTGGTGTGGAATGGTAGGAACACAGTTGGCTTTGGTGACCCTGATAACCATCGACGGGAAGAACTGCAATCAAGTTCCACACATGAAAGGCCATGAGATGCTCTTAAACTTGTGGTGCTAGGCATTTGTAAGACACTCTGAAGGTAGCAAAACTTCAACAACAACAAAAACTCTGTAGGTAGCAGTAATGCAGTGTTCGGATATACAACATATAATTTATTTGTAAATTCCCTCACAAGCAGTACTTCTGAACTCAATAAAATATGTACTGAATTGAAATTACACACAGATTTGGAGGAATGCTCATATATAAAATGAACTTTACATCAATGAACTCCAGCTCATTCATCAGTTTTGCAAGATCATAAGAACACCATCAGCATTCAGCACAATAGCACACTCAGCTCATTCATCAGTTTGGGATTTCTTGCTCCCGGGCTGCAGTGAACCCTCTAGTTAAAAAAAATAAAAATCATATTTATAAGTTTCAAAAAAATCTAGAAATAATTATGCATGTTGTCAATGATATATCCCACAAGTGTGTAAAATCTCGGTTTGAAATATTATATATTTTGTTCTACACAAAAATGACAAATGTGTAGATCTAGATATACATACTTTCAAATCTTCAAAATATACAAGATTTGTTATTTTTGTGTAGCCTAGAATATAAAGTATTTTGGATAAAAAATTCACATTTGTGGGATACATCATTAGTAACATGCATGAATTTTTTAAGATTTTTTTAAAACTTTAAAATATCATTTCCGATTTTTTTTAACCAGAGGGAGCACTGGTGCTCGGGATCAAAAAGTGTTTTCCGACTCAGATCTCTCCTCTGTCAATCTTTCGTTTAGTCGAACAAACAAGTTACCGCTGCTTTACAGGTCCGATAAATTATTTATTCTGCTTCAGTACAAGTTGTAAAACAGAACTATCTAAGTTGAAAAAAGAAGCTCAAAACAATGGTCAAATGCAGAGCTAAAACTTTATAACTGTTTCCAAACCAAAATGCACAATGTTCAAGTTAAAATTCCAGCAATGCAGATGGTAAAGCAGACTACAAAGCACTAAGCCACTAACCTGTATATTCCACTACTGCATATCATATCACTGTGCGCTAGATCATTTGTGCTTTTAAACAAGGAGGTGAGCAAAATATATGATATGCAAACCTGATCATATGCATCAATGCTCTGTTCTTGGACGCAGTCCGGAAACCTGCACGACTTGTGAGGGGTATCAAGGAAAGATATAAGAAAGGAGTTGCGATTGTTCTTGTCTTACTAGAAGGATAGGGCGCGCTCTGCCGCGCCAGACAGATTACTGCGGTAATCTAACAACATTCTTTACTACTTTGCATAAGACCATGTACATTTAACTGAAGTAAGAGTCTAAAAGTTTAAAGATAAGATATGATGGAGAGAACATTAACTAAAAAGAGTTTGTTGTGAATTTAAATATATCCACATAGAAGCATGTCCACATCTTCGCTTGAATAACTATATCTTTTCGACAAATATAGCTTTATTTGCGGTGAGCCGCACAATTACTCTTTAGTACGTTCTCCGTCAAAATAATGCATCTTGCAACACAAAACGCTAACAAATCATTTAGCGGTCTGTTTGGATATAATATCCACAAAACCAAAGTATAAGCTCTTCTAATCCGGTTTGTGGTTCTTGGTTCTCACAGAAGGATAGTATTTACTCCCTTTCTAGGAGCATACCATCTAATTAACAAGCAAAAACACGTACCAAGAGCATGGTTTGGGTATTACCGTCCGGCAACCGCAAATCCTGAGCACCCCAGATAAATAGGATTTACCGTGCAAAATATCCTGAATTTATTTGATGAATGCACAATCTAGATAATTAAGATGTATCTAATAATGTTAACATTGAACAAACCTTGGCGCATTGGTAGCAACTTGCTGGGCTGCACTCACATTGGAGTACGGAGGTCCCCTGCTACCGTCAGTTTCATGTGTAAACTGAGCCTAGATCTTAATTAACGCTTTTTTGCGATAATTTGAATTCAAAATTTGTTTTAAAATTTTCGAGCGATAAATCCATGGTATTTTCTGGTAACCACAAATCCCAAGCCCCCTCAGAACTTTTCCTCTGTTCAATATCCAAAACCTTGCGAGAGAGGAACGGTGCCATCTTATATAATAAAAGTGTTTCTGAAGGAGAAATAAAGACCATTCCAAATCTCTGCTTACACCAAGAGGCCACATGCAACACCGTACAAGTCAAACATCAACACCTATAGGCTACATCAGCCACCAGGCATGACCACCCACAACAAGGGGCGATGCACAACAAGTAGCAGCTTCATCCAATGGAGCAAGCAGCAGCAAGTCGACGGCAAGACCACCAAATGGAAACTAAATCAAGTGTGGGAAGGAGAAGCATTCTAGCTGTACATCAACCAGAAAAACGGCATCAGGATAATCCAACTGTACCAAAGACTACCAATACAACTTTTAACCTTTTGAAAACATAGAAAATGCCCAAGGGCTAATACAACCAGATGATGAACATACACTGTAAACTCATTTCTGAGGGAAAACAATCAACATAAGTGTCCCACAGCCAGGTTACAGATAATAGAGCTATGCAGCTCAATAATATTTAGCAATTCATGCAAGACACACAATAATATATGGCAATTCATGCAGGACACACAATACCATTTAGTTCATGACTTCTGCTCTTTCAAATTACAAAGTTTAGCTGTTGGATGTGCATTACTTCTTTGTAACTTCAAACCGAAGTTCAACCTGATGCAATGCAGGCAAAAACTGAATCAAAGCCATGAAACTACATATACTGCGACACGGCCAATGCAGGGTTAAATCCATCTCCTCTCATATATAAGAAAAAAGTTACAGTAGTCAAAGTCTTACTGTACACTGAATTTAAGTAAGCACAGCTAGTACTGTAGTCTTGCTTTCAACCTCAGGCCAACCCAATAGACAAAACACACACAGCCAACCCAACTAAGAACAACCAGAAAACAATAGGAAAAAACATAGTACACCGTCAGGAAGAAATCAAAGAAAGAATACTATAAACGCTCAAACCAGCATCACAACAACACTTCGTGAAACAACCATACTGAACCCTGAAGTCCCTGGTATATTTGTTGATGTAAAAGCAGCATGCCAGGATACCGTTCGGTCCCTCTTCACCTGAAGGCAACCACCATTGGCATTAGTATAACCGAGAAACAGCAAGGTTTAAAGATATTCTTTCATAACAAATAATTTAAGCATGAAAACCGATGGTCAATTGTACACTTGATGAAGAAACCCAATATATATTTACAGAGATGCAGAGGCCCTGGAGATTATGAGAAATAAGCATTCAATCTAATTAAGTTGAGTCATAAGGCCCATGAACTAAATAGTTAGCTGTATCCCAATCAACTTAAACTTGCAAATCGCTAAATAGAAGGTCCCTTGAATTTCACAAATGTTCAAAATAGTTCTGAATTGGTGCTCGCTTGATTGCTGGTTATAACCAATACATGGTCAATCACCATGTACCATCTTTATCTAACAAATTACTTCTACCGCTGAGTTTTGAACAGAGAAACAATATGCACTTTAAATATAAGAAATTTCTCACTTTTCTTTGTGATGTAAAGAGGAATATCAAGGGAAATGTATCCTAGCAAAGAATATAGTAACATATACCAGATGAGTTGCGATGCAAACACGTAGTACAACAACTGATGTTTTGTTTTCTGTTATGTAGGTTGGCCTCTCATCAGATAAAATGTCGAACAATCAACTCATAGGCATCTATAACTTGTATCCTACATTTCGATTAGTCAGAAAACATATGTCGCACTTCATACATTGATATGAGGCTACTCATATGCAACTCCTACACCTAACAGCAGTCTGCGATGTCCTTAGCAACACTATTACCACAAAAGTGAAGCCCATTCAGTCTAAATTATCCAAAATCAGATCTGTAAGAGAAATATCTGCAAAAAAATAAGAAAATGAGATTTGCATGTATCTTAGACTTGGCTAATAGTAGATCATACCTGTGCTAAATAGGACATGCAGATAAGTTTATGAGAATAGACTGGAAAAAAGAAATCAAACGGCAAAGACATAGTGAGTGCAAGCCAAGTTGTTAAATAATCATCGTATGGTCCCATCAAACGGAATCAGCAATTAAACGATGTTCTAGCTTTGCATTTTCCAAGTCAGTAAGTAGTAGCAATACATTGCGAAATCTGGAACTTCAGCTGAACTGGATGAAAGATCTCTGATTACCACAAAAAGAAATGAGGGAGTAGTAGTACTTATTTCAAAAAAGATAGCACGTCATCGGATCAAGAGATGTCAATAAACCAAATCCTATGTAGCTTGCACTCCTTGTGTAGGCCAATCTAATATCTGACCACAATACTAAAGCACAAAAAATAAAACAATAAATGCAGGCCAATCTAATATCTGACCCACCTATGGAACTTTACTACTGAAAATCTCGGAAGACCACAGATTCTTTGAGTGAGACTTTATGGTCCAATAATGAGAATACGTTTACCAAATAATGTGGAAGCTTATGAGGCACATATACCATCTCCACTTGTAAGGCTTCTGCATGAATCGTTCTGATGAATTTAAGTTATTGTCACACGCTGAGGAATTTATAGGGAGAACTGGTGGTTAAGAATTGTTCATAACTTAAAAACCATAAATGCCTTTGGTTTTTCTTATGATGAATCTGGTATACTTTTCTCACCCATATTTGATGTGCATGCATATGCCAGTATGCCACCAGAAAGGCAAATGTGCCATGAATTAGGAGTCCTAGCTCCCAATCATTCTACCGTTCTCCCAAGAAATAATAGCTAATGAAAGAATGGTCATATATAGTTCCACTTGAAATATCATGGTAAAAGAAACAAGCTCAGCCACGACTAAACAGAAGAACGAATGCAAAAGAGACAATCTAGTACACTCTTATATCAAAACAAAATTTATTTACCATTCAGAGATTTGTCCTTATACTCCTATATTGAGCCAAATCACACAAAAATGATGGCATTAGTGCAGACGTTTGCCCCTACACTGCATACAACAATGCACCTGGTGACCTGCCATGATTCACATATGGGAATGGTCCATACTCAATACTAAAGAGACCAAGCCTTACTCCGCATTAGGATTGATAATTTATCCATGGTGACAACTCTTATTAACTGTATGCTCACCAAGGCAGAGGCGTGTTGTGCCTGCAGCTTCAGGTGGGGCGGCCTAGGAGAGGGGAGCTTAGCAATGGTTAAGGTCTTTTGGCAGTCCTGCAGGGACTTAACTGGTGACTATTTAATGGACATTCTTTATAAACTTAGGCACTCCCTAAATGAACAGAAATAGTTAATGGAACACAAAAAAACATGATGTCATTTTGGTGGTGTCTTGCATGTATTAGAAGCAAATACTTCCACTCTACAACTGGCTTTCAGTTTTAAAAACAAAAGCCTGAACAATATCAGGTATGAATTCTAACACAGCTCATGACCTAGCCGCCTCCTGTTATGAATATTTGATGCTTTCTAAAAGGTAAGGATCTAAATACAAACAAAAAAGGTAAGGATCTGCAACAACTGTATAAAATCTTTTAAAGCTGGTTTGGCCATTTTTGTCTGGGAATGCTGATCTTAGGTATAGGGACATGCATTGTATTAGAAGAAAATGGTCTGGAACCAATTTTAACTCCTCAAAAGAGTTACAACAACAAAAATCATGCACTTATAGAAGGATAAATTCGCTTAAACCTGAAACTAAGTATTTACTTATTAACAAACTGAGGTCATACTTCAGGGTCTAAGAATCTTCCCCAACAGCTAAACAAGAAGAAATTTGTAACAGCAGGATTTCACCGTCCTGTTTGGATACCTTTCTTGGAGCTCAATTATAAACTACAATGGTGCCAATTTATAATGTCCTGTAATTCACCTCGTATTCTCACAATGCAAAATAAACCTAAAAGTGTGACCAAATTGGTGTGGCAGTAAAAAAATCACCTTCATATGCGGTTTGCCTCGCTTAATCTCCATGCCACCAGTCTTTATAGCACGTTGACAATATAGACATGCCCACCTCAAACACACAGCGCCGGACCGCACTCCCTCGACTACCGAAAAGCAAATGCAGCCCACAAGAATTCACAAATCAAAAACAAATCTGAGGGAATGCCAAACCAAAAAGACAAAGGAGCCAACCAAATCAGACCTGAATCCACCCCCAAAATCCCCAAAGCCAGCACGCATGTAGGCAAAATCAAGCACAACAGCAAACCAAAGAAAACAAAGGAACTGACGAAACGAAACACCAAATCCGGGCCCAAGCCACCACAGTAAACCAACCGCCAGGTACTCATCCTCTAATCCCCACATTAAGAGAGCAATCATTCACACGTAGGACAAGAATTAGGAGGCAAACGCCCCCACAGAAACCAAACGGTGGAATACGCAGGCAAAGGCACCACCGTACAGAACAAAGAAAGCACAATCCAGAGAGAATAAGAAGAGGAAAGAACTAGATCGGAACAAAGGCTCCTCCACCGCACCCCTTAGACCAAGTAGGCGCAGGCGGCGCTGAAGAAACCAGCCAAAACCAAGCGGTGGCGCTGGAACGACGGCCGCAATGAAAAGAAGGACCAGCCGGAGATGAGCCGCCGCAGACGGTGAAGCAATAAAGAAAGGAGCTCCGATGGAAAATTAACCTGGATGGGAATCTGGACGCAGGGGTCAGGGAAGAGCCTTGAAACGTTCCAACCCTTGTCGACGCAGCCCTTGACAGAGGCGTAGAGGGGCAGCTTCTCCTCCCCCGTCGGCGTGACGGCGCATCCTCCGCTTCTGCCGACCCCTCGTCCGGTGCAGCGCTAAGAACAGCAAGGGAGAGAACATGGTGATCCAGGAGGCGCCGTCGTCGGAGTGCAGCGCTGGGGCGAGCCGCCGCTAAGCAGCAAAGCGGGAGGCAGGCTGAATCGGCGGCGGCATTTGACCGCAGAGAGGAGAGAATGACCCAGAGCACGCGCAATCGGTCAGAGTAACCGACTTGAAATCAACGAGGAGGTGGACGCTCTGGAAGGCTCGAAATCCACGTGGAACTCACACACAGGCCCACCCAAGACCCATCAGATCCGCAAACAAACTGCATAGCGAACGCACCCACACACACCCGCAGACACTCGCACAGACATGCGGGTTCAAACAAACTTGGCCCACGCGCAGCGACGGGGTATACGCAACAGACGAAAACGAGCTAACCAAAACGAGTCACTGACATGTGGGTCCAAAACGTGGATGAACCACAGGCTACCAATCCTAGGGAGTTTAGATGTTGTAGAGATTAGTTCCACACAAGAGGATAAATCAGTCAACAGGTAGCTAGACAATTCAGATGAGTACATGTACTCAACATTGACTGTTCATATCCTCTTTGAAAAAAATCTACAATTAATTCATTGTATCGTATAATTTATGTGTTGAAAGTTCCTGACAAAATCATGGATGTAATACAGGTAAACTATGTAAATCTGCAAAATTCTAACTTCAATGGGAAACTACTAAACTACTACCGAAGCAGGTCCTCATGCTACTGCCATTTCTCCTAGTAACTGAAAGCTTTTCTTCCCTTCCGTCAAAAAAAAAAGAAGCCTTTCTTCCCCTCCTGAACACCGTTGGTCGGACCTCAACTCTTGCACCAGTGGTCTAGTAGCGATGATGGAAGAATTGGCTAGAGCTGCTTGTCCCGGGATCCGAACACTGATACTGGCCGGTGCCGGTGTCGGAGCTCTGGAACTCCTCGGCTTGTTAGTACGCCGCGTCGCTGTTGTCCAGATAACTGTAGTTCTCATCCATGCTGGAGTTGGTGTCGGAGAGCTGGAACTCCTCGGCCTGCCATTGAGCTCTGTAGCTGTTGTCCAGATTAGTGAAGTTCTCATCCATACCCATGGGGTACTCGAGCGTGTCAATGTAGCCCCCGCCGGTGACGACCTGAGCAGAGTAGTGTTGAGAATATAGGCAATTGTTCGATTAAATTAATCCAAGAATAAATCATGAACATGGCATACACAGTGCTAATGACATACTGAAACTTCATGATGAAACTACGTACTAGACAAATAGTAGAAACATCTACGCATATGACTAGTACTGCAAACATGGAAATAAACAGGAGAGGGATAAACATGTTATACCCTCCAGTAGGCCAGTTGGCCGTGGCAGCAGCGGAGGCTGCGGCGGCAGCGGCAGCGTTGGCAGTCTCTTGGGCGGCGGCGGCCGCAGCAGCAGCATTGGCGCCGCAGCAGCAGTGGCGTCCTCGTTGGTCATGATGATGATGAAGGCGACGCAGATGTAGTGGACGAAGAGGAAGTAGACGACGTAGGGGACGAAGATTGGCGAGCAGTCGCGTAGGAGACGCTCCCCAAAAACCTAATCGCCCCTCTCCCGTACAGGAAACGGAGAGGCGGGGTTTCGGAGGCCTGCTCTCCCGTCGACCTTGTACGCGGCGGACGGGATGGGATCAGCGATGGCAGCGACAGCAAAGGAACGATGGTAGCGGCGCGTGGAGCAGATGATTCTGTTCTGTGTTCGCAAGAGAGGAGCGACCTCTCCTTTATACACGCAGCGCAGGAGGCGAGAGGTCCAACAGAAACGCGTGCAATCAATTCCGTTAAGGCAAATGAATTCTGGAAACGGTCGTACTTAAGACAGACGTTTCAACTTCGTATTCATTTCCATTAAGGAAAAACGTTTCATGACCGTTCACATTTTATTCCTGCGTGACAAAAAGAATACATCGGCTCGGCGAGATTCCCGCAACCCGCGGCACGTCGTGACGAGGCGAGGCGGGCGGCGGAGGAGGAGGAGCGCGCGTGTGGTACACAGCCATTCTCCTAATACCTCACACCAACTCATACTAGTAGGAGAATGTCTCAGTATATAAGCTGATGCACATCTCACTAAACTAGCGGTATGGGACTAAACTCCCACCACATGCCATGACAACATGGGCCTTAGGGATTTTCAGAATTGTTAAATGGGCTAAATGGCCCAATATTTCAGCAATCCCCCACCAGATCCCAAAGACCCATGATGTTGTCATCTGTTCCAAACACTGTTTTGATATACCAGTATTTTCAGTGGAGACCCGTTAAGGTTGAACATCCACCTAGAGCAATCAGCTACACTCCTTCACAACTGACAATGGACTAGGCCTTGAATTGTCAGTTTGGCGTAAAGTAGTTTCACTGAATGTCTTACCAGTACTAGGCTGCCGAAGGCTGACCCCTCGGGTGGAGCATATTAGTCACTCCTGGCCTTTTCATGAACTTACTAGAGATCACCCTAATCTCATAGACTGTGACCAGCAGTCAGGTTCATATAGGTGTGTTCCTCCAAAGATCGCTCTGTAGGATAGCGTCTTGCTTATGCAAAGCTTTGGAACACATTAAGACATGTCAACCTGCCATACAGTTACCGAGAGTATTGCATCTCCAACGGAGTAGGTTAGTAAAAGTACTCTCCTCAGTTAACCATCAGCTTGTTTTCCCAGGTCCTACTTCACGGGATCTCCGATCACATAGGTTGGGTTACTACCATGGCAGCTCATGTGGGTTTCATCCCTATCTCCTCGATGCATTTTCTATCACAACACGTGATAGCCCTTTAGTAAAGGGATCTGCCAGATTCTTAGCCGACTGGATATAATCCAGCGCTATTACTCCGGAGTTTCTCAAATGTCTGACAGCTTTTAATCTCATTCTTATATGTTTGTTGGACTGCATGTTGTCCTTTGAACTCTTGACCTTGGTAATCACTGTCTGATTGTCACAGTTCATAAGGATAGCCGGAACTGGCTTTTCAACCACAGGCAAGTCCATCAACAGATCTCGAAGCCATCCTGCTTCGACACCAGATGTGTCCAATGCTGTTAATTCTGCTTCCATTGTCGATCTCGTCAGGATCGTTTGCTTGCAAGACTTCCAGGAAACAGCACCACCTCCAAGGGTAAACACATAACCCGTTGTGGCTTTCATCTCATCAGCATCAGAGATCCAATTCGCATCACAATACCCCTCAAGCACTGACGGGCTTCCAGAATAGTGAAGTCCGTAGTTCTCAGTACCTTTCAGATAGCGCATAATTCTTTCGACAGCATGCCAATGAACATCACCCGGATTGGAAACAAACCGGCTCAGTTTGCACACAGCAAACATGATGTCAGGCCTTGTAGCGCTTGCTAAGTACATGAGTGAACCAATGACTTGAGAGTACCTCAACTGATCCTTAGCTGTGCCTTTGAATTTTCGAATTTGCACACTAGGATCATATGGTGTTGGAGAAGTTTTGCAGTCCGAATATCCAAAACGACTCAAAATCTTCTCAACGTAATGAGATTGCAACAGAGTAATCCCACCCTCATTATCTCTCAATAGCTTGATGTTCAAAATAACATCAGCCACACCAAGGTCTTTCATCTCAAAGTTCTGAGACAGAAAAGATTTAACCTCCTCAATGACTTTGAGGTTGGTCCCAAATATCAGTATGTCATCAACATACAAGCACAGTATAACTCCTTCGCCCCCACCATGGCGATAATATACACATTTGTCAGCTTCATTAACAACAAAACCAGCAGAGGTTAAAGTTGTATTGAACTTCTCATGCCATTGCTTAGGTGCTTGTTTCAGGCCATATAATGATTTCAGTAACTTACACACCTTTCCTTCCTGACCATCTAATACAAAGCCATCTGGCTGTTGCATGTAGATTTCCTCGTCTAGCTCTCCGTTCAGGAAAGCCGTCTTAACATCCATCTGGTGGACGAGAAGACCATGCGAGGCTGCCAAAGAGAGTAATACTCGTATGGTGGTCAGTCTGGCCACAGGTGAATAAGTATCGAAGAAATCTTCCTCTTCTTTCTGGGAATAACCCTTGGCCACAAGTCTAGCCTTGTACTTTTCAATTGTACCATCGGGCCTAAGCTTCTTTTTGAACACCCACTTACATCCCAATGGTTTACAGCCATAGGGACGTTCAGTAATTTCCCATGTTCCGTTAGCCATGATGGAGTCCATCTCGCTACGAACCGCTTCTTTCCAGTAATCAGCATCCGGAGACGCATAAGCCTCTGAGATAGAAGTGGGAGTATCATCCACGAGGTATACAAGGAAATCATCACCAAAGGACTTTGCAGTCCTCTGTCTCTTGCCCCTACCAAGGGTTTCCTCATCATCCTCCTCAGGATTTTCATCATGTGTTTGTTCATAATATTCCATCGGAATGACAGGTTCAGGAGTCTCATTAGATTCCTGTCTAGAAGTGCTTTGCATATCTCTCATAGGAAAAATATCCTCAAAGAATGTAGCATCTTTAGACTCCATAATTGTACCGACCTTCACGTCAGGTACCTCGGATTTCACTACTAGAAATCTATAGCCGACGCTGTTCTTAGCGTAGCCCAAATTAACACAGTCCACGGTCTTTGGTCCAAGCTTACGCTTTTTGGGGATCGGCACATTGACTTTCGCCAAGCATCCCCAAGTACGCAAGTATGAGAGTGTCGTTTTTCTCTTCTCCCATTTTTCATAGGGAGTGATCTCACTGTCTTTTGTCGGAACTTTATTCAGGACATGACATGATGTCAATACAGCCTCCCCCCACCATGCCTTGGATAAACCCGATGTATCTAACATGGCGTTAACCAAATCTGTTAGAGTACGGTTTTTCCGTTCAGCAACCCCATTTGACTGGGGTGAATAGGGAGGCGTCCTCTCATGAATAATGCCGTGTTCCGCACAGAAAGAATCAAACTCATGTGAGAAGTACTCTCCACCACGATCTGACCGGACTCGTTTAATTTTCTTTTCAAGTTGATTCTCAACTTCTGCCTTATAGATTTTAAAGTAGTGTAGAGCCTCATCTTTAGTGCTTAACATATATATATAGCAAAATCTAGTGGAATCATCTATGAGTGTCATGAAATATCTTTTTCCACCTTTAGTCAGCACGCCATTCATCTCACAAAGATCAGAATGTATGAGTTCTAACGGTGCCAAGTGTCTCTCCGTCGCAGCTTTATGGGGCTTGCGAGGTTGTTTTGCTTGCACACACGAAAGGCACTTAGAACCTTTGGCTAAAGTGAAATTCGGGATTAAATTCAATTTTGCTAACCGCGTCATACAACCGAAACCAATGTGACAAAGACGTGAATGCCAAACTTCTGTTTCATTAACATTCGAATGAATATTGTTCACGACTTTATTACAAAAATCAGCGAGGGAAAAGCGGAACAAGCCTCCGCATTCATAACCTTTTCCAACAAATAGTCCATATTTCGTAATAACTACTTTATTAGACTCAAATACCAACTTAAACCCTTCTCTACATAGAAGGGAGCCACTAACGAGATTCTTCTTGATGGCGGGGACATGCTGCACGTTCTTGAGCTGCACGATCCTTCCCGAAGTAAACTTCAGATCGACCGTGCCAACACCAAGAACAGAAGCACTTGCGCCATTCCCCATCAGTACGGATCCGTTCCCTGTGACCTGATAAGAAGAAAACAATGAGATGTCAGCACATACATGTATATTTGCACCCGTGTCAATCCACCAATCGTTAGACTGAAAAACTGAAAATACAGTAAACAAATTACCGTACCCGGATGCACCATTCTCATTGTTGCTCACAACCATGTTGGCAGACTTGGAGTCCTGTCCTGGTTTCTTGAACTTCTTTGGGCACTTGGGAGCCCAATGTTCCTCTGAACCACATGTGAAGCAGGCTCCCTTCTTCTTATCCTTGTTGAAGGGCTTCTTACCCTTCTTCTTGAAGTCGGTATTCTGTTGGACACTAGGTCTTCCCTTGGGCTTGTGGTGGTTGGAGTTCTTCTGTACAAAATTGGCGACAGAAGATCCCTCGTTCCCTTTTCCGTTTGAGTCCTTTGCTCTCGAGTTCTGCTCCACACTCAGATGGCCGATGACATCCTCCACTGAGAATTCACGCCTCTGATGTTTCAGAGTAGTAGCAAAGTTCCTCCAGGAATTGGGCAGCTTAGCGATTATGCATCCCGCGACAAACTTGCCCGGTAACACACACTTCAGAAGCTCAAGCTCCTTAGCGATGCACTGTATCTCATGAGCTTGTTCCAATACAGAACGGTTTTCAACCATCTTGTAATCATGGAACTGCTCTATAGTGTACATCTCGCTTCCAGCATCAGTTGCGCCGAATTTAGATTCGAGCGCCTCCCACAAGTCCTTGGCAACCCGCACATGTAAATATGCATCAACCAACTTATCTCCGATCACGCTCAGAATGGCTCCAACAAAGACGACGGTGGCATCCCTGAACGCCTTCTCCTGTTCAGGAGCAATCGTTCCATTGGGAGTAACACCGGCGACCCAGAACACGTTCATTGCAGTGAGCCATAAGGTGGTTTTGGTTTGCCAACGCTTAAAATATGTCCCCGTAAACGGGGCTGGTTTCAGTGCAGCAGCAAAACCATTGACCGAAAATTGCCTACACATATTAGGTTTTTGGATTGTTGAGAATATAGGCAATTGTTCGATTAAATTAATCCAAGAATAAATCATGAACATGGCATACACAGTGCTAATGACATACTGAAACTTCATGATGAAACTACGTACTAGACAAATAGTAGAAACATCTACGCATATGACTAGTACTGCAAACATGGAAATAAACAGGAGAGGGATAAACATGTTATACCCTCCAGTAGGCCAGTTGGCCGTGGCAGCAGCGGAGGCTGCGGCGGCAGCAGCAGCGTTGGCAGTCTCTTGGGCGGCGGCGGCCGCAGCAGCAGCATTGGCGCCGCAGCAGCAGTGGCGTCCTCGTTGGTCATGATGATGATGAAGGCGACGCAGATGTAGTGGACGAAGAGGAAGTAGACGACGTAGGGGACGAAGATTGGCGAGCAGTCGCGTAGGAGACGCTCCCCAAAAACCTAATCGCCCCTCTCCCGTACAGGAAACGGAGAGGCGGGGTTTCGGAGGCCTGCTCTCCCGTCGACCTTGTACGCGGCGGACGGGATGGGATCAGCGATGGCAGCGACAGCAAAGGAACGATGGTAGCGGCGCGTGGAGCAGATGATTCTGTTCTGTGTTCGCAAGAGAGGAGCGACCTCTCCTTTATACACGCAGCGCAGGAGGCGAGAGGTCCAACAGAAACGCGTGCAATCAATTCCGTTAAGGCAAATGAATTCTGGAAACGGTCGTACTTAAGACAGACGTTTCAACTTCGTATTCATTTCCATTAAGGAAAAACGTTTCATGACCGTTCACATTTTATTCTGCGTGACAAAAAGAATACATCGGCTCGGCGAGATTCCCGCAACCCGCGCGCGTCGCGTCGTCGCGTCGCGTCGCGTCGCGACGAGGCGAGGCGGGCGGCGGAGGAGGAGCGCGCGTGTGGTACACAGCCATTCTCCTAATACCTCACACCAACTCATACTAGTAGGAGAATGTCTCAGTATATAAGCTGATGCACATCTCACTAAACTAGCGGTATGGGACTAAACTCCCACCACATGCCATGACAACATGGGCCTTAGGGATTTTCAGAATTGTTAAATGGGCTAAATGGCCCAATATTTCAGCAAGTAGTACTGAGACGCCAGGGTGCCGTCGACGAACTTGGGGTCGTAGTACCCAGCCGGCAAGCACGACCCGTCGTCAGCGTACCACATGGTCAGGTCGGGCCAGCCGCAATCAGCATTGTCGCCGGCGCTTGCCTATCGTCGACGGCGCCCACGTCGTAGTTGCCGGCTGCTGGCTGCAACGGGAAGCGATCGTCCCTCTCCTTGCCCAGCTCGGCCTCGAGGTAGCTCCGGTGCGTGTGCAGCGCGCGCGCGTCCGGCTTGGCAGCGACGCTGCGGTACCTGTCGAGGACGCCCTCCTTGGACTCCCACACGAGCCGGGTCTCGGCGCCGGAGTCGGGGGCGGGGGCGCAGACGAGCGCGACCTGGACGTCGCAGAGCTCGCAGAGCTCCCACGCCTTCTTCTGGAGCGCCTTGGTCTTCTTGGCGTACTCGGCGGCCGCGCTGCTCCTCTTGGCGATCTTGCTGCGTGCCATTGTTGCCTGGCAAAGGCGACTCCTTCTTCTGTTCTTGCTGCTGCTCCTCTGATCAGATCGCCTAAACTGGCTAGCTCGTTGCGGCTCTCCGGGCGGCGAGGCGGCTGGTATATAGATACGCGGGAGATCTTCTCTGCGCCGGAGCCGGACGCGGACTCGTCTGTCTCTCCCGAACACGGTACCTATCGAGGACGCCCTCCTCGGACTCCCACACGAGCCGATCCCTGGCGCCAGAGCAGGAGGCGCAGACGATCGCGTCGGGGACGTCGCAGAGCTTGTGGAGCTCCCACGCCTTCTTCTTGAGCGCCTTGTTCCTCTTGGCGAACGTCTCGGCGTCGCTGCTCCTCTTCGCGATCTTGCGGAGCGCCATTGTTGGGTGGCAATAGCGGTGCCTTGTTGGATCGGTTCTTGCTGCTGCTCCTGTGATCAGATCGCCTAATTGGCTAGCTCGTTGCGGCTCTCCGGGCGGCGAGGCGGCTGGTATATATCGATACGCGGGAGATCGATCTTCTCTGCGACGGGGCCGGACGCGGACTCGTTCGTCTCTCCCGAACACGGCGCGGTGGCTAGCTGTTAGGCAGTATAGGCACTAGGCCTATTAAGCGCCGCCGTAATCTGGCATTAGCTCCAAGCAAATGATGCTGCTGGCTGATGAGGAGCGCTCCAGGAAAATCGCACTTCAATTCCACGTCAGATGCGATTAAAATGGCAACCGTGATTTAACCAAAATAACCAAAAAGGAAGGCGCTGGCTAGGCTAGCTAGTAAATCGATTGGAACGCGGCGGTGAATCCGATTTCCGGTAGGCACAATTAATGCGAGATCTTTGTTTTCCCGACGGCGCTGCTGCGTCCGGGCGCGGGCTCTCCTGGCTACGTACCAATTGTCCAGAGCACCAGAGTTGCGTCGCTGTTCAGATTCGGGAGATTTTCGTGCTGAGTCATGTTCAGATTCGAGGGTTCATGCCTAAACTTTTTTTAAAATTTAACCACACTATATTACTATATTATAAGCTAGCAAGTCGTTTCATAAAAAATCTTTCAGTCCCCTTAGATACCCTGTTAAGAAAAAGAGTGTGTAAGAAACTTGCTGCATCAACCAACCATAGATACATCGTTTAGAAGTTGTCCACCACAAAGTCAGGTGGATCATCTATCCAATTACAATCACTATTTATTGTAAAACTATAAGCTGCTAGCTCATTAGCGACACCATTGGCGTCACCCCAATTTAGTTCCAAATCCAACATCTAATAGCATCTCTATCACAGTATCAGGCCGCCCGATAATGTGCCCGACACTCTCGAAAATGTATCCTCTATCGAGATTTCCGGTAACATGTTTAGAAAGTTTGTTTGAGTGGGCTACCCCTGAAGGAGACATAAATCTCAAAAAAGATCAAATGAAAGCGTAAAAAACTCACTCTTATAGAAAAAGGCAGAATCTTTCTAGGAAAACATTAGCATCGTTAAAGACTAAATGGGTAAAACTTGATACTTTATTTTCAGAAAAAATATTTGAATAAAAATAAAAGCAAAATTTAGGTTCTTTTTGCGATTTGTGCAACAAAGAATTTTCTACAACTTTCATGTTGTAACCTTCCACGTGACGTCATTTTTCAGCCTTCAGTCCTTCCTGAGACGATCTCTAAAACTGTAAGGTGGGACGAATTTCTCGAAATTCCAGAATCAACGGCTACGAAGGATTCTTTTGCAATTTGTGCAACATCCAAATAATTTCTACACGTCAAAATGGTAAACAAAAAATTACACTCTTGCAACTTTTTTTGACACAATACTCTTGCAACTATTAATAGGTTAGTCCAAATAAATACGGTAAAATATTTCAAATATCATATAAACTACAAAGTTCACGAGCTCAAAAGAATCAACGCGGAGAGCTCAAAACAATGCACCGGATGCAAAGCAAGAACACCAAAAATGTTGAAGTCACTTTTTCTCATATTGATACGTAAAAAACCTATTATCCATGATATTTTGGCATATTGTTTCTTATTTGTTTGGACTAACCTATTAATATAGTTGAAAGAGTGCACAAGTTTTTGTTTTCCACTTTGATATGTAGGAATTATTTGAAAAGTCATCTCAAGGTCCCAAAACAGGCCTATAGGTCAGGCAAATAGGATAACCACCACGGGTCTCGAGAGTACGATGACCCCAAATAGTAAAGTATTATCATTGTCATTGTGTATATTTATTTATTATGTTCAAGAAAGTATTAATCTGTATGAAGAGTTATTTGTTCTGTAGAAGGAACTCTTCACAACAAACTGTGATCTCTTAGGAAAAAACCAACTGGTCCCTCCCTTAGAAACACAACCTGGTCAGATTTGACAAGTTTAATTAGACATACATAGTAAAGATAACTAAGTTCTCAATTTAATTTTATGCATAACTTTCTAGTTGAGAAACTTACATGACAATTTGTGTACAGTACATAATAGCAAGCACACATTTTGATTAGTCTAATACGTCAATCGTATGATGCAAAATTTGTACAATCTATTTTTTATTGGTGTTTACTTTAAGTATTTATATTTCAATATCAAGTACATAAAAGGTATCGTGTTGTGGGATTATTAGTGAACACAATGCAACTTGTAAAACACACTAGACCAAGAACAAAGGTAGAGAGTGAAGCTAACAGTTCAATTTATAGACTAGAACTTTCTATAAATTTGCTTACGTATTGATACAATATAAACTGTTATTATGATATTTGTTAGAGTATACTCAAAACATATATATATCCCAAAATATCATAAATAATTAAGTCTTAGTTCAACAACAAAAATGAGGATGCGTACAATTATTTTTATTATTTAGCCTATATCTACACATAAAAACTAATATAGTTTTGATTGCAAAATTAATTGGATTCAACACAATGTAAATGTATGTTTTAATAGTTTTATATTTAGTTAACTCCGCTAACTACATATTGAGAAGATATATACTATAAGATGGTAATATAAAATAAAACTATGATGCATGTAAGTATAAGAGTTTTGATATAGTTATATTGGTTTAACTCACCCCGGGTTCAAAAATACTTTGGATCGGCGCTGAAACAAGTATAGATACATAGCAGGACAATGATAATAATAAAAACACCGAATAAAGCACATACATTTTATTAATTAATAAAATATTGTACAAATATAGGCTATGGTAAGTACGAGGTGGAGACAACAAGTAAAGTGCAAGGAAGCAATAAGATATGTACTATGTACCTAAGTAAGCATCACACACTGGTAACAAACGCCTGATAGTCGCTCCCAAGGGTACTTGATCCTGCTCAAACTACAACTAACTGTTCGGGTGGACAAGGATGATGCGAGAGTCCCGGATGACATAGTAGGTCTCAAAGACACCACCCATCTCAAACAATCCGGCTCCAGTCAGGGGCCATGAAATGGTGACTGTTTGTGCTCAGAAGGGCCACGGTGGTGCTGCGTAGATGGTGCAGGAAGCTGCAAGTGTATGTATGAGCACCCCGATTAAGTGGTGGACCCCATCTATCATGTTTAAACCAGATTTTGTTTGTGATTCGTTTTGTAAAGAAAAAACAAAAAGAAGCAAGAGAAAAATCAAAAAGAGGCAAAAGAAAAATTATTTTTTTGTTTTTAAAGAAATCAAAAGAAGAATAAAATAAGAGTTCTTTTACAATTTGTGCAACACGGAATTTTCTACAACTTTCATTTTGTAACCTTTTTCGTTTGACGTCATTTTCAGCCTTCAGTCCTTCCCAAGACAATATCTAAAATTGTATGGTGGGACGGATTTTGGAAATTCCAGAGTCCACGGTACGAAGGATTGTTTTGCAATTTGTGCACTATCCAAGTAATTTCTACACATCAAAATGGAAAGCAGTTTGTACTCTTACAACTATTGGTTAATCATAATAAATATGATAAAATATGTCAAATATCATGGATAATATCATATAAACTACAATGTTCACGGGCTCAAACGAAATCAACGGGGAGAGCTCAAAAAAATGCACCAGATGCAAAGCAAGACCACCAAAAATGTTGAAGTCGCTTTCTCTCATATTGATACGTCAAAAACCTATTGTCCATGATATTTGGCATATTGTTTCGTATTTATTTGCACTAATCTATTAATAGTTGAAAGAGTGCACAAGTTTTTGTTTTCCACTTTGATGTGTAGTAATTATTTGGATATTGCACAAACCGCAAAAAAATCCTTCATTGCGTTGACAGTTGCAATTTCCCATAATTCGTCTTCACCTGAAAGTTATAACATGAAAGCTGTAGAAATTTTTATGCTGCACAAATTGGAAAAGAACCCCTTTTCGCATTTTTACCAAACAAAAAAATATATTTTCTTTCCTTTTGCCTCTTTTAATTTTTTTATAACATGAAAGTTGTAGAAATTTTTATTCTGCACAAATTGGAAAAGAACCCCTTTTCGCATTTTTACCAAATAAAAACATTAAAATATTTTCTTTTCCTTATTATTGCTAGGAAGTTTTGCTTTTATTTTATTTCTGATCTTTTTATTTTTCGAGAATAAAGTGTCAAATTTTACCCACTTAGTTTTTAATTGATGTTGTTGTGTTTCTAGATAGATTATGTCTTCTGTTACAAGAGAGGGTTTTTTGCGTTTTCATTTTACTCTTTT
The DNA here is from genome assembly GCA_947311845.1 of Poa pratensis. Taxonomy (NCBI): domain Eukaryota; kingdom Viridiplantae; phylum Streptophyta; class Magnoliopsida; order Poales; family Poaceae; genus Poa; species Poa pratensis. The sequence goes on along the minus strand of CAMZMU010000078.1, from coordinate 32,098,518 downwards.
TGTAATTTATTTTTCAATTGAAGTTGGCTCACTCAAACAATGTAGGGAAAACAAGGTAGAGATGCTGGACTTAGAACTAAATTGGGGGTGAACACTCGAATCTGAACACGAAAATCTCCCGCGGACGCAGCAGCGCCGTAGGGATAACAAAGATCTCGCATTAATTGTGCCCACCCGAAGTCGGATTCACCGCCGGGTTCCAATCGATTTACCAGCTAGCCTAGCTAGCGCCTTCCTTTTTGGTTAATCACGGTTGCGGTTTAATCCGCACCTGACGTGGAATTAAAGTGTGGTTTATCTGGAGCAGTCCTCAGCTAGAACTAGCCACCGCGTCATTTGTTTAGAGCTAAGGCCAGATTACGGCGGCGCTTAATAGGCCTAGTGCCTACTGCCTAGCAGCTAGCCACCGCGCCGTGTTCGGGAGAGACGGACGAGTCCGCCTCCGGCCCAGCCGCAGAGAAGCTCGATCTCCCGCGTACCTATATATAGCAGCCGACTCGCCGACCGGAGAGCCGCAACGAGCTACTAGCAAATCAGAAGATCCGATTCTGATCAGAGGAGCAGCAGCAAGGCACCGCCATTGCCACGCAGCAATGCCGCGCGCCACGCCGTACGCCAAGAAGACCCAAGCGCTCCAGAAGAAGGCGTCGGAGCTTGCCATCCTCTGCGACGTCCAGGTCGCGCTCGTCTGCGCCCCCGCCCCCGGAGCAGGCGCCGACGCCCCGCTCGTGTGGGAGTCGGACGAGGGCGTCCTCGAGAGGTACCGCGGCGCCGCTGTCCCGCCGGATAAGCGCGCGCGGCACACGCACCGGAGCTACCTCGAGGCCGAGCTGGGCAAGGAGAGGGCGAAACTCGCCAGGGCGCGCCCCGGCGCGCTCGCGGACTGGGACGCGGCGCTCAACGACATGAAGCCGGACGAGACGCGGGAGGTGCTCGAGACCATCGACGCCGCGCTGCGGGCCGCCGGCGACAGGATGGTGGCTCTGGGCTTGACCACCGACGATGAGCAGACGGTGCCGCAGCAGCTCGGTCTGGACGGCATGGAGGACGCCCGCTTCCAGATGCAGATGGTGCCGTGCCAAGGTGGGAACAATGACGGCGGCCTGCTCGAGCAATTCCCGTGGGACGGTCGCTTCCCGATGCAGCCGGGGTATGGCCTCGAATCATGCGTCGGCAGCAACTACGACGTGGGCGCCGTCGGCGAGACGCAGGCGCCGGCGAGCTACGGCCACAATGCTGATTGCGGCTGGCCCGATCTGACCATGTGGTACGCTAACGACGAGTCGTGCTTACCGGCTGGGTACTACGACCCCAAGTTCGTCGACTACACTCTGGCACCCGAGAACTACTCTGCTCAGGTGGTCACCGGCGGGGGCTACATCGACACGCTACCTCTCCAGTACCCCATGGGCATGGATGAGAACTTCAGTTATGTGGACAACAGCTACAGGGCGCAATGGCCGGCCGAGGAGTTCCACCGCTCCGACACCAACTCCAGCGTGGATGAGAACTACACTTATCTGGACAACAACTACGCGGCGCATTGGCAAGCCGAGAACTTCCAGCGCTCCGACAATGGCACCGGCCAGTACCAGTATCAGTATTCGGATCCCGGGACAAGCAGCTCCAGCCAAGTCTTACATCATCGCTACTAGACCACTGATGCAGATTCGGGAGAGTTAAGAAAAGCTTTCTGTTACTAGGGGGAAATGGCAGTAACTGAGACATAGTTAGAATTTTGCAGATTTGCATAGTTTCGTATTGAAGTTTGAATCTTGCATTGTACTGCTGGTTTAGAATTTTGCAGATTTACATAGTTTACATGTATTACATCCACGATTTTGTCAGGAATTTTCAAACCATATATTATGCGATGAATTATTATGGATTTTTCTTAAAGAATATATGAGCTTGCTGGACACCCAAGTTCATGCTCATCAGACACTCGAGAGTAGAAACAGTCCATGTCCAGTACATGTAGTCGTCGAAATTGTCTAGCTACGTTTGACTGATTTATCCTCTTGTGTGGAACTAGTAATACATGAATGATCGCAACCCCCTTCTTATAACTAGTCCTGTGTTGATAAACCCTGCTGCTTTCGATTTCTGTATTTCAGTGTTATAGGTGTTTGTTTTCGCCAGTTTCGTCAGACTTAGGTGTTGGCCGTTTTTTCAGTTAGAGTTTGCTCCGGTTTTGTTGTAACAAACTGGAGCGAGTTCCGTAAGCGAGAAGAGATTCCAAATTAAAATGTTAGATACTCTGTTTAATAGTATCACATTTACATCTAGACCTCTTACTTCTGATGCTTTTGGATCTGTGTATAGAGTTCTGGCTAGAACCATATAAGGGAATTGTGTTCGTTTACTGAGAAATAGAACCAAACTTGTTATGTTATCCTAATTTATATAAATCTAGAGGGCATGAGTTAAAAAAATCTTTTTTATAAGTTTCAAAAAAATCCTACATGTTTTTAATGATATATTTCATAAACGTGCAAAATCTCGATTTGAAATATTTTATATTCTGAGCTAAAAAAAATGACAAATGTGTGGATCCAAATGTACACACTTTCAATTCTCCAAAATATATCAGATTTTTGTCATTTTTGTGTAGCTTAGAATATAAAGTATTTTAAATCAAGATTTTGCACGTTTGTTTGTAGGATACATTCTTGACAACATGCAAATTTTTTTTTTGAATTTTTCTAAAACATATAAATATGTTTTAAAAAAATTAAACAGAGGGAGCACTGGAGCTCGGGAGTCAAAAGGACTTTCCGTCTTATATGTGTCATTATTTAGATTATATTTTTTGAAACGAGACAAAAGTTTTGCCTTTTATATTGATATAGGAGAAGCAAACATGATACGGCCGAAGCCAAAATAAAAAAAGACCATACATGTCAGGTCCTACTAAACGAGAGTAAAGTATCCCCGCTAGGATCTAGATCATCCTACTCCGTCCAGTCTCTCAGAAAGATAGATCGTCATTTCTTTAAAATGCGACTATGTGGCGTGGCCTGGGACCAGGAAGCACATCAGGTGGAGACGTCCAACGCCACCGGTGAATGAGAACTACACCAACTCCGACACCAACTCCAGCATGGATGAGAACTACACTTATATGGACAACAACTACGCGGCGCATTGGCAAGCCGAGGAGTTCCAGCGCTCCGACAATGGCACCGGCCAGTACCAGTATCAGTATTCGGATCCCGGGACAAGCAGCTCCAGCCAAGTCTTCCATCATCGCTACTAGACCACTGGTGCAGATTCGGGAGAGTTAAGAAAAGCTTTCTGTTACTAGGGGAAATGGCAGTAACTGAGACATAGTTAGAATTTTGCAGATTTGCATAGTTTCGTATTGAAGTTTTAATCTTGCATTGTACTGCTGGATTAGAATTTTGCAGATTTACATAGTTTACATGTATTAGATCCACCATTTTGTCAGGAATTTTCAAACCATATATTATGCGATGAATTATTATGGATTTTTCTTAAAGAATATATGAGCTTGCTGGACACCCAAGTTCATGCTCATCAGACACTCGGAGAGTAGAAACAGTCCATGCCCAGTACATGTAGTCGTCGAAATTGTCTAGCTACGTTTGACTGATTTATCCTCTTGTGTGGAACTAGTAATACATGAACGATCGCAACCCCCTTCTTATAACTAGTCCTGTGTTGATAAACCCTGCTGCTTTCGATTTCTGTATTTCAGTGTTATAGGTGTTTGTTTTCACCAGTTTCGTCAGACTTAGGTGTTGGCCGTTTTTTCAGTTAGAGTTTGCTCCGGTTCTGTTGTAACAAACTAGAGCGAGTTCCGTAAGCGAGAAGAGATTCCAAATTAAAATGTTAGATACTCTGTTTAATAGTATCACATTTACATCTAGACCTCTTACTTCTGATGCTTTTGGATCTGTGTATAGAGTTCTGGCTAGAACCATATAAGGGAATTGTGTTCGTTTACTGAGAAATAGAACCAAACTTGTTATGTTATCCTAATTTATATAAATCTAGAGGGCATGAGTTTAAAAAATCTTTTTTATAAGTTTCAAAAAAATCTACATGTTTTTAATGATATATTTCATAAACGTGCAAAATCTCGATTTGAAATATTTTATATTCTGATTTTTGTCATTTTTGTGTAGCTTAGAATATAAAGTATTTTAAATCAAGATTTTGCACGTTTGTAGGATACATTCTTGACAACATGCAATATTTTTTTCTAATTTTTCTAAAACATATAAATATATATTTTTTAAATTAAACAGAGGGAGCACCGGAGCTCGGGAGTCAAAAGGACTTTCCGTCTTATATGTGTCATTATTTAGATTATATTTTTTGAAACGAGGCAAAATTTTTGCCTTTTATATTGATATAGGAGAAGCAAACATGATACGGCCGAAGCCAAAATAAAAAAGACCATACATGTCAGGTCCTACTAAACGAGAGTAAAGTATCCCCGTTAGGATCTAGATCATCCTACTCCGTCCAGTCTCTCAGAAAGATAGATCGTCATTTCTTCAAAATGCGACTATGCGGCGCGGCCTGGGACCAGGAAGCACATCAGGTGGAGACGTCCAGCGCCGCCGGTGGCGGGAGGTCGCTTCCCCCTGGGCCAGCAAGGCCAATCAAAACTTCATCGGCTGTTGTCATGGACGGCAAGTTCAGCTTGAAGAGGGTCCTCAACCCGTCGATTGCCGAAGCAGAGAACGGAGACTTGGATAACTGAATTTGCACTTATTACTGTGTGGTACTGAAAAACACGAGAGCTCACAAGCAATGGGAGCATGCATTGGAAATTCTCCTATGTTATGTATGCACATAAAAGCTGGGTGCTGCATTGATACATTATCTCTAAGGGGTTTGCACAAGTTCAATTTCAATGAACTTTCTTCTTATCTCTTGCAAGCATTGGCGGCTCATCTACTTTCTAGCATTGGAAGTTTTTCGCAGAAGAGAACTTGTACTTCACTTGATCATTCACGCTACTGGTTACCATTGATGCGAGCACCAAGGAAATATTTTTAAGTTTTATTATAACCTAGCATTTTCAGTTACCTTTTGGTCTAACAATCATAACAACAGCAGTCTCTGAAGCTGTGAATAGGAGAAGATCGAAATTTACACAAGGCTCCATCATGGCAGAGGTAAGTATATTTTTGACATCATGGTTCTTCTATCTTTGCCTTACAATTTTTCTGCAAGGAATCAGATATTTACAGTAACTCATCTTGACAAGTAAAACATATGATAATTGTAGAAAGGATTCTGATCCGAGCAAACAATCCAATATTTGGGTAAATAGAAAAACTTAAATGTACAAATGAACTGCTGGGCTAATATAGCAAGCTCCAAACAATCCATCTGAACATTGGCTAGAGATCTGATTATAGTTGTCCTGTAATGAATTTAAGATCTTCTATTGAAATGCTCCAAACATCCTGGTATTAGTTCATGAATGACTCAGATCTCAACTGGTAGACAGGGTGAGTCACACCTACTATTTGATCCTCATTGCAGGAATATCCATTACGGGCCTGTCGACATATATGGATGTTGTTTGTCCACATTCTTAATATCCTATAATAAAAACTTTTTCCCTAAACATAAATGATCTTATGCACTGCTATTTCTATCGCTGCATATATATCATACGTGTCTCAAATTTTGGTAGAACTGCTTTTGCGATTACATGATTCTTTGAAGGAGAATTAATTTGCATTTGTTATGACATAAATTTAAATTGGGTGGTGATTTGTGGAAACTTTAGTTCGAGAAGGATGTAGAAAAACATCCAGAAATTGTACTAACTTTGCCACTGCTTCCTATAGGTTAATTTTATCAGCTGGATATTTGACTTTGTAAATAATCAAGCTCTGTATTGTCAAAGCTTTTCCCCCTGATGCCAAGATGACAGTTGGGTGCAGTGGTGCACAAATCGAAAAGAAGCTGATACAAGAAGTGGGTGAGTGATGAACCTAGGCTGAGATGGAAGTTCTCAAGTTGAGGAATAATATTTGGAATACACACGTTTAAAGAAGTTTCGAGGTGGTATGTATATTTTGGTTTAGTTTTTTGTTGTGGTTTTTTATTTGTGGTCTGAAAATTCTACTTAAGTTAGTCCATATAATATGAAAAATCTGCTCAATGAGATTGAAGCATGTGATATGTTTTTGAAACTTTGATCAATTTTCTTTTGGTTTCATGATACATTAAATTTTTTGCAACGTACGGGTGACGGGGATATACCTCTCGGGTACCCTACCATGAGGGTACCTGGTGCACGTATCGACTAAGGCCCAGCTATCAAGAGCCTACATGAAGCCCATAACAGAAGGCCCAAGAAGATGGAGTATCCTCCAAGACTAGGCATAGGCATAGTCGGTTTAGACTTTCCTTACATGTAATCTGAGTCAGTTGCGAACTCCCGAGACCCAGCCTATTATATAAAGGCTGGGAGGGCCGCCGATCCAGGACACGCAACACTTGAACCACCAAAACAACCCTAGCGAGATCGACATCTCGCCGGGACTCCATTGTAGCTCGCATATACCCTCAGATCAATACCAGACAAGCAGGAAGTAGGGTGTTACTCTCCGGAGGCCTGAACCTGGGTAAATACTTGCTTTTGCTTGTCAGCCGACGAAACTACCAGCTCTACCACGTTCTCTCTCTCTCGTAATCTCAACCCTAGGTCCTTAACCATGGGATTTGATGAGTTAACCCCTCGTCAATTGGCACCGTCTGTGGGAAAGAATAGTGTTGGACTCGCGGTTTCGCCGGTTCCTTCGGAAAACGGTGACTCGCCGATCGCATCTACGAACGGCAACTCACCGATTGCATCGACAAACCACAACTCGACGACTCAGTCGACATACGGCAACTCGCCGACGCACTCGAAGATTGGCAGCCCGCCAACTTCACCAACAAAAGGTGCATTTGCTCCGCACTCGCCAGAAGCCCAAGAGACGTTTGCTGGTCTCGAGTCAGGTTTGGATTTAACCGTTGGAGCATTCAATTTTTACGTAAACAAGTTTGGTACGCAGGACTTGACAGATCTACAACAACTCGCGACTGCCGCACCCGAGGCTCCATCGACTACATCCGTCTCATCATCGATTCTCGAAGCCTGCTCATCTGCAACAACCATGTCGACTCAAGAGATCAACGAGTACTTGGAAAAAGAACTCCAAGGTGAGGAAGCTGAATCAGCATACCGCAAAAACGATCTCGAGCTAGATCTTCCACTCGATGACACCCTCGACTGCGGGATCTCCCTCGATGACTTCGAACTTCATAACGACAGCAACGTCGACTTTGAGATCTGCACCAACAAACTCGACTCCGAGGTCTACAACGGTTTCGCTAACGCCGAGATGAGCATAGACGCTGAACGCATCGACAACGAGATCCGTCCAGACGGACCACTCGACGGGCATATCGACTCCGACATGAGCCTTGATGAAGACGTCGAGTCCATAATAGGATTTGGCAGCACATACACGTACCCGCGGGTCATTCCCCACCAGGTTTACATTGCCATCAACGGAGAATCATCTGAAGCCGCAGCCTCCCGTAGGCCTACAGAATTCCCATGCACGGTAACTATGCCGGATGGGGTCACAACTCTGACAATTACTGCTGAGAACGGCAACTCGCCGACTGCATCGACAAACCACAACTCGACGACTCAGTCGACATACGGCAACTCGCCGACGCACTCGAAGATTGGCAGCCCGCCAACTTCACCAACAAAAGGCGCATTTGCTCCGCACTCGCCAGAAGCCCAAGAGACGTTTGCTGGTCTCGAGTCAGGTTTGGATTTAACCGTTGGAGCATTCAATTTTTTCGTAAACAAGTTTGGTACGCAGGACTTGACAGATCTACAACAACTCGCGACTGCCGCACCCGAGGCTCCATCGACTGCGTCCGTCCATCATCGATTCTCGAAGCTGCTCATCTGCAACAACCATGTCGACTCAAGAGATCAACGAGTACTTGGCAAAAGAACTCCAAGGTGAGGAAGCTGAATCAGCGTACCGCAAAAACGATCTCGAGCTAGATCTTCCACTCGATGACACCCTCGACTGCGGGATCTCCCTCGACGACTTCGAACTTCATAACGACAGCAACGTCGACTCTGAGATCTGCACCAACAAACTCGACTCCGAGGTCTACAACGGTTTCGCTGACGCCGAGATGAGCATAGACGATGAACGCATCGACAACGAGATCCGTCCAGACGGACCACTCGACGGGCATATCGACTCCGACATGAGCCTTGATGAAGACGTCGAGTCCATAACAGGATTTGGCAGCACATACACGTACCCGCGGGTCATCCCCCACCAGGTTTACGTTGCCATCAACGGAGAATCATCTGAAGCCGCAGCCTCCCGCAGGCCTACAGAATTCCCATGCACGGTAACTATGCCGGATGGGGTCACAACTCTGACAATTACTGCTGAGATGGCAGCAAAAGCAGACAAAGTAATTAAGGAGTGCACAATGATGCCAGCAGACGCAACTCCGGAAGAGATGTTGACCTTCCAGTACTTCAACTGGCAGGAATCACTTCGACTGCAAAACATCAAAGCAGCACTCGATGAGCGCAAAAGGCAAGCCAGCATCTCGAGCGTACGAAGAAGACAACTATCACTTAGCTCCACAGGGCGGGCGAGCCCAAGAGGCGGATCGAGGCTGGCACGCCTCCCGGAAGATGAGAGAGCGGCAATTACTCGCAACCTAGACTTGTCATTCATGACACACGACGACGAAGGAATCCCAGTACCCAAAACAGCTGCGGTGCTCTTTTCTCTGTGGTGCTTACCTCAAAGCAACACAGCCTCCGACAAGATCCCAACGCAACCCTGCATCGCCAACAGCTCAAATCACTAGCCCTAGCGGTGCAGGCCATACGTCCGGATGCAAAAACTCCAGGAGGGAGTCGAGATCGCAACATAGTCAGCTCGCGACAAGCAGCACACGATCGTAGCGGTCGCAGTCGCCACTCGGAGGAAACAAGGAAAGGCACACGCCGACACAGGTCCAGCAGAAGCAGATCTCGAAGGTCTTCAAGTAGCGACTCATATTCCGACCGGGAGCCCGAGCCATGCGGAGCCTTGTGTTTCACTCGCCGCGTCCGCGAGACAAGGATGCCCAAAGGGTTCAAGCTAACATCTGAGCAACCCAAGTACACAGGTCGACAGGAACCTTCAGGATGGCTAGAAGACTACAGACTCGCCGTCTCATGCCAACGAGGCACGAACACTACGGCAATGCAATACATACGACTCATGCTCGAAGGTACAGCTCGCGACTGGCTCAAGGCGCTACCTCCATCAACATACGACTCGTGGGATCACTTCCGCAGAGACTTCATCAAAAACTTCGAACCTCTGTGCGAGCGACCGAAAACATTCGAAGAACTGAGAGCCTGCACTCAGCGATCAGACGAAACATTGAGATCATACATACGGCGATGGACCACCATACGCAACTCAGTCGGCCAATATCGGAAGATAGGGCCATGGACGCCTTCATCATGGGTCTCGCCAGGCGAGATTTCAAAGAAGCTCTTGGTCGAGAAAAGCCAACCTCCCTCTAACCTCATAAAAATCGCGACTGAGTGGGCAGATGGAGAAGACTCGGTGCGAGCAACCCGGCCTCCTCACCACGCGACAACCATGACAGCGGCAGCCGAAGCCGCAGGGACACATACAGAGACGATCGGAGGCGCAAGCGTTCCAAACGTCATCACGACGACGACAGATCCGAGTTCATGGCGGCTGGGTTCACACAACCCCGGACGACCAAGACAGAAGCGACCGGAGGCCAGACGATCGCCGGGACAGTCGAGACCGCGAGCAACGAAGTAACAGCTACAAGAAGCAAGAGTGGCGAAAGCCACGTTCTGATGCACAAAACAAGCGCTCATTCGATGACAAGATGGATGACTATTGCAGATTCCACCTGTACAAAGGGAGGACGGAAAATTGCGTTCCAATCACTCGTTGAAGAACTGTAGAGAATTCGAAGAATTGGCATCTGAATACATGAATCTCAGAAAGGCACCCGCCGCAACTGCACCTCAGCCAAACACCGTACCTGCCCTGATGGCACCTCCACCACCACCACAGCCTGCCGCAGGCGGACATGTCGCGGGCGCCATACACCCGTTCCTCGGGTAGAGGAGGATCGGTACCCTCAGCCTCAGGGGCAGATGTACATGATACAGAAGGGTCGCCCCTCCAATAGGCAGCAAAAACTACGCACTCGACAGGTGAACATGGCTGCCATGGCACCTCCTGCGTTCCTGAATTTTTGAAGGGATCCGAAACTGCCATAAACTTCAGCCGGGAGGACCACCCCCCAGCTGTAGTTCGACCAGGGCACGCAGCTCTGGTACTCGACGCGCAAATTGGAGGTACGCCATGACCAAGTCTTCATGGATGGAGGCAGCGGCATCAACATCATCTTTGCAGACACACTCCGCAAAATGAACAGGTCAGTCGAAAATCTACCAAAGTCCACAAATACCTTCCACGGTATCGTCCCAGGCAAAGCAGTCAGTCCAGAAGGCACAATACAACTCGACGTCACGTTTGGGGACCCAAGTCACTTCAGGACGGAATCGATTGAGTTCGAGGTCGTCGACTGGAAGTCACAATACCACGCCATACTTGGACGCCCAACGTTCGCTCGATTCATGGCAGTCCCACATTATGCCTACCTCAAGCTAAAGATGCCAGGGCCAAAAGGAGTCATCACTGTCACTGGAAACTTTCAAAGGTCCGATTCTTGCGACCGTGAGTTCAGCAAAATCTCTGAGACGTTCGGTATGGAAGAAGCACTCGCCGATCTGTCGATTTCCAACGACCGCACACTCATGCGGAACACAAAAAATTGGCAGTCGACAGAGCGTTCAACGCAACAAATGACACAAGGTCACATCAGGTGCACCCGACCGATCCGTCCAAGACAGTCAATGTATCATCGAGTCTGCCTATCGCATAGGAAAGCGCGCTCGTCGAATTCCTCCGTGAGAACTGGGAGATATTTGCGTGGTGTCCAGCCGACATGCCAGGTATCCCCAGGGAATTCGCCGAGCACTCTCTCCAACTGTTTCCAGATGCCAAGCCAGTAAAACAAACAATGCGCCGCGTCTCCGGCCCAAAAAGAGCCGCCGTCGAGTCTGAAGTTGATAGACTACTCGCGGCAGGGTTCATCCGAGAAATCAAGAAATCACAATGGGTGGCTAACCCCGTACTTGTAGAAAAGAAGCATACAGATATCCTTCGGATGTGCGTGGACTTCACAGCCCTCAACAAATGTTGTCCAAAGGATCACTTCCCGCTACCTCGAATCGACCAGATCGTCGACTCCACCGCTGGATGCGCACGCCTGTCCTTCCTGGACGCTTACTCAGGTTACCACCAGATAAGGATGAAGGAAGAAGATGAAGAGAAAACGGCGTTCATAACCCCACTCGGGGTCTACTGCTACACAACCATGCCCTTTGGGCTCAAAAACGCGGGTGCGACATACCAGCGCATGATGCAAGATTGCCTCAAAAAGCAGATCGGACGAAACGTCCAAGTATATGTGGATGACATTGTCATCACAACAAGGGAAGAAAACACACTACTCGACGACCTGCGAGAGACGTTCGCCAACCTCAAACACTTCCACATCAAGCTCAATCCCAAGAAGTGCACGTTCGGCGTACCAGCCGGGCAGCTCTTGGGTTATCTAGTCTCAGCTCGTGGAATCGAGGCGGACCCGGAGAAAATACAGGCCATCTTGACAATGCAAAGGCCTTCAAAGCTTCATGACGTACAAAAATTAGCAGGTCGAGTGGCGGCGCTCAGCCGCTTCATCAGCAAACTAGGCGAAAAAGCACTCCCGTTCTATCAACTGATGAAGAAAGCAGACAAGTTCGAGTGGACGCCGGAAGCCGAAGCAGCTTTCACGGAACTCAAGCGAGTCCTCACAAGCCCTCCAGTCCTCGTCGCACCTAAGGAACGGGAACCGCTATACCTATACGTCTCGGCTACCAACAGGGTGGTGAGTACCGTACTGGTGGTCGAACGCATGGAAGAGGGACACACCCAAAGCATACAACGCCCAGTCTACTACTTGAGTGAGGTCCTCTCCATATCCAAACAGCGGTACCCGCACTATCAAAAGCTGGCCTACGCCGTGTTCATGTCATCAAGGAAGCTGACGCACTACTTCGCAGAACACCCGATCACTGTAATCAGTAACTCAGCGATCGGGGATATTCTCACAAACCCCAACGCAACTGGGAGAGTCGCCAAATGGCTCATCGAGCTGGGACCAAGGGACATCAGGTACGATCACCCGAAGGCCATCAAAGCACAAGTCTTACCCGACTTCACAACCGAGTGGATCGAAGCTCAGTTGCCTGGAGCGCCAGATGTGTCCAACTCATGGACCATGTACTTCGATGGGTCCAAGAAAAACGAAGGCGCAGGTGTCATCCTCATATCGCCAAAAGGAGACAAGCTTCGCTACGTCCTGCAAATGGGATTCGAGTTACCATCAAACAACGAGGCCGAGTACGAAGCCTTGATCCATGGCATGCGGATGGCCAAAGCTCTCGGGTGCACTCGACTAATGATCTACGGTGACTCGAATCTGGTGGTGCAGCAAACAATGAAGGCCTGTGACGCCATTGCAGACAACATGATCGCCTACCGCGACCTGTACAACATAATGGAGGGCAGCTTCGAAGGCTGCGAGTTGCGGCACATAGGGAGAGAAAGCAACGAGGAAGCAGACATGCTAGCCAACCTAGGCTCGACCAAGGCGCAAGTTCCACCTGGTGTCTTCCTCGAGCGCATTGAGCACAGATCAATCAAGGAAAAACGAGCACCTCCTACATCGACCGCACCAGCCAAGAGCAAAACACCCAGCACAGAGGACCCGCCAGTCGAGGTACTCCTCATTGAGCCAACTTGGACTCAACCTTTCCTGGCGTACATACTCCGCAACGAGCTACCTGACGACATAACTGACTCACGACGTGTCACTCGACGAGCTAAAGCATACACCATCATCAATGGCGAGTTGTACAAACGAAGCATATCAGGTATGTTCCAACGATGCATCGCATTCGAAGATGGCAAAGCCATCCTTCGAGATATTCATGCAGGTACCTGCGGACATCACGCCAGCAGCCGATCACTCGTAGCCAAAGCCTTTCGAGCAGGTTTTTACTGGCCCACAGCACTCAAGGACGCGGAGGACATAGTCAAAAGGTGCATCGGCTGTCAAAAATTCGCCACAAAGCCGCACGCACCTGCATCAGCATTGAAGACAATACCATTGGCCTGGCCTTTCGCCCAGTGGGGGCTCGATATGGTTGGGCCACTCAAAAAATCTTCGCACGGAGGGCATACTCATCTCCTGGTGGCAGTCGACAAGTTCACAAAGTGGATCGAAGCAGTCCCCATCACAAATTCGACTGCTACTACGGCAGTTAACTTCATAAAGACCATCATCTACCGCTTCGGCGTCCCAAGCAGCATCATAACTGATAACGGCACAAACTTCACGGCTGAAGAATTTCGTTCCTTCTGCAAAGAGCAAAGCATTACGCTCAATTATGCATCCGTGGCGCACCCGCAGTCCAATGGCCAAGTTGAAAAAGCCAATGGACTCGTGTGCAGCGGAATCAAGAAACGCCTCCTGGTGCCACTCAAAAGGGCCGCGGGTGCCTGGGTTGAAGAACTTCCGTCGGTACTATGGAGCTTGCGCACAACTCCTAACGCCTCAACACAATTCACGCCATTTTTCATGGTCTACGGCGCAGAGGCAATCCTGCCATCCGATGTAAAGTTCGATGCACCAAGGGTGGCAGCATACAACGAAGACGACGCAGGAAGCACTCGAAGATGCAGTCGACTTGCTCGAAGAAGCACGCGACACGGCCCTGGCTCGCACAGCTGTCTATCAGCAGGATCTCCGCAACTACCATAGCCGTCGACTGCGCACCAGGTCCTTCATGGTTGGCGACCTGGTGCTTCGGTTGAAGCAGAAGAAAGTGCACAAGCTCGCCTCCCCATGGGAGGACCCTTCATCGTCACCGAGGTCATCGACGGTGGCGCGTACAGACTGAAGAACGCAAAGACAGGCGAACTTTCGAATAATCCTTGGAACGTTGCGCACCTGCGCCGTTTCTATGCTTAGGCTGCTCAGTCATACAATGTAATAGGCGATATGTCGGATGGCTGCAGGTTTCAGACGCGCTCTTTTCCTTACCAGGGTACCTACGGGGGCTGGAAGGTTTTTAATGAGGCGGCCTGCAGCTAACATTCAAAAGTGGAATATACATCAATGTTCCTCCTATCTTTCTCTGTTCGCATAATTCACTAACAAGTACCTTAGCCGCACTCGAACGCTCGGGGGCTAGGTCTCAAAGCAAAGTTGGATAAACTTCAGCAAACTCAGAAACTCCACAGCCACACCCGAACACTCGGGGGCTGTGCAATCATTAGTTCACACTCAAAATACTTCATAAACCCCACTCAATAGACTCGGGGGCTGGGGAAACCACAAAATAAATAATTCATATACAAGAGGCAAAACTTACACTCGGGGGCTGACCCCCGAAAACGTGTTACATATGCACAAAGTACAAAGTTTTATTCAACAACTTGGTACAAATTCCTATACAAACACACACCCAGCCTACTCTACGGGTTCATCCTTTGGTACAGACCAATTCTCCTCTTCTGTCAACACTCGTGAATCAGGACCAGCGCGTCCGTGCGAGTCTCCTGGTAGTGTTCCTGCATAGGCACAGGACCGACACCTGGCACGGATGCGGGTCCCTGAGCAATTCCCTTCAAGTCAATATTCGGATAATGGGTCCGCACGAATGCGAGTGCAACATTGGCTCTGCCAATGAGCTGCTCTCGCACAAATCTCTTGATGGCCTTGCCTTTACAGAATTTCTCCAGCAAAGTGGACAAACCCTCCGGCTGTTCGTTCAATGGAAACAATGCTTGATGCACCCTAGACAAAGCCAGCCTGCAGGTCTCGAGCACAATGGCCACGCGCCAGGCGCGGTTCTGAAGCAGAACAAGCACTCGACTTCTTGCCCGATCTGACCAGAAAGGGTGGGTCGAATACTCTGGTCTATTGGCCTGATCATCCAAACGTTCGCGCAGCCGAGCTTCCTCTTTCGGTTTGTCGAAGCATGCACCTGCGCGAGCACAATACAGTGATATTTCGTCCACAAAACTTGCCAAAGACAAAATTTTGACTCGAGTGTACTCACATTCGAGTTGAAGGTTCACTTTGTCCAGCTCCGCCTGCAGAAATAACTCTCGTTCCGTCGCTGGTGACGGTCTGACTGAAGATCGGCGAGGGCGTCCTTCGTCTCCTTCAGCTCTTTCTCCATCGTCGTGAATTTCTGTGTAAGGTAGTCAATAAGCTTTTGGTCGTTGACACTTCGGGTGCTAGGTTTGGAAGAAGAACTCCCCGAAGTTTGATCAGTCGACGCGCCACGCGCTTCAGACTACATAAGACCAAAAGTTCAAACATAAGTTCCCTATATCACTCGCAAAATACCCCGACCAGCAGGCTCTGGGGCTGTTTTTCCCAAATTACGGACATATTATAGGCATAAGGAGTGCAGGTAACAAGATCATATTAACCAAAAGCCCCCATACGGCATTCAAGTTCATTACAAAACACATCAAAAGTGCGGGCGAACTAGCTACGCTGTCTATGAAGCTGACTCGGATCTAGCCCTAGAGGTGCGAGCGGCGCGCTCGGACATGGTGGCGGCGCGCTGCTCAAGCATAGTCACCATCTTCCGTGACAGCGTCCCCGCCTCCTTCTTCATCGAGTTGGTCACGGCGGATTTTCCTTCAGAATTCTTCGGAAAGCCAGCTAAAACTTTCTCGAAGTCTCCTGTTATACCGTGTCCCATCAGCAAAATGAAAGTGGTCTCAGATCCACCTACCATCTGAGCTCGGGCGTAATTCGCCATGGTAGATGTACCAGGCGCAAAGACATCAGCCAGTGCTTCGACAGTCGACGGCGGCTTGTTCTTCGGCAGGACGGTCTGGTAGATAGACGACAGTGCACTCGTGGACCTCCGAAGGGCGTCCCGAGTCCGCGCGCATATCCTATCAAAAGCGCTCGCCGCTTCCTCGAGTGAGCTCCCATCCACGGCCGGGGTGGCCCAACAGCTTCTGTTAACGAACCACAAGTTAGAATCGTGACACAATTGGTCAAACATAATGCGTGTATCAGAATATTACCTCCCATCACATGGGATAGAGCGCGGAGTCGATGAATTTGGAGGGTCTCGCGATCCTCCGCTTCTTTGAGCTTCTGCTGCACACTCGAGCGCTCAGCTGCAAGCTCCTTCTCCAGCTCCTGCACACGGGTTAAGGCCACCGCCTTGTCACCTGTACACAACGTAAAAAAGGCAGTTAGCAAAAAGATTTCTCAATCAGACATAAGAGCACGAGATTCTTACGGTCCAGCTGCTCCACCGTGGCCCGCAGTTGATCGCGCTCGTGCTCCACCTGCAAATACGCTTCACCCGACTCAAGGAGAGTGCGGATGAACGACTGTGCGGCAAGAAGGACTCAGAATTATAACGCACAAAATTTAACACTTGGATAAAACAGTGAAGAGTTCAGCATAATACTTACATGGTTATAGCGCGAGGGCAGCGCATCACTCGACGCGGAAGGTGCGTCTTCCTGCGGGATGGGATGGGGACTCGCCGGAGAAGTCGGCTGAGCCTCCGCCTACAGCGCCTTACCCGAAGGTGACACTGGCATTCCTCCGGGAGTGTTCGGTGGAGGTCATCCTTGGGCAAATCATCCTCCCCCGGGCTGCACAAACACAAAGTGTCAGTTGTCAAAATAAAACATACAACAAAACACAAATCTTCGGCAAAAAAATCTTCACCTGGCTCCCTTGTCGTCAGACAGCATCAAGGCATCATAATCCAAGCATGCCTCGAACGACGGCGACTTCGCGGGAGAGGCTATGCGTAGCGGGGTTACCGTCCTTGGCCCTCTCGTGTCAGGTGAAGAAGAGCCCGAGTCTTCACCATGTGCAGCAGGTGGAGGCGGGCTGTCCGTAGTCGAAGCAGTCTCGACTGCACGACGCCGTTTAGGCGGAGGCAGTTCCTCCTCCTCCTGCTCAGATTCCTCCACCTCGTCGGTAGGAGTGTGAGCAGAAGCAAGAGAAATATCATCGGCCTCGCCTTCAGTCGCCAAAAGCTCCACCTCTGTTGTTTCCCCATCTTCGGGAAGCGTTTTACAGGTGCCCAATTCTGCACATAAAAGATGTACCTACATCAGCTAACAGACATATATTTCTCATAAAATATGAAGCAGAAGACAAAAACGTACCGTGGGCAGTGGATGGTCGCTGTCGAACGTGTCGCGGGGGCAGTCGAGGGGGCAGCTGTCCTTCGCGGTCAGCTTGGTGATTGACCGCACCCTGGCCTCTACCTCCATTGCTGATGGCAGGCCCTCCTCTCCCGCCAATCGCGTCGGGTCGTGCGTGCCCAGGAACATCCACATCGGGTGCGCTCGCACCCGTAGAGGCTGCACGCCCCGCTTGATGAAAGTTGAAATCAAATG
This sequence comes from Poa pratensis, assembly GCA_947311845.1. NCBI lineage: Eukaryota > Viridiplantae > Streptophyta > Magnoliopsida > Poales > Poaceae > Poa > Poa pratensis. The sequence continues at coordinate 32,080,870 of CAMZMU010000078.1, read as the reverse complement.
CTGGCCGCTAACTTCGCGGCCGACAGTCTTCATAAGTTTGGCTATCCTCTCCATCAGAGGCTTCGCCTCAGCCTCCTCCACAGCGGTAGTCTGGTGCAACCAGGCTCGGGTCTTCACCAGAGGAGCGTGGGCGTCAAACGCGGGCAGTCCGTCTTGCTGCGCGCTGACATAGAACCACTTTTTGCGCCAGTTCTGCGCTGACTCGACCTGCTGGATGTCGAAGTATTCAACCTCCTTGCGAGCCTGGATGTTAAAGCCACCAACTCCGTACATGCCGTCCGAGCCGGCGTTCCTCTTCACATTGAAGATCTTCTTCGAAAGACCCCAATGCGGATGAACCCCCAGAAAGCACTCACACAACACAAAGAAAGCAGCAATGTGCAAAATGGAGTTGTGGGTGAAATCGTGCAGCTGCACCTTGTATGCGTACATCAGCGCACGCATGAAGTCATGAACAGGGAAGGAGAATCCCCTGTTCACGAAGTCGTGAAAGCATACGCGCTCGCCCTCCCTGGGTTGAGGGCTTACCTCAGAACCAGGAACGCGAGGAGGCAGCAGCGCGGCGGAGGGCAGCCACCCATCCCGCCGGTATCCGTCGAGCCTTGAGGCTGTCATACTAGACCTCGTCCAGCCTCCAGCCTTCTTCCTCAATGGTGCCGCGCCACCTTCGCCTGGGGCGGTGACGTTCGGCGCCGTGGGAGCCGCGGCGTCCGCAGCAGCTTTCCTCTTCGCCGTCTTGGCCATGGCTACGGTGGCTATGCGAGTAGAGCGCGAGGAAGAAGGAGATTCAGAAGGAGAGGCGGTGGGGAGCAAAGGGCAAGTAAGAACTAATTTACCTCGCCGCATCCCTTTTATTTAACTGCGCCACAAATCTCCACCGTTCGCACAAGATCGTGTGCCACGATGCATATCCAACCATACACGTGGCAACCGTGGAGAGCAACCGCCGCGGCCACTCCGCCCACTACGCACGGGAATCTAGGAGGCCATCATCACGCCGCCATAAAAACCGCGCTTCAGCGGTCAAATCCAGCTCAAACGGCACTATTTTTCTTCGGTCACCACTGCAAACCTGGACCCACATATGTCACGTCCCATCGGTCATATTGCGCATGCCACCGCTCTGTCAGAGGGTGCAGTCGCCAAATGCGTCATCCCTGACGTCACCACAATCATCTCCCTTTCAAAGCATTCGAGTCCTTCCAAGGCATAACCGGTCACTCGAATGCTTCGCCAAGTGCGAGGGTGAAAATCAGAACTCAGGCAAAAGGGCCGGTCGTTCGACCGCCTAGGTTGATTCGAGGATGAAATTGCAAGTTACGCAAGACATAACGGCAATCGATAGTTTCTTCGATTGAAACATATTACTCCCATCGGAGCGTATCAAAAAATTCTTCGACTGGCAATGTATGAGATAAACAGATTTGAGATTATCCTCCATTGCAAGCAATAAAACACAATCTCAGGGGCTACTCCCATCGGAGCGCTATCGCGCACCCGACAGAATAATGACAAAGGATCAGTCGACAAAGAACTCGACTCATCAGAAAAGCAAAATTTACTCGATAAATTCCCGAGTTGTGTCCGCCGCAAATACCTCGGATGCTGCATGCATAGTGCAAAGGTAAGACCCGCCGAACTTTCGAGCTGGGCTAAGGACCGTTCCAGCAACGTTAATCCTTAAAAATTTCCGTGTCAGCAGACATGATGAAAAATCCCGACGGACGCGTTGGGTAATCTCAAAGTTATACTGCAGAACGATTCAGTAAGACCTCCGCGGCCTGAGTCGAGTCTGACCAGTCTATTCCAGATTCGAGTCCGGGGACTCGAGTCTGATTGAAAGCTAGTAAGGTTTTGTCCAAATGTGTAGTTAACCGGTCCCGATCCGTCGAGTGTACCGGGTCTACTAAGCTATTATCCCTTGATTATCATAAGCAAAAACCGAAGTTGATGAAATACTCGACATAGCCAACATGAGCTATTCATACAGGAATTCCAATTATAAATACAAGTACAAAAGAATATGACGTGCACTAATGAATGAGTCCATGCCCGATTCTTCGAGTCAGACAAGTACTCGGGGGCTATTGACGGTGATATACCTCTCGGGTACCCTACCATGAGGGTACTTGGTGCACGTATCGACTAATGCCCAGCTATCAAGAGCCTACATAAAGCCCATAACAGAAGGCCCAAGAAGATGGAGTATCCTCCAAGACTAGGCATAGGCATAGTCGGTTTAGACTTTCCTTACATGTAATCTGAGTCGGTTGCGAACTCCCGAGACCCAGCCTATTATATAAAGGCTGGAAGGGCCGCCGATCCAGGACACACAACACTTGAACCACCAAAACCCTAACGAGATCGACATCTCGCCGGGACTCCATTGTAGCTCGCATATACCCTCAGATCAATACCAGACAAGCAGGAAGTAGGGTGTTACTCTCCGGAGGCCTGAACCTGGGTAAATCCTTACTTTTGCTTGTCAGCCGACGAAACTACCAGCTCTACCACGTCCTCTCCCTCATAATATCAACCCTAGGTCCTTAACCATGGGATTTGATGAGTTAACCCCTCGTCAACGGACATTCAACTAGTATTATTAATAACTCCATAAAAATTGCCCATATTCAAAAAAATATCCATAATCTGACCATATAGAAGGTAAGCTATATGGGTAACTTTGTACCATGGTCTTAAATATGTGTAATTTTAAGAAATAGAATATTTCAATTGATTAAACACTAAAGCCACACCCCTTGATATTGGCGTGCGAGATTTAAAAGGCGGACTAAACCCGTTGTGAAACTTTTTTTTTATGCTCAGTAGATATTTTAGCAACACACTGGAATTTGCTACTTTTCTGATTAACATCTTGAATTCACTGAAGATACAAGCTATATTACAGGCCAATTAAGAAAACATGAAGAAAGCACTTGTATAACTATATTTTGACATGGAAAAATATGAAACAATTCGGAAATGAACCTGATTGTACCAGGAAGCCTCGGCCTCATAGGGACGGTAAGACCAACAACAATGTGGGTTGGATTCAAAGGAAATACGTCAGAGTTTAGAATCACTAGTTTTGTTGAAGTGTGAAGATTGTTTGTGGAACCATGGTCAAAATAAAGAACTAGCCTTGTCCACTCTTTTCACCTTCTTTCTCATACGGTTCTGTTAAAAGGGCCCACAAACGCCCCTCCTCGGAGACACTGTCTGGGTTGCTCGTTGAGTTTCAAGACGGTAGTAAGAGTCTAAGTTGGTCGTCACTTGGAGCATGAGCCTCCAAGGCGCAATGCCCCAATGTACAACGGGGCTGACATTTGTTTGACGACGCTACCCTAATATCTGTTCGGATCATGTCGTCCACTTGTCATTTTTTTCTAAACACTATGAGTGGGTTGTATGTCGACACGTGCCACCTAGGACCATGGTCGTGTTTCATACATATCGTTCTTCCGTTGTGATGACACTCGAATCAATAGACCACCGATTTCTTTCTGGGTCGATAGGATTCCTCTCATTTGCGAATGGTCTATGGGGCAGAAGCTATAATCCTCACTTTTTCCTAGCGTCTAGACACCACCTATTAGTAAATCAAAAAACATTTCACATCGTCTACGTGCATCAATTATTGCAGCTTTCCGAAGATTGACAGAATGTTGTATGAAGAGAAGACTTATCTCCCGCCGTTGCTCGAGCCCTCACCATTCTTGGCCTAGAGTTAGGAAAAACGAGTCATTCTTGTGTGCTTCATGGGAGTGAATTGTAAGCCGATAAAACTCACGTGGGTGTATGTATGATTTTTTATCCGATTTTCCTTATACTCCCTCCATATCATAAGATGTTTTAGGTATTCCAATACAAACAATATACATGTATATATAGACGTATTTTAACGTGTAAATTAACAGTATTAAAATATTTATGATAGGAGGGAGTAAGTTGGATCAATCTTGTTTCTGATAAATGGATTTAGCACACTAGTAAAAATGGGTCTCTCTAGGGCTCAGTCGCCTCGGCGCCCCGCCCTGCCGCCATCTCCTCCTCCGTCTATCCACCACTGTCCCGGCCATCCCTCTAAACCGGCCCCGCGCACCCCCCCAAGTTAAGTCTCTAGCTCCCCTCCACCGCCTCCGCCGCGGCGAGCCGCGTCTCCGGCGGTTCCGGGTCGCTCCAGTCTCGTCGTTGGCGTCGGCCGCCGCAGCCAGCCACATCGCCCGCCCGCCGCCGACTCGTCCGTCGCGAGGAAGAAGAAGGTGGGAGGAGGAAGAAGAATTGCACACATCGCGAGGCGCAAATCGGAAGGTGGAGGAGGTGATTGAGACCTAAGCTAAATCTCAGCTAGCTGAGAATTAGCAAAACCGAGTAAAAATCTTCTCGCATACCAAACTTGTGCTCCGTCGGGCGGAAATGACAATCCGCAACTAGTTGCATCCGCAACTAGTTTTCGGATACCCCACTTCCGAGTGTCCAAAAATCGCGAAAAAAATCATGGACATGGGTTATGTTGAACTTTCGACACCCACAAAATTTAATCCAAAAATATAAACATATGTGATCTGTGTAAAAAAGACAAATAAAATCTAGTGAGGTATCCGAAAACGCAACTAGTTGCGGAAAATTCCCTCTCCGTCGGGCCACCCGAATGCCCGATGCGCTTCTGAATTCTCTACGAAAGAGGTTGGTTTACACTTTCCGCGAACTCGCTAGGGTTTAAGTGAAACCAGATCAAAGCCCCGCGCCGCCGCCGCCGAGATTTTCCTAGGCGGCGATGGCCATGGCCCGGCGCTCCGCCACCCACCTTCTCTCCTCCTTCCGCCCTTTCTCTCTCCTCCTCCAGCCGCTCGCCGACGCCCCCTCGCCCGCGGCCGCCGCCGCAGCGGCGTCGGCCCGGCGGGCGATGTCCTCGGCGTCGGCTATGCGGGCGCGGGGAGACGACAAGGAGTTGGCGCGCTGGCGGGAGTCCATGGATCGGATGCGGAACATCGGTATCTCCGCGCACATCGACTCCGGAAAGACGACGCTGACGGAGCGGGTCCTCTACTACACCGGCCGCATCCACGAGATCCACGAGGTGCGTGGTCGCGACGGCGTCGGCGCGAAGATGGACTCCATGGACCTCGAGCGCGAGAAGGGCATCACTATCCAGTCGGCCGCTACCTACTGTACCTGGAACGGATACCAGGTTCATTTCTCTCCTCTCCTTGCTCATTTTTTAGCTGACCCATTTCGGTTTGATCTGATCAACTTGATCACTGTTGCTTGGTTCCTGTCTAAAGAAAAAATAATGCACAATCATATGGTAATTCAGCTGTGAGATAATAGTGTTGTTCCCTCATGCCCTTTCCACATCCGGGGCAACTGTAACTCATTTTTGTTAATCAGTACGAGACATATAGCATAAAATTGTGTTTACTTTGAGCTTCCTTCACAAATTAACTTATACGGTTCAAAAGATTAATTAGCTGATGTGTAAGATAACGTGTAAAATGCTGTTGCTAAATGCTAAGTTGCTAACTGATAAGCTCGAAAACAGTAAAACACTAGGAAGTATAACCATGCAACGATATTTGGTAGCCGACTAGCAAAGTTTATTCTCTCCTGGACATGTCCGTTTTGACTAACATATGATATGTATGAACAGTTGAACACACATATTTTCCTGTCGCCTAGAGTCAAGTATTAAAACCAAGCTAACCAGTATGAATACTTGGCACTAACTTAGGACAATAATTAGTTTCTGTACTTATTATGTATTAGTTGCAAGAGTCTTGTATTAAACCTCTGCATTTCGTGTTCCACTCTGCTGATAATATGTTCGATTTTCATTGAGATCTGGACCCAGATCTTTTGTTTTAGAGTATTGCAGTAGCATGTTGCTGCCTGTAGCTTTAGTGCCGTGATGTGTCTAGTGCATCATGTTGAAGTGGTCCAGTCAACAATTTTCAGGGTGTAGATTTGTGCCATCAAGGTCCCGCACAATCTATTGCTGCTTCAAGGACTTAGGCATATAAAGACGATGGCTAATTTAACTGGGCGGGCTTGTTTCGTTGGCTTTTATTTTGACACGGTATGTCCAGACATTATGAAATGGTAGAAGCATTGGAAAAATCAATCAAGAATGCCACATGATGAAATGCAAAAGAAAGAGACATAAGGATAATGTGATTATTGGGTTTTTTATTCTTAAACATGTGAGTATTGTTGATGGCATGAATGAAGATGCCCAAATAACTGTATCAAAACCATGGTCAGGAGAAACAGATCAAATGGCAAATTTGCATAAGATAGGGATGAAATTGAGAAACATGGACGAGTTGCTAGCCACCACCAAAGAGCCATTTATTCTTTTTGAAGTGGATTGCTGTTTATGCATTCTCCTCGAGCTATCATGAGTGTGGACGCAAGTGCTTGATGTCATTGGACTGGTTAAAAGAATCAAAGGAGTCGTTTTGATAGACATATGTTTCGTTGCAAGGGGCAACTATCGATGTGAGTAGACCAAGCTACCTGAGCCAAGTCGTTAAAGTTCAACCTGCTTCTCTAGTAGCTAGTTTTTACCAGAACACGGCTCCCCGACCACTGGGATTCAAACTTGGATCCGTGGGTTTGGGTCAGTAACTATGACTGGTTGAGACAGATACATCAAAACCATGCACGTCCCTAGTACCAGCATAACAAGTGACCCTCGGAAGCAACTTTGTTTTGTCGTCATGTATACAAGCATTGATCACTACCCCTTGTATTGTCCTATCTGAATGCTTTTGTTTGACATACCTTACACTGTTCTTGTGTTATATCGATTGCAGGTTAATATCATTGATACCCCAGGTCACGTAGATTTCACCGTTGAGGTTGAAAGGGCCCTCCGTGTTCTTGATGGTGCTATACTTGTGCTATGTAGTGTTGGTGGCGTACAAAGTCAATCAATTACTGTTGATCGACAAATGAAAAGATATGAAATTCCAAGGGTCGCATTTATTAACAAGTTGGACCGTATGGGAGCTGATCCATGGAAAGTTCTCAACCAGGTGAGTGTCAGGCTGACTTCTGTGGTACCGATGCTTTTACTATGAGGATTGAGAGGCTTATGCTCTCTTCTTTGATGGGTAAAATTGCATTCCATGCCTATAAGATGTATATTTTCTGTGAGGAAACTTCTTCATGCCATGCTAGCATTATAGTGCTAGCTAATTATACTTGTTTAATACATAACAAGGCATGTAAAAAAAAGTTTTATATTGCATTTGAATTTTGAAGTAGTTTTTTTAGGGAAATTTTTAAGTAGTTGCAGTTGAGTATTTGCTACTTGCTTCGCACTGAACTGCTTAGTTGAAAATGCAGTCGTGGGTGCCCATCCTGGGTGATAAATTGGCATTTACCGCCTGTATATTGGTTCCAAATATTTTAAAACCTTCATTTCTAAATCAGCTCATCCTTTGCCTTGCATTTAATCTAAAGACTGTTTTTGGAAGTACAAGGTATAAATTAGCTGGTTCAAAGTAAACGGGGGAAAACTGTGATTTTAAAAGTGCAAGAGGGCTTTGCATTCTTGTTTAGTGTGTGCAATTTAGACCAGGCTTACATCTTGGTGCTAGAGATCCTGTGTTTTGATACTACTGGAAAGCATTTTACTTACTTTCAGGCTTGTCATTTATTTCTTATATCGTGCCCAGTTTTTATAGTTCGGGTGAGGTGTCTTGCTGTTCTCTGTTGCTATCAATTTCTGTAGCTGAGTATTGCTCTTTTGTGTTCTATTTAAGGCTCGGGCCAAACTACGTCACCAAAGTGCAGCTGTACAAGTGCCAATAGGATTGGAAGAGGAGTTTGAGGGCCTTGTGGATCTTGTGGAGTTAAAGGCTTTAAAGTTTGAGGGTGGAAGTGGGTATGTCCCTGTTCTTCATAATCATTTAGTTGTGATGGCTATAGGTATCTTGAATCTTGGATGACACATCATTTCTAATGTGCAGACAGGAGGTTGTAGCATCTGATGTCCCAGCCAACATGCAAGATTTAGTAATGGAGAAGAGACGTGAACTTATTGAAGTTGTTTCAGAAGTCGATGATCAGCTCGCGGAAGCTTTTCTCAGTGATGAGCCAATATCAGCCGATGAGCTTAAGGTTCGTTTGACTTACGCCAATTATATCATTTCATATAAGCATACAATCCATCTGTAGATTATGGCTACATCTTTCGAAACTGATGTAGCTGCAGCTGCTAAACAGCAACCATGTTTAGATGACTTCGATTTCTTATTTGTTTCATGGAGGAAGTTTTATTTGCTAAATCTGCCAAGGATAGCACCGTTATAAATTTTGCGATGTAAGCTGTAGACAGACCAAATTGCCTCCATATTGGTGAAATATCCTCCCAAGCTAACTCAGGGTGGAATGAACCTTGTTTTGGGTTTAAATACTGGGTTTTGTAGGTCGAAGATTATGTGAATTTCTTGCAAAGTTTAGGGGGGGGGGGGGGGGGGGCAAATGGGCTTCATTTCTAATTAGGCGGATAGTGGAAGTTTTTTTTCTAAGCAAGTTGTTAAGAGTGTGGCATCAATGATAAGTCAAGTTGAAAATGATATTTGGATTACCTGCTGATCATGTTGAATACTACTAACTTGCGTTGTCCCAAACCTATAAAAATGATTATAGAATGCATGTGATGTCAATAGGTTTTGTTGGTTAAAAAAGAAATTCGCAGTCTGTTGCTAGTGTTTTCCATAATGACCATATTTTATTGGACATTTGAGAATGCTGAAGGCAGAAATCCACCAATTTTTTAAACGAGTATTAGGAAATTCATATAAGTTCTGCATGTTTAATATATGGAGACTATTATCTTTACATGTTTGAAATTGTGATAAATCATGTACTTAAACATTATGATAGTTATGACCATACTTGCAGTTCTATTGACATAATTTATGGTCAAAATCACCTATAATAATACCTTTGCCAATCTCCCTAGTTGTATCATGTTGTCTTTTGGAATAGCATAGAGTTGATAACTCCAGTTGGTTCCTAACTGATTTGTATCCTTTTTGGTGTCTTATTTTCTTTTCTACTAGGCGGCTATCCGAAGGGCGACAATAGCGCGCAAGTTCATACCAGTATACATGGGAAGTGCATTCAAAAATAAGGTCTGTGGCTGCACTTTCTGTCCTTTGTCTGGTTCTTTTCATTTTTGTACGATTTCAGTTGCCAGTAATACTGGAATGTCCTAAATACCTTTATGATAGTTAAAATGAGTTCCACTCTCTACATAATCTCGAAAGGTTTCTTAACTTAATAATCATATGTTCTTTTAAAGAAGAATAGGGCACAGCCTTATTGTATATATTAATGATATAAGAAATAAACTAATAGCAATATGTTCGCAAATAGATGCTGTTATGGACACGTGGCACAGGTCTACTGCTGTTTTGACTTTTGACCTCTCTCAAAACTATTTTTCCATATGCATAAGTTCAACCGCACACTTTCTAGGATGTCATTAGTTTGCAATATAAGAATGGTTACAATTTTGTAAGACCAAGTGCCCAAGAAACGTAACATCAAGTTTGAGAAAGTGAAATCTTGACGGAAGGGGGACAGTCTCTATGTGCTAGGAAGCTAGGTTTTTGCGCATGGGCTTTATTGGGCCTGATATTCCTTTATGCATTTTACTTGAGTCACCATCTTCCCCTTGCAGCCTGGCCCTGCCATGGCTGTTCTCCAGTCTTCCACCTCCACCAAAGCGACCCTGGTCTCGATCTCAAAACTACCCACGCCTGTAATTTAGCCTTTTCGTCGAGTTCCTCAGGTGTGGCATCTCCTTCAAGTGCCGCCCTCGCCCTCAAGACCTCCTGGCTCCAGCTCCTCCCTTCCCACGCAGTGCAGTTTCTAGGGGCAGCCTAGGCAGCACCTCAGTGGCAGGCGCATGGTCACCTGGCTAGCCCGTAGCTCTTTCTTGAACCCTGCTAAATTAACAACAATGGAATTAGATGAAACCAAATACTGCAACCAAATAGGCACCGGCTAGTTCATCAGAACAATTTGATTTAAGTTTCTTTTAAGGGAGTTGTACGGCACCCACTTGTGCTTTGTAAAGATTGTCTATTATTATCTGTGTCTAATTTTAACAATTTCCTGCCTATGTTTTAGTATTGATAATTTATGCTCCTATTTTTTAAAAGTTTATACCTTTATGGCTTTATCTGTGTACCTCATGTTAATGTACATCTATTATGCGTTCAAAACAATTGTAACTATATTGTTGATACTAATGGTTAGAACTCTTTAAAAACACGTATGGAAAATTGCTCTAAATTAAATGTATTTGTGGTAAACAGCCAAACTAGAAATATGGGTACGATCTTCACTCTGCACTAAGCCAATAAGTTAAAATTTGAAGATGGTAAAATGTTACATGAATAAGTCAGCAATTATGAGAAAGTATTACTGCAATTTGTCTCATATAGCTAGAGCAAGACACGTTGCTAACAACCATGCATACAACCTTGCTGCTATTTGAAGTGTTACAAAAATGGGTATTTTGTTTATGCCAATTAATTCTTGGTGTCGTCTATCATCTATGGATGTCCGTGATTTTTGTAGCCACCAATCTTCATCTTGTGATCTTGCTTGCACTATATCTGTTCTGGGGCCTTGAGGACTCTAGCCAGACCATTAAGCCGTCAATCAAGCACAACATTGCAATTACAAGCAAATGACAAACTTGAAAAAGATACTGACGTTTAAGAGCTAGGACCTTGATAGTGAATCCTTTTTCTCTTTTTATTACCTTACACTGGTTCATCGTAGTCTGTAGATTTAACATGCTCTCATGCATGCACTTCTTGGAGGTCATTAGAGCTTGACTAAAGAAGTGTAGAAGAATAATAACATATGCGTTTGTTGTCTTGTGCCAGCACAGTTATAGAACAGAGAGCCAAATTGCATGCAAACATAAAGGTGCATTTTGGCTATTCAAATCGATCACATTTAGTCTGCGCATTGTACTGATTATCATACTTTGGTGGTTTAGGTGTAGATAAGATCGTTCACAGTTCTTATGAGCACTCATGGATTAGTACTTTTGTTCAAGAACCTGCAGTTGGTATCTGTAGTGTTAATGCTATGATGCTAACAGTGTTGTCATTGGTGTTTCATCGCGTACATGTTTGATCTTTGTGACTCATTTTATAGGGTGTTCAACCTCTTCTTAATGGTGTGCTTGACTATCTACCTTGCCCACTGGAAGTTGAGAACCAGGCCCTTGACCAAAACAATTCAGAAGAGAAGGTAAAACACAATCTCAATATATTCAATTGAGTAACTATGGTACAATTATTTCTCCTTTATGCACTTTATGGTACCCACCACTCATCCTACAAAATTAGAAGTGAGGAGAGATGGAAAAAAATCTGTAGAGTAGATAAAGTATTAAAGTTTTTTGTAAGTAAAGGGTGTTCACCATACCTGCCTGATATATTGATGAAGCTCTTACTATCGAATCTACGTTTTATTAGCTTTTATAATGAATTACCACCTCGTTTGATTGTTAGGTCTTATTATCTGGAACTCCAGCTGGGCCACTTGTAGCATTAGCCTTTAAGCTCGAGGAAGGTCGTTTTGGTCAGTTGACATATCTAAGGTGATTATGGATCTTCTACAAACTGACTTTTTTTTCATTATCATGCATTATTACTCTGTATTTGACACATTATTTTGCCTCTAAACTAATGATTTCTTCTTACTGACTGTCTAGAATCTATGAAGGTGTGATTCGGAAGGGTGACTTCATACACAATGTGAACACAGGGAAAAAGATTAAAGTAAGGCCTAGACTTAATTATAAATCCCAGCATGGACGTTGAAGTTGTAGTTGCCAACTTGCCATATTATTCTTTCAGCACATCTTTAACAATTGACCATGCCAGTATTTCGTATTTGAAGGGCCATAGACTACTATAGATTAATTATTCTGTGAAGAAATGAGAGGGGCTTGCTTTAATGGAGAAGAAAAGGTCACCTTAAACAACTGACCATGCCAATATTTCGTATTTTGAGGGGCCATACGTTAATATATACTGATTGTTCTGTGAAGAAATGAGAGGGGCTTACTTTAGTTGAAGAGAAAAACCAAAGAGGGTTAAATAATTATATTCAAAATTTTGAGCTATAGCGCTCCTGAATTGTAACTGCTATATCATAGAGATGTGAGTCTGTGATCACTGTGGTGAACATACTGCCATAATACAGGAAAAGAAGAAAATTGACATAATGCCCAAGAGGATCTTACTTTCCGTCTCTCCGCACGGGTCACATAGCTTCAACACCTCCTTCGGGGCCTGAGCACGGTAGGATTCTGGACTTAGCAGAATTCAGTAGGCATCTGCCATAGCTTTAGGCGCTGTTGGTCCTAATTCGATCTACGCGATTAATTCCATACTTAGCCGAGTGGTCCGGATATGTTCTGTTTCTGTTCACCATATCAGTTTTCTGATATCGTTGGATTTCTTATACCGTTAGGCTCTTAGTGTTTTTGGAGTTTCGTACTTGGCTAAAGCTCTATTTGATCTGGTGCTCCATTGGGTTTCCATACTTAGCTGAAGTCCCATGGATGGTCAGGGATTCCTGGCGAGGCAAAAGTCCCATGCTTCATTGAGGATTCCTGACGAGGCTCAAGTCTTGTGGACTGAGATTTCAGGAAGTCCAAAATGTCGTGCTTCGTTCGTGATTCTGGGCAAGGCCAACATTGGGTGCTTCATTGTGGGTTCCATACAAGGCCAAAGACCTGTACTATGTTAGGTACTCTGGGCGGGACCGAACTTCTGTAGACTGTTGGCATGTCCGAGTGAGGCTGTAACTAAACCTATCTTTGCGCTTTCTCGAAAAATGTCCGAGTGAGGCCGAGGTGTTGTGCTTTATTGTCCGTTCGATCCTAGACTTGGCCAAATTCTTGGGGACCTAGGGAGAGTCCCCCCCCCCCCCCCCCCCCCCCCCCCCCCCCCCCCATCTCTCTCTGGGGGAGAGGGACATTTAACATGTCGGTATTGCCATAGGCTCTCTTCACATGGTCAAGGGAGAGATAGGTTAACTATTACAAGAATATCCTATGGCATCTACCATATATCTAGGTGATGGGGACCTTCTAGTTTAAGTTACATATTGCATTCTTCCCATTGGGCATTTCTCTTAGTTTCCCTTGCGCAAGGTGGGTATGTTTGGCCTTTTCAGCATCTTTCACCAGACCTCAGGTCAAGCTTTGCTACTGCAGCAAGGGCCCATGCGCGTGTGCGCCCTGTGCCCTGGCATGAGGAGGCTTGACGTGTCCCACATCCTGCACGCTTCCCATATCCCGTGTTCCGGAGGCTTGACATATCCTGTGTCCCAGGCGTGTTCCATGTCTCATGTATATCCTAGATGGTTTCTGTGTCTCGTGTTCCGGAGGCTTGACATCTCATGTATATCCTAGATGGTTTCTGTGTCTCGTGTTCCGGAGTCTTGACGTGTCCTGTGTCACAGGCCCTTCCGATGTCCAGTCTTCCGGAGGCTTAACGTATCTCGTGTCCCATATAGGGGCTGATTTTGGCGTAACTATCTGGAACACTTTGTAGACAGGCAATGTGTCAGCCGTTTTGGTTTGTAAAAACTTGCTTATTGGTTTGGGGTACGGCGTGAATCCCTGACAACAACAGTATGCATTAACTGAAATACTTGTAGAAAATAGTAACCATATCAGTAGAACTGTAGTATCTACAGTGCTATATCTTAATTTGACTTCTAATTGTTGCGTTGCGGGGATTTTAAAAGGTTTGCGTTCTCTTATCTGATTGTTATTTACTGTGTAGGTTCCACGATTAGTAAGGATGCACTCCAATGAGATGGAGGTAAGTTGCACCTTATTTAAAGTTGGCGCCTGAATAATAACTTTTTGATAGGTCAAAATTGAAGGACTTCTACTACGAATCAGTTCATGGGCTAGTATCTTTATTCTTTGTGGTCACTGTAGGATATTCAAGAAGCACATGCTGGCCAGATTGTTGCTGTGTTTGGCGTTGATTGCGCGTCAGGTAAATTGATAAGCAAATCTCTGCTGTACCATACCTTTTCCAGTTTATGCTACCATCTTTTGCATGCAGTGCCTGATTTCTCACTTTTTGCATCAACAGGTGATACATTTACAGATGGGTCGGTCAAATATACTATGACTTCAATGCACGTGGCTGAACCTGTGATGTCCTTGGCTGTTAACCCGATATCTAAAGATTCTGGAGGACAAGTAACTGATTTATTGTTCTGAAGAATCCATTTTTCATACTTGATATCTTAAATGTGTTGAATAATTAATTACGGTACCATTTCAGTTTTCAAAAGCACTGAACCGATTCCAGAGAGAAGATCCTACTTTCCGCGTAGGTCTGGATCCAGAGAGTGGACAGGTTTGTTCTGCTAACTATTTTGTTGTTTTATTCTATTATCAAGAAGTTTCTAAAGCATAACTTGTACTTGCAGACAATTATTTCTGGTATGGGTGAGTTGCATTTGGATATCTATGTTGAACGCATCAGAAGAGAGTACAAGGTATGCAAACAATTAGTTCAAGGACAAGCTTCGTTTCCTCGCCTATTTGGGCACAAAACACATTTAATACATGACGTCTGTTAACTTCACTGGAAGCTTGCTATGTGAGGCTGCGCTTTTAGAACTTTTCCGTAAACCGTTAACCTTTGGAGCCAGCTCTTTTTCCTTGTTTCGATTAAGGATGCAGCTAATCCTGATTTAACTCTAGCCTTTAGGAAACCGGGAGAGTACAGAAAGTATTCTAAACGGTGCGAGGGGACGCTAAGTTAGCAGCAGCAAGGTGTCTGCGCAACAACAGTTACAGAAAGTTTAGAAGTTATGCTTAAAAGAAGAGAGTGCCAGAAGTTCGATGGACAAAGTTGAGACAAATCGTTTTCTAGGAGACTAGAATATATTTCCACATATCTCCAATTCTTAGTCAAACAGACATAGTACATAGCCATGCTATGAAATATATCGGTGGCATGCGTGCGCCAAGGTGGCAGTCTAGCTGGCTGCTTGTTACGAAGACTTAAAATCATTTACTCCAAAACACCCACGCCAAATATGGCTGCAATCTGTGCACCAGCAGGTTCATTTCCATTTTGGGGAGTGCTAAAACAAAAAGAAAGGGGCTGAAGGACGTGACAGGAAGAAAAACAGTTTCAGCATCTGCTGGAGTGCTTCCACAGCTGAACAGATACTGCCGCCACATGATAGTCCCTTCCAAGCTGTTACATTAAGGCTCGCGGATCCAGAATTCTGAAGGAACTAGGGTTGAGTGCTTGTACGGGTTGCTACTGGGCTGGGCCGTATTTACGACATGTGCTGGTGCATTTGTCTCAATCCACCAAAAGCAGACATCCCATGTTTTCTATGTATCGTGAACCTACTGAGCACTACATATTAGAGTTCAGAAATACTTCTGTGTGCCTGCATTATTGAGCTTCTTCTATGTTCCTGTGTGTTGACCATTTTCATTAACTGTGTCATATTTCTATGATAAATGTTGAATATTCTTGGCGTACACGTCTGACTCACTACTGTACATTTATATATGTTGAAGTTCTGAAAAATGTGATTTGTTTTAACTCATGTAGGTTGATGCAAAGGTTGGAAAACCTCGTGTGAACTTCCGGGAAACTGTTACCCAACGTGCTGAATTTGATTACCTGCACAAAAAGCAATCTGGCGGTCAAGGTCAATATGGACGAGTCTGTGGGTGAGCTCAAAAAATTAATTAGTTATTGGCCAATTAATTTATTTTATGCTTCTATCTCAGTTCGTTTGGTTCCAAAATGTTATTACTTTGAGATGCATACATGTGGGAACACTTATTGATCATACATGTTTTAGCTGCGAACTGTTTCTGGACATATTTTTTAAGCCCTGCCCCCATTCCCACTTGTAAGATGAGTACTGTATGGTTAATGTTGCCAGAGTAGAACAAGATTGGAACTGTACCCTGGCACTGTAAGTGCCTCAAGGGCACCTTGATACCTAGGCGATAATTTATGGCCAGCAAATATCAAATGGATGTAGTAGTCTAGTCACTTAATATTATCTCATAAAAGATACTTCTCCCAAATGGAGAATACAAGAACAGTTACAGTAATCTTTTTAATTGGTTAGGAATTATATCAGAATTAAATTATACTTTTGCTACTTTAACTTCCACCATTCTGGAATACTTTACCCTTTTAAGTTCACCAGTGTGGTGTTGACATGTTTTCTTTTGTCATTAACTTGTATAATACCATGGTTTTCTTAGTCTATGAGTAATAGGGGTCACATTAAAAGATCTATATGATTTGTCATGAAGGTGATTTCATGCCTATGTTTAAGGCCACTCATGTACAATTTACCTACGAACTGAACTCTTTGTTGTTGGTGTGTATTATGGATCTTACTCCTAGATGTTTGTGCTGCCTATTTTGTGGCAACACTGCACAGTTCACTGATATGGGTGTTTTTTACATGAGGTTAGCATAGTGGGGTTAGCACTTGCCAAATATAAATTGAAAAGTGATGCTCCCAGTTTACGTCACCTGAGATTGGTTTGTTAATAAATATTTAGGATAATTCATTTGGAGTTTCATGATAAGAAGCAACAATATGCAGGTACATTGAGCCTCTTCCATCAGATTCCGAAGTTAAATTCGAATTTGAGAACATGATTATTGGACAAGCAATTCCATCCAACTTCATACCAGCGATTGAGAAGGGTTTCAAGGAAGCTTGCAATTCGTGAGTCTACTCTTCCTCACTAGTTAAGCTATTATGTATTTTGGTTAGGGAGGATAATTTTTATTTGCATGCTGGCTACTGTAGGGGCTCATTGATAGGGCACCCCGTCGAGAATATCAGAATTACTCTGACTGATGGGGCTTCACATGCAGTGGATTCCAGTGAGCTTGCGTTTAAGCTAGCTGCTATCTATGCTTTTAGACAGGTGAGCATGGCCACTTCCCTCAGGTTGCAGATGTCATTTCTACTGATTGTCACACTAGTAAAATAGGAATGCAAGTGTTTTCATAACTCTGTTCTTTCTTTTTTCAGTGTTATACGACCGCTAAACCTGTTATATTAGAGCCTGTGATGATGGTGGAAATGAAAGTTCCAACAGAGTTCCAGGGCACAGTAACTGGTGACATAAACAAGTGAGTTCTTTTTCTCAACAAACTAGGCTTTTACTGAGATGTATGGTTAACATATGAGATATGATGTCATGCTAAATGTTCTTTTCTACCTAAGAAACTCAGATAGTTGCATGCAATTTACTTAAAAGGGATAATTGTGTCCTTATCACTTGTATCGACATATTTTGCTGGAATACCATGGGCTGTGATAGTGACAAATTGGTTCTGGTATCGCAAGTTTACAACATGCCATTACACCTTGGTGGTATTTTGGCGAACAGACTTCCATGAGCGCTATGGAATTTGTACTTTGACACTCACTCATTCATCTTTCAATCCATATTAAATCTATTTACTTTTTCTTTATGTGTTAAACAGGAGAAAAGGTATTATTGTTGGAAATGATCAGGAAGGTGATGACACAGTTGTAGTATGCCATGTACGTAAGCCTTGTTCCTTCCAGTTTCTTCTTGCTTCGTGTAGTACGGATAGTCCTACAGTATTGGGCTTGTGATAAACTGGCAGATTTGCTGGTGGTTTGTTGTAGTTATCAGCGTTGCTAGCTCTGATTTTCTGTAGTTTTTAGCCATAATGTCTTGGAGAACAACTGAAGCAATAGGAAATTAATTGCTGGCTACCCACGTGACATTAAAGTAAGCTTTTTAATTGTTGAGTGGGTGCTAGGTTGAAGGTTGTACTAATCTTCTCTAGCGACAGCTTAGACAACATTTTGCAAAATAAGCTTCACTTTAGAACTTTCATCATTTGACCTACACATCATGATGGGATTTGGTTAACCATTTATCTTTTGGTATCAAACCTAAATAACCATTTTGTGTAAATGGATAAATAGGTTAACCATTAGGTTAAAAGAGTTAAAAAAGGTTAACCGACGGTTAGTAAGGTTCGAACCATTATACAATGATCATAAATACTCACAAAGCTAGTCATATCAACCCAAAGACTAGATGCTTAGATCGATACAAAATAAAACCAGGAAAAAGAAGACGGGACCAAGGTACCTGTCAGGAAAGAACAAAACCAGAAAAATGGAGAATCTTTGCCTCGATCGGCTGAGAGTTGAACTCAGGATTTCTAACAAACGAATGAAGGAGCAAGCCACTGGAATGCGAAGGAGTTTGTGACCGACCACAGAAGCGAAATAACATGAACAGTAATAGTGACGCTAACTGAACTTCAACCAACAAGTTTCAGACTTTAGGTGTATGCGACAGCGATGAAGACAGGCAGCAAGCCGTGGGTTGCTGGCGGGCGGGCGCGAGCCTGGGGGTGCAGCTCGGCGTGCTGGTGCGGGGTGCAGGTGGTGAGAGGCGTGGGAACAGTGGAAGTTGTGACAGAGGAAAAAGGCCCAGAGGCAAAAGCTTCAGCCTGCAACAATGGCGTTCATGGTGGGCGGCTCGGACATAATCGAAGCGTGAGCAAAAGCATGTAGTCGAGCACGGCGATGGCGCGAATCGGAAGGGCAGCTCACTAAAAGGTCCTGGACGTCGTCGAAGAGGAAGAAGGAGGACCAAAGGCGGTGAATTGCGCCGTTATTCTCCGGTGACCGGACATGGAAGAAGAGAAAGTAGTAGTCGTAGGTCTTCGTTTTGGGCTCGATTCCGCTCGGGGAGGAAGGGGAGGGGGCTGAGCGGCGAGACGTCCGGATGGCGCTCGGGGAGGCAAGCGGAGGTGACCGGGCAGCAAGGCGGCGGATAGGCGAGGTGGCCGGGCGGCGAGGCGCACGGAGAGGCGAGGTGGCCGGGCGGCGAGGGGGCGGAGAGGCGAGGCGGACGGACGGCGTACGGCGAGGCGGCCGGGCGGCCGAGCGGCTGTAGGTGTCGAGGAGAGGAGGACTCAGGTGAACCCTTGGTTCGTTCGGGACGAACCTAAAGAACCTAATGGGTTCCTGGGTTATCCATTTGGCCCATTGGGTTGTTTTTTAGGTTAGGTTAACTTAACCATTGGCTAAACGGTAACCAGTTCCCATCCATACCTACACACGCTAGATAAACATGTTATTGCCAGTAGATTGTGTAAGAGGAACAGGTATACTTTTTATATTCATAATGTAGATGTTAGGTCAAATTACTCTCTGCATTGTTTGTGAATATTGTTATTGAACTTAGCCTGCCATCCTAATCTCTTTCAGGTACCCCTAAACAATATGTTCGGATATTCGACAGCGCTTCGATCAATGACACAGGTCATATTTTGTTTCTTTATGAGTCCACTTGATGTTCATTCTTGAAATTCGTTTGGCATTAAGCATGATTGTTTTAGATGCTCTTTATCCTTATTGTTCACTCAGCATGTTCTTTACAAAGTACTCCCTCTGTTCCAAATTAGATGACTTCCATTTGTCCACATGCGGATGTATCTAGACATGTTACAAGTATAGGTACATCTGCATGTGGACAAATGGAAGTCATCTAATTTGGAACGGAGGGAGTAGTCTGCAGCAGCAATGTTCAGTGTTCCCCTGGTAACCAGTATTATGATTTACAGTAGTGAAAATCTGATATACGTTCTTTACAAAGTAGTCTGCAGCAGCAATGTTCAGTGTTCCCCTGGTAACCAGTATTATGATTTACAGTAGTGAAAATCTGTTACATGTTGTGCGTGATAACTATACCTTATAAGACCCGCCCTGGCTCTTCCACCGTCCGGCGTCCAGGCTCGCTTTGTACCAAAAATTGTGAAGAAAACTATGAGATGACCTGGATGTGATGTAGTGCCCATGTCCAAAATCTAACATTAACCTCATCTTTGGTTGCAAGAACCATATAAGACATTTGATGCCTGCCATATACTTCTGTACTTCATAGTCCGGAGTTTCTCTAACTAGAATTCAGTCACCTGCGATTGTGCGGTCAACATATTTTCTTGTGGACCTCGTGGTAGTTGAGCCACCAAACTAATACAGTAATTCCAAATCTTTATACTCAAATTTAACTACCGCCATATATGTAAAAATTTCTGACAGAGGTTGAACTTAAAAAGTACTAAATAGTTACTGCCTCTGTTACAATATATATGACGTTTTGGTAGGATAAAATGGCCTACCAAAACATCTTATATTTAGGAACGGGGGTAGTATTTTCTCTCTGTATAAAATCCCGTCTTTATTTGTCTCAACAAGTGAACATCGGTATATCTCTCGATGAACTTCAGTAGAAAACGCCATATAACCCAAGTTAGCTCTTTTCTCTGTGTATGTCCTCCGAACTAGTTCTTTGTGCTATGCATGCCCTTTATTGGGAAGTCATCTTTCGCACATGTTCTCTGAGTGCATGTATGCATTTGCTTACTAGTACTCTAGTAGCATGGTTAACGTACAACAATATTACTATAGAAAACGTTGGAGGGTCCATCATATTTAGCTGTGAGAACTGCTTGGTCCTGGTGGCCCAGATGCATCATTTGATGAAAGCATCCAGTCCAGTCGCCTCCAATCAGTGGGTTGTGAACTCTATGGATGTCATTTATGTAGTTAATTGATTAGCATGGTGAATGTACAATATTGCTGTAGAGAAGCCCCATATTGGAGCTGTGAGAACTGCTTGGTTTCTTACAAAACATGTTTCTACTCCTTGTGTCGTCCACATGTTTATTAAACCTTCCATGGTACTACAATGCTTTCATACATATAGTCAATAATACCTGAATGTTTTATAAACCCATGCCACTCCCATCTTTCTCGGTGTCTTCGTTTTCAACTTCGGTGGGGCATCAAGGGAAAAAGATTGTCTAACACAAAGAAGTAAACAAGCATGATGGTTTTCCTAACTAATTCAATGTTTAATTTTGTTTATTCTTCGTCCTGCAGGGAAAAGGCGAATTTACAATGGAGTATATGGAGCACAATACTGTCTCCCAAGATGTACAGATGCAGCTTGTGAATGCACATAAGGCGACTAAGAACGCAGAGTGATTCCTCCGGAGAAGAGGAAAACAAATTTTGATTCCATTGTATACGTTAAATTTGTTCTCATGGGCCCTTGAATGATGATCTAGGACATCATAAGTAGTATTTGTAGAATTACATGGGGTAGTCATCACAGCAGTAGAGAGATGTGTTTGTAATAATCTGGAATCCCTTGATACAAAACTCACGTGAATATTGTAGGCAATGATTTTTATGTAGTTAAGACAGCCAATCATGCTATTTTGGAATGTGGTGTTTGTCTTTTCAAATCAATGCACTGACCATGAAGGAAGATTTCACTTGCCTCGGTTCCTTGTTTGTAGAAATGAAAGGCAAAATAATGAGACTGGATAGCTGCTTACATTGTTATGTGTAAACGACAGGCTATCTACCAGTTCCATCGATGCTGGGATGTATGACCTGATATAGTGTCTCATCTTCCAGTTCGGCCTTCGTGCCAATCTGCCTCACATGGTTGGGTGGATGATCGCTTCCCTGAGTTGTTTAGGGAAAATGTCTGGGACCCATGATTTATTTGGCCAAATGTGTCTGGCCTGGAGGCTGTGAAACGGTTGTCAATTGAAACTTACAAGTATCTGGCACAAACATAATTTACTCACTAAGCTTAGTACTGACTTGTGTTGATAACTTCTAGTTCAGTTTGGATCATTTAAACCAATTCAAGAGTTTACAAGTTCCAATAGAGATCCTTCAGTCTACTCTCAAATGAGACATGAAGATATCCTGTCTCATATATGTGCCAAATTGCTGACAAGACCATCTTTCTCAATTTTTTCCTTAAATGGGATCATGGGCTTTGAATAGTTATCATTTGTTTTCAACAGCCGGGGAACAAATGCGGAATGTATTTCCACCAGATCCATATTATGGCGAGGAAATACTCCACGCGCTTATTACTTTATAATTAATCAATTTCTTTTTCAGAAGTGTTATGCTGTATGCTACTATTACATTTTTTATTTTTAGAAATGGGGGTGTGGATCCCGGCCTCTGCAGCAAAGTGATGCACATAGCCATCCGCGATTCATTTAGAAATAATATGGATAACGAGGCAACCCAATTCATAAGTTTATATCTACTCAACCCACTCCAAATTAATTGATGTTACAGTTTTGTCCTAAATAGAATATCAATATATTTCTATATCAGTGATCAGGCTATGGTAAGTTGGTAACACATAAACTGGTTGTCAGTTTACCCACATGAGGTATTTGGCTTTCATTAACCAATTTGCATTCCAGTAGTTTTCTTCAATCTGAACAAAGTAACAATCAAAAGCAAACAAATGCTGCCTCTTTAACTTCAACTGCTGGAGATCATCCAACGAAAATAGATTACCAATGCTGTAGAACACAGCAAAACACCACAATGAGACCGTCACATCTAATCCAAGAGAGGAAGGGAAAATAAATACTTAATCAAAGCATGCATTTCTTCATTTCCAACGCAATGAAATAGCATGGAACACGTGACCAGACACAGGGCAAGAGAACACAACAGAACAGGATACCGTTGCGGCGTTGCCAAATAACAAGATAACGAGGCTAAACCCAAATAGAACGCAAATATCCGGACATAACAAGCAGCAGATATTACAGAAGAAACAGAAGGGGCAAAATTAGCAAAACATGCAGGCTCAAATGATAACTGCAATTGCATCTCATTTCAGCATCATGTAACATATTACCAGGTCAAGGAAGAGAGCAGATGACACCGAAGGTGCCATCTCTCATATCAACACCACCAACCGAAGACACGAACAGCTACTACCACTACGAATTCCAGGGACCATAATCCATGTACTGTCATTTAGAGAAGTTATTAACAGGAAAAGGATTCTGAAAATTCTCGTAGATACCTGAACTAGAAGCGTTCTGGTTGTCCACTACATATCTCAGGAGAGCTGTTATTGCAAAGAAGCACTTGCACAGCAACGACCCAACAAAAATAAATGAAAGAAAGCAAAACTGATATGCATCATGGAAGAGGCTGGTGATATCAGAGGCAATGTCCTCCTGCTCAGTGCCACATTCGCCCCGCCATGGTCTCAGCCGAGTTGGAATCCCTTTCATCTCATTCTCTTCTTGCCTGGAAGCTCATTCCCAGAGGCCAGAGGTCTTGCTGCTTGTCAAGTACTTGCTGTTGGCAACGAGAATTCAGGGTATCCTCAATCTACCTGACATGAGAGCAGTCTCTGCAGCATCACAGGTAGTACTACGTAGTACGTACAACCTAAGTCCATGTGTTAAACCTGTAAGAGATCTTTGCAAAGAAACCCAACTCTCCAGAGGTTGCTATGGAAGATAACACAACAGTTGACAAGTGAAAGGAGCAGAGATTATGTTGTGGTAACAATAAAACTGGTGAGAATCTAAAAAAACACTAAAACTGGTGAGGTGTACAGCGATGGTTAGCAAAATCTGAGGAACACAAAAATGCAGAGAACCAACATCTGTCGCCTCTTAAACTCCAGCCAATCCACATCAAGCAATCCAGTGAATGAAATCAAAACCATGGCCAAAGAACATGCGAAAGGGAAATTTAACACTAAATTTCACAGCGATGAATGGCAAAAGAGCATGTGAAAGGGAAATCTGGAACTAAAACTCACAGCACTGAACCACGCGTTGTTCAATCCCATAACACCAACAGATGAGAACACAGAAAAAATAGACTATGCATCAGACTGACACCAGATTTAGGATACCAACATTTCCATTTCATTTCAGCGTGGAGCTACTACATATGACAGGGATACCGAAGAGGCCAGACGAGACATCATATCAACACCACACACACGCCGCTACAAGCAGGCACGACCAGCAGCGACCCAAAGAAACCTAGGCCCTCTCACCACGGATGCGTCGCGCGAGCTGGATGTCCTTGGGCATGATGGTGACGCGCTTGGCGTGGATGGCGCAGAGGTTGGTGTCCTCGAAGAGGCCGACGAGGTACGCCTCGGCGGCCTCCTGGAGCGCGGACACGGCGGAGCTCTGGAAGCGGAGGTCGGTCTTGAAGTCCTGCGCGATCTCCCTGACGAGGCGCTGGAAGGGGAGCTTGCGGATGAGCAGCTCGGTGCTCTTCTGGTACTTGCGGATCTCGCGGAGCGCGACGGTGTCGGGCCTGAAGCGGTGGGGCTTCTTCACGCCGCCGGTGGCCGGGGCGGACTTGCGCGCCGCCTTGGTCGCCAGCTGCTTCCTGGGAGCCTTGCCCCCGGTGGACTTGCGCGCGTCTGCTTCGTGCGGGCCATCGGGTTCGTGGGGGGAGGAGGCTGGGATTTCGGGTTTGGTTGCGTCGCCGGTGGAGGATTTGAGATTTGGTGGAGTGGGATGGGGGCGGTGGCGGGTTTAAATAGAGGAGGATGGTGGGATGGGTTCATTATTCGCTTTCCCTCCCCTCCCTCTACAGTACTCCCGAGAGAGGCGACATGGCGAAAGAAAAATCGCCCCTTCTCACCGCCGGCGCCGGAGCAGATCCGCGCCTTCTCTCGCCGCTACGGCGGCGGGGGAGGGCGGGGGTCTCGTTCCTGGTCGCTTGGCCTGTAGATAGGGTAGTTAGGTGCCTCCCCGACGGCGTCTTCGGGAGGGTTTCGGCGCCGGATCGGAGGAATAATTCCGCCTCCTTCCCTCTTCCTCGCCGGCGACGGCGGGAGGGAGGTGTGTTCGGTCCACCGGTCTGCGGGTGTGGTGCTTTTGGTACTCCTAGATCTGCAGATCGATGGAGTTCTTGCTCCCCCAGAGCTGACGGCGTGGCAGCGGCGGTGTGTGCTCTTCGTGGGGTTTCTCTCCCTCTTCTCCGTCGTCGTCGGGTCGTCGTCTCCATCTGCGGCGTCTCTGGGAGAGTGAGGTGGTCCGTCCAGGTGAGTCTCTGCTTCTGTCTCTGGCTGGCCGAGGTGGCAAAGGGAGAAGAGGTGGAGGTGCTCGACCTGTTTTTGGATGGCGTGGTGGTGGTGGTGGTTCTCTGTGGCGTCTTCCCTCCGGCCGGCCGTGGCGGCGAGGGGAGGGGTCGCCTGGAGGACGGGTGTGTTGGGTGGCTGGTCTGGCTGCTGCGGGGTCAGCGGGAAGAGTGGTGCTCTGCGGATGCAGGTGCTCGGCTGAGCTCGTTCATCGCTCTGGGTGTTCGTCGCATGGCGGCGGCCGGTTCTGCAGCCTTCTTCAATGTTGGAGGTGCTTGCTTCCCTGGGCATGGTGGTACGGCGATCTCCGGCAGTGGCTAGATGTTTGGGGTGTGGGATGGATCCGCTTGTGTTCTTTCCTGTTTTCTGAGGTGTTTTGTGCAAGTTTCCTGGGTCTGGTTGTAATTCTTGGTTCTCCCTGGACCTGGTTGTAATTTGCTCCGAGCTCCTTAATATAAGTGGTGGATCCTGTTAAAAAAAATAGAGGAGGATGGTGGGCGCGGGATGGGGAAATTTTGGGCGAGATGGCGCTGGAGGTGGGAGATGAAGTTTGGAGCGTTGGTTTGGTGGAGAATGGACGGACGGGATTTTGTTTGGGGTTCAGCGCGCGGGGCGATCCGTGGGGGTGGAGGAATGCTGTGACGCGAGTGGCTGGGTGTGGTGTCGAGCGGATTCGTGGGCGGCGTGTTGCCGGATTGTGCTTTCGCTGCCGCGTCCTGGGTGGGCCAGAGGAGAGGAAGGTGGGGCGCGCCGGCCGGATGACGGGATGGAATATCCATCGCTCGTGGTGGTGTGGTGGATGACATTGAGGTCCGAATGAAATAGGGGAAAATCCCCCTGGACTTCCTCCGTTCAGTGCGTTCACAATTAATAAAATGTTGATCAAATATATCAGAAAAATATCTACAAAATGATATAAATTAAATATGGTGTGGGTCGTTCTTCTTGATCTAAAAAATAAGCGATAGTTATATTTTTAATTATCTATTAAAATATATATAATATGTTAGTTTAATAATTGCTAAAAATAATCATTTTGACAAACAAATGTGTACCTGTACAAATAAAATGTGTGACCAATACAAAAATTGTTCACATATTTTCAAAATGCTCAGCCATCTAAAAGCCTTGAGGGGTTCGACAACAAAATGTTCATGTATTTTTCTTAAGAGATAAACGCACCATTGGTCACTGAACTTTAATTAGATGAGCACATTAGTCACTGAACTCTCAACTTGTTACAAACTGGTCACTGAACTCTCACAAGATGAGCACATTGGTCACTGAACTCTCAACTTGTTACAAACTGGTCACTGAACTCTCACAAGATGAGTATATTGGTCACACTTTGTCCAGCGGAGCTAATTTTGTCCGACGTGGCATGCTGACTAGACAATTGAGATTTTTTTATCGGTCTCACAACTACAGGCGGACGTCTTCTCCCTGCTGCCCCTCGGCGCTGACTGGGACCCGCGCGACGCGACGCCCTGCGGCTGGACGGGCGTCTCCTGCGACGCCGGCGCCATCACCGGGGTCTCCCTCGCGGGAGCCAACCTCGTCGGCCTGTTCCCCGGCGCGCTCTGCCGCCTCCCCTGCCTCGCGTCCCTCGACCTCAACCTCCAGGCCATTCGAGCACGCCCCCGTGCCGGCCGAGCTCGGCGGCCTCACCGCGCTGCGCGTACTCTAATTCGCTAGCTGCAACCTCGTCGGCTCCATCCCGGCGTCTCTCGGCAACCTCACCGACCTCGACCTGTCCACGAACGCGCTCACTGTGCCGATACCGCCGGAGATTGCTGGCCTTACGAGCGCCGTCCAGATCAAGCTGTACAACAACGGGGCCGAGCTCGGCGGCCTCACCGCGCTGCGCGTACTCTGGCTCGCTAGCTGCAACCTCGTCGGCTCCATCCCGGCGTCTCTCGGCAACCTCACCGACCTCGACCTGTCCATGAACGCGCTCACTGTGCCGATACCGCCGGAGATTGCTGGCCTTACGAGCGCCGTCCAGATTGAGCTGTACAACAACTCGCTCTCTGGCCCAATCCTGAAGGGATTCGGCAAGCTCGCGGGCGCCTACGCTGGTGCGGCTGTCCAACGCGGCGTCGGGCGGCATGCCACGTCGGACAAAATTAGCTCCGCTGGACAAAGTGTGACCAATATACTCATCTTGTGAGAGTTCAGTGACTAGTTTGTAACAAGTTGAGAGTTCAGTGACCAATGTGCTCATCTTGTGAGAGTTCAGTGACCAGTTTGTAACAAGTTGAGAATTTAGTGACCAATGTGTCATCTAATTAAAGTTCAGTGACCAATGGTGCGTTTATCTCTTTTCTTAAAAACATTTTTTGAAGCGCAGTGCAGTAGGGGAAATCCCCTACTGCTCCATTTTCCATTTTTATTGCCAGATCACATATTTACAGGGTGAATGTACACCAATTATTCATAATGTATCTAGCCACGATTGCATACCATCTTTTAAGACTAGGCCTAGCTCTATGCATAGATAAGGTTAGAAAGGATTTAAATCTAACTATACATCTGTCCACAGATGGATCAATTCCACGGAAAATATCATCATTTCTTTGCTCCCAAATGCTCCAACATCCAGTGATAAATATTTCCATCAAGAAGTTCACATAGTATCTTGTCTTTGCTTCCTGGATCATATCATTTATGCCGTAATCAGTGTTCCATTCAAATCCCAAAGCCCACCAAAAACTTTAGCTGAAGCTGCAATCGAAAAATAAGTGGGGGAGAGTTTCTTCTGGACAAGTATCACATAGCACACAATCCTTGAACTCCACATAGAAGTTTTTCTTCCTCATCATTTCTTTGGTGTTTAGCCTGCCATATATAAGAAGCCAAGCAAAAAATTTATGCCTTGGTAAGCTGCAGATTTTTCCATATATCCATAATTGCCTGGAGAGGTTGATGTTCTCCATGATTGCTCTATATATTTTCCTTATAGAATATCTAGCATCAGATCCTGATAGATTCCATTTGTCATTTTCATCATTCAGTTATATGGTCATTAGCTCTTCTCCTAAGTTCCAGAAGCTGTTCATGAGCAATAGCTGAGAGGGGAAGCTGAAACATGCTGTATATGTCCTCATTCAAGTCATTCCATGCTTTCCGAATAGATATATTTTCATTTGAAGCGAATGAGAACAGGTGAGGATATTTGTCCTCCCTTACCGAATCACCCAATTGTCTTTCCATAGAAGAATAGTTTTACCATCCTTTGGAGAGCATACACTTAGGTCCTTGTATTGTTCAAATAGGGCCATACAATCCTTCCACCAAAAAGAGCCTTTTCTATTAGAAGCATGTGGGATCACATTGTTGCTGTAATGGGCATTCCATATAAGTTTAACCCAGGGTATATCCATCATGTTGTAGAATTTGTGTAGGTTCTTCATCAGCAGTGCTTTATTCTGTATTCTCAGGTTCAGAACACCAAGCCCACCCTGTTCCTTGGGCTTGCACACTAGATCCCATTTAGCACGACATTTACCATGCTTTTCGATATCTTTTCCTGCCCAAAGGAACTGTCTGCCACTTTTCTCGAAGTGAATAAATATAGTAATTGGAATCTTTAGAGAGCACATAGCAAACATTGGCATTGACTGAATCAGAGAGTTGAGAAGTGTAAGCCTTCCTGTGTATGTCAACAAGTTGTTAATCCCTGATAGTCTTTTTTCAAGCCGCGACACCATGGGCATAAGATCAGCAACACAAGGCCTAGTTGTCCCCAATGGAAGTCCTAGGTAGGTAAATGGTAGGCTTTCCACTTTGCATCCGAAAATGTTTGCAAGATTTGTGGCCTGAGCATTATCCACATTGATAGGTACTAATGATGTCTTCTGATAATTAACCTGTAATCCCGTCGAGGCACTAAGTCAGCCAATATACTTTTGAGATGGAGCAATTGTGTAGGATCCACAGGCATGATCATAATAGTGTCATCCACATACTGTGCAATTGGATATTTTTGCCCAAAATCATTCAAGATGGGTAGGGTAAGAATACCCCTTTGCCATGCATCATTAATGACACTTCAAAGAAGACCAGCAGTGTTGACGAACAATATTGGTGAGAGGGGATCACCTTGCCTCACCCCTCGCATGTAAATAATCTTCTTACCCGGACTACCATTTAGCAAAACAGAAGTCGAAGCAGAGTTTAGAATCCTATGAACCATGGAAATCCATTTGGGACCAAAACCTTTTGCCCTTAGCATGCTAATAATTGCACTGTATTCCACCTTGTCGAATGCCTTCTTAAAGTCGATCTTTAGAATGATGATTGGCCTTTTAGACTGATGGCAAATATGAAGATATTCGAAGGCCCATCCAAGACAGTCTTGTATGTTTTTCCCTTTTATGAAGCCATATTGGTTTTCATGCAGAATCGGAATTATAACTTTTTGCATTGTGTTTGCCATCAGCTTATTAATAAATTTCATGGGCAAACTCACTAGAGATATTGGTCTGTAGTCATTCATAGTTTTTATCAGAAATCTTTGGAATGAGCGTGATAAATGCCGTGTTGATGCTATCTAGATTTATGTTCCCATCATAGAAATCACTGACAATTTTGTAAAACTCCTTTTTGATAAGAGGCCAGCATTTCTTAAGGAATAGCCCATTAAAAACATCAGGACCTGGTGCTCGATCAGTGGGCATTTCTTTGACTACTTGTTTAATTTCCTCACTTGTAAAAGGAGCATCCAAGTGCGGTAGATCATGTGCTTCAATGAGACTATTTTGGTCGAATTGCATTGATGTGTCTTATGTGGTACCAAGTCGATTTTATATGAATTCCAGATAATTGCAGCTTTATGATCATGGTTATATATGTGCTTCCATCACCAACCTTGATAGAAGTAATCAGGTTCCTTCTATAGCTTTGTGTAGCAATTGTGTGGAATTTTTTGTATTTTCATCTCCTAATTTTGCCCATCTGATCTTAGCTCTGTTTCTCCAATACACCCTTTTGGCTTCAGTTAGTTTCTTTGTGTGCACTTGGAGAATTTTCCTGAAATTCAGCTCCATAATTGATAGTGATCTTTGGTCCTCAATACCATCTAGAAGAGCCAGGTCAAATAGCAACTATCAATTATTTTGTTCAGATTAGAGAGATTCTTGCTCCATTTCCTTAATCCATGTCTCACCTCCTTGAGCTTAGCATTCAGTCCTAGAGCAGCATCACTCTTAATAATGGCATTATTCCAGTGTTTTGAGACAACATCATTGAAGCCATCAAAATCAGTCCAGTAGTTTTCAAATCGGAAGAGATTTGATTTTGGAATGTCAGTGCCAATTTGCACATGTATAGGTGTGTGGTCTGAACCAAGTCTGGCAAGAGGGAAAGACATTGTATTGGGAAATTCAGTCGTCCAGGCAGCAGAGGTGAAAACCCAGTCCAACTTCTACAGGAGAGGCTCATTTTGCATGTTACTCCAAGTATAGGCTCGCCCTTTGAGAGGGATTTCTTCAAGATCATGGTATTGAATCATGGAGTTAAATAGCATCATATTATTTGCGTTGCTTCCAGGTCTATTTATGTCTGCAGGTTCTCGTATTAAGTTGAAGTCGCCCATAATCAACCAATACAAGAGAGTCCAGTTAAGCGAGCCAGTCAAAGAATTCCGCTCTTTTTTCTTCATGTGCTGGGCCGTAAATATTGGTTAAATACCATTTCCTTCTAGACATTTTACAAATGAACTCAACCGTTATTTGGAAGCTGCTCTGGCTTATCAGATTGCCATCAAACAAATTGCCATTCCATAGAGTAATAATACCACCAGAATTTCCAACCGACGGTGTATATACATATTGTGAAAACCTCCTGGGACAGAGTTTCTTGATGAAAGCCGTGTCAAATGATTCTTTTTTTTGTTTCTTGTAGACAGATAATGTTACAGTTACTCTCTTCAGCACGTTGGTGAATATCATCCCATCTATCTTGTGAGTTGGCCCCTCTCACATTCCAATCAAGAATATTCCAGCATATCATTGGAAATCAATTTGGATTTGTAGAGCATAATGGCAACATAATTACCAATATAAAAATGACCGCACCAACGTAATTCACAGCACCAACATGGTCATAATGATAAAAGCAGTATGAATCACAACACCAACATATGACATAACACCAACATGGAGCACACATAAAAAAATATCCCTCAAAATATAGCCATTATCAACATGAGTTCAAGAGCACACTGAACTAGATAGTGTTGGTGGAGGAAGCCAGTAGATAGAGTACTTATTACATCACCAAATGAAATTTTTATAAAAGGAGTGGGGATAACTGAACTGACAACATGCCAGTTACTGATGGTGCAAGCAGGAGGACTAATCATTAGTCACTTTTGGCGAGGAGCTTGGCCTCAGATAACTCCATAGGAGGGATCAGGCACTGGCCAATGCCGATGGCTTGGATGGTGTCAATTGGAAGTTCAGGAGGGGGAGGTGCTTTCTTGTTGATGATCTCTGCCTCGAATTCTTCTCTCAGGTTTTTCTTCACTCTCTTTCCCATTTTAGGTGCCTTTTTCTGTTCCTTTGCTGCAGCTCTCTCTGCAACTTCTTTGTTCTTAAATCCAGCTTTCTGAATAGCAATCCTATTGTTGCGTCTAACCTCATAGTCCTCCTTAGGAGCTTCCTTTTCTTTTTGTAGCAGGAGTGATGATATGATCAGTCTCCTCCTCATGTGTGGAGCTAGTAGCAGTATAGTCCACATCATTAATGGGCACCTGGCTGTCAGTAATTATCATGTCACTCACAGTGTCCTCGGAGTCATCAGCAGAGAATGGTACATAATCATCATCGTTAGCAGAGTTGTATGCTTCCTCTTCCACAATTTCAGATATGACACATGTAGGGGCAGTCTTCTTCAGAGGTGCAGTAGTGTAGACAGTCATAATGCATTTTCTGGAAGAGCCCATCTCATCATCCACATCTAGAACCTGAACTCTAACACCCGAGACAGATGCAGCTCCAAAAGAGTCCACAAGCTTTGGTGCTTCAGGTAAGATGCCTGTCATAAAAACATTCACTTGTCTACAAAAGGTTATG
Source organism: Poa pratensis (assembly GCA_947311845.1). Taxonomy (NCBI): domain Eukaryota; kingdom Viridiplantae; phylum Streptophyta; class Magnoliopsida; order Poales; family Poaceae; genus Poa; species Poa pratensis. Next base: position 32,048,758 of record CAMZMU010000078.1, on the reverse strand, counting down.
AATTTAAGAAAATGTTCATGGGATTTAGAAAATATAAATGTTGATCGAATATATGAGAAAAATGTCAACAAAATGATAAATTTTTAATATCATTAGAATCATTTAAACTATATTTACATATTATGTACATTTGATGTTATATATGTTGATATTTTTTCGTATATACTTGGTCACGCTTTTAAAATTAGAATTAGTATTATGGGGTTTTTGTTATTTGGTTCACAAGCCTCGAACTTCATTTGCCTTTTATTGGCATGTGTTTTGTTGAAATATGTTATTTGCTTATGTTTCGTAGGCCCCATGTTATTTGTGCGTGGTGGACAAGTACCTTATCATGTTATGTTAATGGATATGTAGTGCTTGGTTATGCTAATGTGGTTATGTTTATGTTCTTCCATGCATATATTGTTTGTCCTATGTCATGTTTTATATTTTTGCTAGCCATACTTGTTATTTATTTTATCTCACACTAGCATTGGGTTGCAAAGTGCTCACTTTGTCACATATCATGCATTTTCATTACTCGTGAGTTCTAAAGCTATATGGAGCTTTTCAATTAACCCAATTGTGTGAACTTAGCATTCAGACGAGCAAGTTCTTTATGGTGCACAAATTTTTGGGGGAGCTTTTTCTATACCGTTTAGAAATCTACGCATATCATAATCCTTGTGACCTTAATTATGGTTTTCACCACTCACAAAAAATGGAGAGATTAAAAAGATTTTAGTTTGGTGATGTTGACACTAAATTAGAAAACTAACGATACCTACAAGTTTCATACTCGGGTTTTTTATTATTTGGTTCACAAGCCACGAGGGTCCCGGAAACTCCGGCCATACTGGAAACTTTCCACAGTCACCGGCCATGCTCCGGACAAGGCAGAGGCGCACGCCAAACGTGCAGCTCTTGAGCCAATATTCGGAAATAAATGGGTCGGAGTCTCCGGCTGCCCTGAGTCCGAGACTCCGGTGTTTGCACACAAGAATCTCCGGCCTAGCAACACTGGAGTCTCTGTGCTGTTATCAAACATCCACTAGACGGAACTCTCTTCACCAATGTTAGGAAATATCTGGGTGCAAGGTGTATGTGTGCATGTAAATGATTTCCCATAATGTTCATTGAGTAACCCCTTTTGATAGTACGGTTGCCCTATGACTCAAATAATATAAAATCTATTGCCATCGTCTTCGATATTTTCTCCTTTTTGAGTGATCAGCCATCGTCTTGTGCATTTCATCACTTGTACCTATAGTATTTTAGCACACAGTAAGATCTTACTTATGTTGTTAACTAACACCCAAAACCACTTAGGAGAGAATGCCCTTTCAAAGTTTATCCTTACTTGAGTTATAGGTATGCATCACTATTAAGAGGGGTTTCTTGATGAGCTTGATGGGGTTGAACAAACTATATACGTCATGTCCTCATGTTTCCACAAAACTAAGTGAGTGGCATATTTTTCTCCCAAATGATGCCTCCGACGATGATTTCCCCTCCGGCAGGGTACCAGGACAGGACTCCAAAACCCCATACTAGGGTTTTCCGTGACGACACGACTCGGTATCTTCTTCCGCAAAATATTTTTCCGTCTCCAATCTTTTTAGGGTTGAAGTGAATGTATATGCGAAGACCCCTCGGGAGGTGATTTCTAGTGCAAAATTTAGGCCCGGATTTATCATCACGTTCTATATGACTTCATCACGAATCATGCTTGTACAAGTTGTACTGATCGACCCACCCCATGAGGAATATGTGCACTCACGACATTCACTCTCTCTGGTGAGATCCGAGATGTAAATGTACCCTCCAGTATATACCAAGTCACAATCTGCTATATACATAAATCCGTATATTGAAATGAATCAATCAACTTCGAGCCTGAGCTTGCACCTTGCTTTCAACGCCCAAAAGGGCATAAAAATCATATTATTCACCCGCAAATATTTACGCTGCAACTTAACAACATACTGTACAATGGAAAAATGAACTAGAAATTTAGAATACAAACAAGCAAAACCATTTGTTGCACCGATGGTGTCTCGGCATCTCACTGTATCTGTAAAGGTCCACCAAGATCCAATCTGTCCAAGGGCTCATGAACTTCTCCGGCGACTGATTCAACTGGGAGTTGTCCCAACGTCTCCTTTAGTTTATCCAAAGCAGCCTTTGCAGCACGATTCTGAGCTATCTCCTTCTTTTGACCATAAATCGCGCTCCCAACCAACTCACCGTCGACCAACACATCTACCTTCAAATCCTTATCCCATCCATCTTTAACGATTTTGAGGCCTCGACGAGTCTTCTGGCAAAACTCTAAAAGTTCACTTACCGGATGCTTACCTAATGTCTCAGGACTAATAAATGGATCGGACAATTTTCGGAAAACCTGTTATAAGAGAGCAATATTATATTCCCAATATAAGAGTGAGGAAACAAAAAGGAAAGAGTTGAGAATTCTGAGAGAGACATTTACCCGCCAAACAACTTCTTGATTGAAGTTGGAGTCCAGGTATATGGCACCAATAAGAGATTCCACGATGTCAGATAGCACTTTCGGAGCATCCAATAGCCCATTCGAGTGGTATTGATATTCACGTAATTCTTTTACAAAATCATCAATCTGTAAACACCAAAGTACAAGGGGCATCGCATCAATCATATGCAACGTTGTAATATGTCCACATCTTAATTACTTAAAAATATCGCTTCTTTGTTCTTCTCTTCATGTGTAACTAACATACATCAGCGACAAGCAAAAATCACAAGAAAGGCTACAAGAATGAAAATGATGTGTAAGTGTAACACAAGAAGTGGGTGTCGTTACTAGTTAGTGTATAGTATAGGAGACTTTTGGAGGCCGAGCTACAGGTGACAAGCCAGATGCCCAGAAGAAATGAACAGAATGAGGTCGAGTCCAAACGGCACATTTGTGATTTCGTTGTCCCCTAAGAACTACATCCATTTTATCAGAAACCAAATAATATCAAACAGAAAAGTTTGAATACCAATTTCCACCTTATTGCAAAGTATGGCACTCCAATGGGCAGTTCGTACATCTAGTACTGTGCATGACAATTGACTCGCATGGAGGTGATGGAATGCATATTTGGGAAATAATTTACAACCTATCCATGGGAAATTAGGAATAAAATGTGTTTTTAAATAATAAATTAATGTAGCAGCGGTAACAAAAAAACTTTTCTCATATAGATCAATGGAAATGCAACGACTCAAAGTAACCGTCAGAAAATACTAGGCAAGGTGGAGAGTTTTCTATACGTTTACCATATAATCAAAACAGCTTATGCTTTGAGACTTTGACTACCTTCCTGAAACAACGACCGCTTGAAAAATATACAAACCAGAAAAAAAAATCAATTTGAGGTTTCCCCTGCCTTGATCCAAACTAAAGCAATCCAAATGGACAGTTAAGAAATTAAGAATTGTATATGCCCCAGTTGACATGTATAGCAGCCGCAGGGAATAGAACATTGGTTTTGAATTGTTGAGGGAATAGAACTTGGAAAAAGGTTATCACACTGGAGAACTTTTCACTGCAGACTGGTGCTTCGATGAATTTGCTAAGAATAGCGACGATTTTATTTGACCAGATCACAAACAAGAGATGGCAGGCTCAGCCAAGAAAAAAAATAAACTGCAGAATTTGATATCTTTGCTGGTTGCGCGCCTCAGGGCAAAGTATTAAGTCGTAAAGCGCTGCACTATCTGTACATTTGAGAAGTGAGAACTGAACCTCTAAAGCAGGAAATCCAGAGAAAGGAGGTGTCTTTAGAGAACCTGTTACTGGGATAAACATGCTCTTAAACGTTGGTAAACTAGACCAGACAACCCTTGGGCGCAGGCAGAACCATTTTCATACTGTAGGAAGAGGATACTAATATCTATAGAAAGTGTCACACCTTTTAATTTGAGAGCAATGTTGAGCTCACCGAGGGACCACTCCATGAGAATATACGTTGTGCTACTACCTCGTACGCCTAGCACACCAATATTATTGGAGTGAGATTCTACCAAGGCTACACAAGGTGGCCAATAGTTGTTGTAAGAAAAAACAAGGTGACCAAGAGTGTGCAGACAGGGGAACAGGAGATTTCAGCAAGACGAAGACGAAAGGGCCCACTCAGTCAAAAGCCAAATGAACAGTAGTATAGACACATGAATGCCAAACGACGCTGCACGTAGCAGAGCAGCTAGACTGCTAGAGCTAGAAACTAGAAAGGGAATAGCAGCAAGCAGTAAAGAGTGACCTGTCCGTCGAGCTGCGGCGCCTTGTGGCGGAGGAAGCGGTGGATGCCGTGGTCGACGGCGACGCGCGCGAGCTTCTCCTTGTCGACGTTGGCGGCGCGGAGGCGCGTGAGCGGGCCCGGCGGGAGGTCCCGGTAGGCGAGGAAGACCTCGCGGGACATGAGGCAGGTGAGCACGCCATCGCCGAGGTACTCGAGGCGCTCGTAGTTGGCCTCGCCGGGGCGGTAGGGGTAGTAGAAGGAGCCGTGCGTGAGCGCCTGCCCCACCAGCGCCTTGTCCGCGAACTCGTACCCGAGGAGCGCCTCCACGGCCGCCACGTCCGCGGCGCTCATCGGCGGCACGAATCCCGGCGGCGCGTCCTCGCGCGGGTACAGCTGGTCCCGCCGCATCGCGTCGTCGTCGGCTGGCGGTGGCGATGGCGGTCGCGACGGCGTGAACTCCATACCGCCACGATCGATCGGGGCTCGCGGCAGGTTATAGAGGGGGCGCCGGCGCACGGAGCGGGTTCTGGGAGCTTCCGGAGTGGCGGTCGGAAACGGAAAAGGGGAAACGCGCGCGGCACGGGAGCGGGGAGGATGCCTTAATTGCGGACGGAGCCGGATTGGTTGCTCGCTGCGCTGGGATCGATGACGACGACGACTTTGTGGTGGCTCGGCTTGGCGTGCGGAGAAAACCGGGCTGGGCTGCTTTTTGTTTAATGCTGCTGTGTGCGTCGGGCTGGATGAGTCAGAGGCGGCCTGGACGGGAAAGAAGGGTCAAAGGATTTTTGTGACGACTAGTAATGTTGCACGTGCAACACTCTTGCTCCTGTTTCAAATAAGTGATACTATATTTTACACTCTTCTTAGAAATTTCATGGTATTCTTAACGTTTTGATTTCAAGTCTTCTTGGCTTGACAAAAACCAAGCCTTTTTCAAAACTGAAAATGTCTTTGTTAACTCCCCATTTTCCTTTTCTATATGCATGCTTAAAAACTCAATATTTGTTTTGCACATAACCTTATTAATCCACCGCCGATATTGTCAAAATGATCTATGAGTAAAAAAAAATGAAACCGCCAATATTAGCAGATCAAAAGCGCAATGTGCACACAAATTTTTTCAGATAAAATCCTACACTCGGCCGGGACTGACCAATTAGCCCAACAAGAACTGATTGATCTATACTACAGTAATAATTGAATGAAAATAAATCATGTTACTGCGAAGTGCAGTTTTATCATAATTTTTGGCCTTGGAAAACTTTTTTTTTAACTTAGTATACTGCATGTATTCATCCAAATACAACAAGGAATACAACACACAGTACACGGCAAGTGGGTCCCAAGCCCCAGCACAACAGCAGAAAAGTCCACAGAAAAAAGAAAATTACAGAACGGTCCCCAGGAACCTCTGCTGAACCCGCCGCCGGCCCGCCACCTCTGCTCCACCGCCGAAGACGCCGGAGAAGAAGCCGACCACCGCCGAACCTGGAACGAGGCGTAGCTCCACTCATGTAGGCGGCCGCAAAATCCACCCGAAGCACAACGACGAGATCTAGCTCATTGAACGAGCACGGCCAAACCACCACCTCAACCATTCCTCCACACAAACTCCGGCAACCCTGCGCCGGAGGCCTGCAAACACCACCGCAATCTCCAACACATACCTCACGATCCCACGTCGTCGCAGGAGAAGACGACGACGCGACGACAGCAGGGACGGAGGACAGGAACCCCATTAGAAGCACTCGTCGGCGCCGCCGCGACGAGCACAAAGGGGAACAGAACTCCACGACCTCCCCAGCGAGAGCCTCGCTGGACCGGAGAAGGGAGGGGGAGACCTTATTTTCCACCACCGCCGCCACCGCCTCCAGCTCGATGACGCCGATTTTGTGGACGAAAACTAGAAAAGCTAGTACTATACTACTCGCGCGGACGAGATCTACAGCTTCCCTCCGTCTCACGACGCCGCGCCGGCGCCGGAGACGGAGGGAAGCGGCGGATTCGCCGGTGAAACTCGGTCGCCTCGCTACTTATGCATAGACATTACAGGCTTTAAAAGTTTACAAACGATGGACTGAAATCAAACTAATGTCCTCACCTCTTAACTCTGGATTAGCAGTTAGCACCCAACCTTAACTTGGAACTTCAAAGTTACACATGTAATTTCCAATCCATATAAGCACACTATATTAGAAGCAGTGTTATTCCCAATAGACAAAGCATCATACTCAGGTATCTTAGAAACAAGGGAGTGTACACATAATTAACAAGGGAGTATAATATAATCTAACTTCATACACAGCAGATTAGAGAAAGAATTCATCCATCAGATAAGCATATCAATGTGACCAGACCAAGCGTGCCTAACGTTTGGGAGAACTTCATATTTCAAGTATTGTCCAGAAATCAAAATCAACCTCGTGATGCACTGATACATCAGGGAACTGGAGGAGGGAAAAAATAAATAGATTGAATATCCGATAGAGCATGTGCTATTGTATCATCGTTACCTTGAGTGGAGCACGCACGGACCGAGTTCCAGGGAGGGGCACCGAATTTCGGCGAAGTTGTCAATTTCGAGCAATGGAACTTGCAATCGAGATTGAGCTTTGATTTTGTCGAGGGAATCGCGTCCTTTTTATAGGCTATCCGAACAGGACAAGAAGAGTCCATATCGAATCTTTGTTGAGCAGAGTTGTAGTCGGAGCCGACGACGCGCAGATGCTGGAGGAGTCCAAGGCGGACGTGCCCAACCAGACGGCTGGAGCGCGCGCGACGGCGCCTGCAGGTTCCCCGCCGCGGCCTGCCGGGGCGGCCAGCTCACGTCGCTCTCGCTCGCCGCCGTGCCCCTCAATGCCAATTTCCGCGCCGTCGTCGCCACGCTGCTGCAGCTCGGCGCCGTCGAGAGGTTCAGCCTCCGCGGCACCAACGTCAGGCTCGCTGTCGCCAAGTTCTGCGGCAAGCTGTAGGAGCTCGACCTCTCCGGAAATGCCGCGCTGCGCAGCTCCGTAGCCGACGTGGCGGAGCTAGGACCTGGAACGTCACCCGCCTTTGCCCTGCAAAAGGAGACGCGTGCGAGCAGCTGCGAGGCGTCAGGCGCGCGGGCGGCACCGGAGAGGGGAGGGGCTGGGCACCTACCTCTAACTGGAGCGCAGGAGTGGAGGAACGGCCTGGCGCCGAGGCGGTCGATGAGGAGGGCGGAGAGGAGGCGTGGCGACAATGGGGTCGCCATGGTGCCGAACCGTGGAATCGCTCCGGGCCGGGAAAACAGAGCTCTGCTGCAGCTCCCTGTCGTGGTCGAACCGACTGATGAGCGGTGGCGTCGAGCAGGACAGCGGAGGAGGCAGCGGCAGCACTGCGACGGTGTTCTGCTGCTGCTGCTTGTTGGCGCCACCGCCATCCCGCTCGCGCTCGCGCTCACGCGCCAACGGAGTCGTGGGCGCCGTGGCCGTCGCGGTAACGGTGGTAGGCGCGCCGGCGGCTTGCCGTAGTACTGGCGCTCCATCTCAGCGTCGCCCAGGATCTTCTCGAAGCAGATCGAACTGCACTACCCCGGCGACGCAGATGGATTCCCCACGGCGATGCAGATGGACTCCCCCGGCAGCGCGAGAAGGGAACAGGGGCAGTCAGCCGCGCTCGATGCAGGGAGGGCCTTGATTCCCGCCGTCGACGTATCTGGAATTCCCGGACAGCACGAAGAGGGGCAGCATTCGTGGTTTCCTGGGCCTGCCCGTGCGCCGGCAGCCGCGCGCCGGTGGAACATGGGAAGCGTCACGCTGGGCAGGACTTGGGCCATGCGCCGGTGGATATGGATAGGCTGCGCGCTTGGCCTCCAGGTCGACAGCCAGTACATGGGGAGTTGGAGGTGCGACGCGTTGGGACGCATGAAAAACAAAAATAACGTTTCGTTTTGATATGTGTTGAGGTGCTCAACACCGGCGAAGCAATCTGAGTCGTTGGTAGGATATCGAACGCGTAAGATTTAATGTATCCGATCAAGTTTGCTCTTTTAATATTTTGTGACGATGGTGACGTGCTTCGGGCTATGTTGGCGTTGGGGGCTCCGGATGAACGGGTCGCTGCCACCGCATCGCATCGATACGGAGGAAACGTGTGATGTATGAGTGAGATTCACCATGTACTCCCTCCGTTTTTAATACGTATAAGATGTTTTAGGTGTTACATATCTTATCTAGATACACACTAAAGTTAGTGAACATGCACACTAATATATGTCTATATATATTTGTGTACATGTGCACGTGGACACATGCTAAAACATTTTATATTAAAAAACGGAGGGAGTAGGAGGTACTGTACTCATACGGGCTCATTAAACATCAGATTTGCATTCTCCTTCTTAATTAAATGTTGGGGCAAAGCTTTTGCCCCCCTTTCAAAAAAGATTAGCATCATGTTTACTCTCAATGATCATGTTATACATGATAACATAATTATTAATGTTCTACCACATCTGATCTAGCGACCAACATAGAGAAGGTACCTGGCAATCACAAGCCGATGGAGACGCTCTCACGTCTCAAAACATTTTTTTTGCGAAAAAACACAAAACCCTACGTTAGAAAAAACATTTAATTACTAGTTCAGGACTAAAACTGAAATAATCGATACCCGACCAACGGCCCTAGAATAAACATTGTAAGCTCATTTTCAAACTGGACCTTTCCCCCTATCGGTGGACGGCCCGTAAACGGCACAAGACAAAATATTGACATCTAACCGGACCCTTGTTACCTAGCTAGAACAAAAATCCGGACTGTCCGACATCTCTCATAGTCAGTTCAGATGTGGAGTCGAAAATGGGGCTGCTCAGACGCGTTTGGACACGTCTGTCACGTCAGATCCACCCCAAATCATCTAAATCAGACCGAACCCTTGTCTAACCTACCATCTTTCCCACTTCTTCCCACTCCTGGGCCTAGCTACGCCACTCCTTGCCTAGCCCCGCCGCCATCTGCACTCCCATCTCACCTTTCCCAACTAGATTTCGGCCTGAGAAGAGTTTCACGGCTGCAGCATTCGTCGCATTTCTGCTGAGCATTTCCGCGACCCCGCCCCTTTCATGGCCCGCCGACGCTCTCCCACAGTTTTTCCGAACGCCCGATTTGTGATTTTCTCCTACCGGTACCGCATCTCCACATGATGCCTCTATGGTACAAGCCGCGTCGTCGTCCCCATCTCTCCCGCCGCCCCAACATGGTATTCTGGGACGCCAACAAAGATGAGGTTTCCCTCTCGGGAAATGGGAACAACACCTCCTCCGATTCCGATGCAATATGATTTTTAGGGTTTGATCAAATTTCGAGTTTCATCCGAAACAATGCAATTGGATTTGATTTGGTTTATGCATTGTTATCGTCTAGTATTCAATATGTAATTGCAATGTTCTGGGTGTGAAAACTGAGCTGAATCATTGTCTCCAAGGCAAATACTTATTTTGAAAGATTTGAACTTCACAATCCATAAAAAAAAATCTAGAGCTAACTCAAGAGACAAACCTGAGGATGGAGGAGGCAATGGAAAAGATTAAAGAAGAGAAGAAGATGGTAGAAGAAGAGAATGATAGAATTGAAAATTTTAGTGTGGAAATGGAGTTGCATATTGCCAATATCGTCAATTATTATAAGATAAAGAAGGACATAACTCGGTTGAAGATGAAGAAATTAACAGATATGCCATCGAGAAGGATATTCGTCCCCACTTTGCATTTGGAGCGATTTATCTTAGTCGCGATTATAATCGCAATATTCGTATTATCTACATGCATTAGACAGATTATGTTGTATGCTATGTATGATGTATGCACAAAACCAATATGCATGTAGTTGCATGAATTTAACAATTTAAAACTTGAAATATGCCCTGTGATTGTAGCGGGAATCTCTTTAAGGTCTCTACTTTACAAATGAAAGGGACAAAGGGTATAAGATGTATGAAATAGTAAGTTCTCTACGGGAATATTCAAGATTCAATTGGTAGTCTAAAGGCTAAATTAAAGTTGTTGTGAAATGGTTGTGAACTTGATAGCTAAATATTGGTGAAGTGGACAATGAGATGGTTCAAAGAATTGACGGTGTGGACAACTTGCATGTAGAGATAAATGCATTTGATAATAAATGTTAGTGGGACGGGAAGGACAAATGCATGGCTAAAATAATTGATGATGACCTTTTAGAACATGACTATTTAAACCTTTTAGACGGTCCAAACAAGTGCAGAATCTCACCACCCATTAAGTTTGTGACCGGGTGTTATTTTATACATGAAATACATGTGCACGTGGATTTCATGTAGGTGCTGTTGCGAGCCGTATAATCCTGTCAATCCATGGAGACTTGCACGTCCAAGCTGAACATTGTCTTTCCGTGAAAAGCTGTAAACCCAGCACCACTGAAACAATTTACATATGCGCGAGGGAGCAACAAGACACTCAGGCCATTTGTTATCAGCAATATATCGAAAGGGAAATACAGGTTAATTCGGGCTGAGCAAATTCGAGGGCAGTGCAGGAATCAGAATCTCTGAAGAGATGGTTCAGTGTTTTTTTTGTCTTTGACATGTTTCACCGGCCCAGAAGTGCGACACGGTCCTTCTGGATCACTTGAGCTAGGTTGAAATCAAAGAGCTCACATCGAATCGGCATCTCCATCTCATAGAACGGGTTCTTCAAAGCAAAATCCGTGTACAGCTCGTAGATCGCTCTCAGCAATATTTCCATGTTCTGAGCGCCTGTTTCGCATACAACGAAAAACTTTGTCCCTGAAGAAGCCAAGCATGCAGTCAGACAGATCAGCCAGCGGAGAGCCCTAAATACAAACTCTACCAGGATCAGTTTGAAAAAAAATGCATAGAACGAGATAGATTATAAAAAACAGAACCCTTTCTGCCGAAAGGGTCCATAACTACATTATAGAGAAACTCCTCACTTCTCAGTTCCTACAAGCAGGCGCAGTACAGCTAATCCAGCATCCAGCACCGCGATTATAAATATTCAAGTGCCAAAGTGATAGACTGATAGTACATGGTGGAGGCACCAATGATCTTCCGTGCACCTTCAGCTATGCACTTAGAGCATCTCTAGCAGATGCCCTAGATTTTGGTCCTCCAAAAGTGGAATGGAGACTCTGAATTTTTTTTGGACATATTTACAGGTCCAGAAGACTATGTGCAAAGTCAGACGCACTAAACTTGGGCCTCTAAAATCTTTCCTGATCTGTGGGACATCTTCATGTTTCATTTGGATCATTTATTGTATTGCATCTTATTTCATGTTTGAATTTGAAAACTTGAAACTATGGATTTGAAATGCTGTTGAATTGTGTAATGTTGAAACGTGAAAAGTTTGAACTATAGTTTATATGCATATACATAGGAGAAATAGAAGGAATAGAAATATATATATAGAGGTTGTAGTCTAGGGAATCGAAAAAAGTACAGGGCTCAATATCCTCTAAAATGGTTTTCCCTTTTTATGGAATCTCCTAGAGTTGCGCTAAGTCAACAAATTAATCATGGGGGAGCAGATACAGGGAACGACTGGAGCTCACATAGGCCAAGAGACGAGAACAAGGAGGTGGAAGCCAAAGGCTAAATATTAAGTTTTTTTTATTCCTATCCTAAACCACGTACCCGAACATAGGATTGGCTGAAGATTTTATATCCTATCCAAAACCCACTGCCACACCTAACTCTCTCATAAACCTATCCCAGTCAAACCCATTATCCTAACGGCATCCAATGATCTAGCAGCAAAATGGCTACGAAGTGGAAGGCATAATGAAGCCCATGGTAGATCCCCTATGATCCACAAATCTGACATATCCCACTAGGATCAACAACCGGATGAAATTAGATTGCATCAATTTGGTTTATGAAGATATCAGACGAGTTCACCAACTCAAATATACGGAAACCAACTATAGCATGCAGAGCGGATTTTTCAAGCAAGTTAGTGAATGTTGTGCACCAAGCAAATGACTGATAGTCTAATGCGTTGCAAGATTGTGATTGCTGGATAGCAACTAAAATAATAACATAGAATACAAAATTCAATCACGTGAGTCAACTTATTAGAATTTGTGTTCAAAACGTAACCTGAACACAGATAAGGAGTAACATCTAGAGAACACTATGAATTTTCTGTACTTCATGATTCCACTAAAATGGAATCCTCTCCAACTCAAAACTGAAACCACCTATAGCTTGCAGAGCGGATTTGTCAAGCAAGTTACATGAAACATGGGAGAAATGAATACCTGTGAGAGACTGGAAGCAATGGAGGTCGAAGTTGTGGGCTTGTAGGAGGTCAATGCCATTACAGCCAGGGGTAGGAGACAGCTGCTGCGAGATAGCATGCATGGAATGCCAGAGACTGGCTAACCGTAGACTGTCGTTGGTGTCCATTCTCCCTGCTGAGCCATAGTCCTGAAGAGATGTGCAGGTTGTTCAGACTCCATCTCTAGAAGGTAGAAGAGGAACATGAGTACAGGAAGATACCTTGTAGTGTATAAGGCCACCAGACTTGTTGATGATGAAAAGGCTGTAAATCGCCACAGTCGTCATACTGACACAAGAAGGCGGAGTCGAGAAGAGGGCAACTAGTAGAAAAAAAACTTATCCTTGTACAGATAGTTTAAAAGCTCGTCAATTATTCAGAATGAACAAATTTCCAAACAGATCTCTTTGTAATTTGGAGATCAAGTTGATATAGAAATTATGCATTAAAATGTGAACTCACTGCCTTCTAGTAAAATTGCTTAGTTCCTTTGCTAGTACTAGAGATCATAAGAGGTCACCCGCCCCCTAGTTTTCCAGTACATTAATTTGCCATTCTGCATTGAAATGCTCAACCAGTCCTTCAATTTCAGGGCCATCCATTTAAGTTGGCCATGAAGTAGCAAATGCTGTGTTTCTGAGCTAATCATCTCTTATTTCCCTAAAAAGAAATCTGTGGTGCTTAAGCTACATTCCCTATGGTCTACTTAGTGTTCTCACATGTTAACAGAAACAAGTACATCCTCGCTTTCATGTCTAAATTACTTGAAAGATATCTCAACCTTATATTGCTAATCTTTGATAAGGGTGCGGAGGTGAGAAGCACGAGACAGATGGAAGTCTCTTGTCTATGTTTTACTTTTCTTCTATTCTCAGTATACCCATTATTCACATCTTCTTCAGCTCACCCGTTTATGCACAAGCATACCCGCATGTTTAGCTCCACGCAAGCCAATTCTATAGGGACAATCTGTAGCATGAATCTTCAGAGGTGACATCAAGATGAGGGTTTCACTGCCTCAAAGAAAGGACCTCAGGTTGAAGGAGCATTGTGCATTGGAGCATGCCACACAGAGAAGATTGCAGAAGCATCAAACAGGATATCAGTAAAACAGCTAGGAAGTAGGAACCTTCAGGTGGTGGTGTTTTTTTCTCTCCTTTGCACAGTTGTTTCCAACCCAGCTTGCAGAACTCAAATAAGGGAGTGACTGATTTCAACAATCAAGCAGAAAAATCAGGTTTATAAAACTGTACAAGTGTTTCGTTTTTTCGGAGTTTCAGAATTCAAATACGAAAGAAGCTAAATTTCAACGAACTGCATGGTGTCCTAATCAACTACACCATCGAAATAAACCATCATTAGAACTGATGGGTGCTCTGTTTCTTATGTTAATGTTCTCTGCATCAGTAGTAACTGAAAGACATAAAGCTGTTTTACAGAAGATCCTAAGCGACCTAAGCTTGGAGATGGAAACTAGTTCGAACAGACTTGACTTTGCGCAGGTTCTTTCATAATCTTCATCTCTTCTATATTGCATTCACGCTCCAGTTTGTGCATCCAACTCTCAGAGACACTAGATCTCCGAGTTGATGCGTTCTATTCCTCCCTGAGGATTTTGAAATTATGGTAAAAAGGGGGACGATTCCAGTTCCAGTATTTCAGATCCAATTCAAGATGCATTCCAGTGTTGAACACAGCACATGCAAGAACAAGTCCAATGCATCTCAATGAAGGACTGAAGGACAGGTCCAATGCACTAAATACCAAAAACTACATCACCAAATGGACTAATAGAGCAGAGAAGCACGCAAAACAGCCAAGAACCCACTCGGCCTTCCCGGCGTCAAATCACATCTGGTCCATGGAACACATACCAAGCCGAGGCAGACAAGTACACACGGCGGCAGCCATGGCCGCGCCGGGGGCGGCCAAGAAATTTCCAAACCCTAATCTTCGACGTCATAGAAGGAGAGGGGAAGGACGATGATGAGGAGGAGCTGCTCACCGGAGAGGGGCCGCCGACGAAGAAGACCACCAACGGAGAAGATATCACGTACTCCTACTTCAGAAGTTCAGATCCCAGTGCCCCTTCCTTGTTGGGCTTTGCAAATCGCGGAGCGGCAGGAACACGTGGGCTGGGTGTTAGGTATAGAACGCAGGCCGCTTGTGCGCTGCAGGCTCCTTCCATGTATTTTTTATTTTTATTCTAAAAAGGGAGGGTATTTTTCGATAAATTTAATTCCGAATACTGACATTTTTAAACTGAGCGTTTAATTTTTTATTATTTTTACGGTTGAGCTCTTTTTATCGAACACGTACAAACTAGATAACATGTTAATGTTTCGAAAAAAATATAAATGCACTACGATGGAGTTACACCACGTTCAGATATCCTACAGTCGTGTCGCGACCTGAGTGTTAGATGTTCTGTCTTTATTCTGTGTTGTGTTCTGAATGTTTGCATTGCCTTAGAGCACATCCAACTACATGACCGGATAGACAGTTAGACTAAAAAAAGCCACCCAATCAGACCCTCATACCTAACCCAAATGTCCGGGCTATACGGTAACACCCATATCCATCCCATATGTGGGAAGCGTTTTGGGCCGCGGGAACACATCCGCAGTGCTGGATTGACAGACAGCATCACACAAAAACAAAGCGTTGCGACTTCTCAACGATCCGTATTCGTGGCGTCGGCCAACACTCCCACCGAGTAGGCTCGCTCCGACTATTGAAGTCGGTCAGCCAAAGGCTAGCATCGCCATCCGCACTGCCAACACCATCCTTATCAGCTCGCCCCGGCTATTGAAGTCGGTCAGCCAAACCCTAGCATCCACATCCACGCCAACACCATTGTCAAAACCCTCACCCCGAAGTGATGTGTAACACCCCGGCCCACCCCAGGCCAGTTGCTATCACCCCTGACAATTCTCTAGGATATCTAGACTAGCCCCACAGACCAACACTAGTCTTTCCTGCGCACTTTGTCCTCACTCGCGTGCGCATCCTAAATTTGTATAGGATACAGATCCGACCCACAAGTATCTATAGACATGTATCCTATAAAGCGATGTATAGGATACAAATTTAGGAATTTATTAGCATCTGTATCCTATACATAGCTTTATTAAATGAACATATCAAATTCAGGGGCATAACATACATTTTACAACTCATCACAAAAAAAAAGCCAAAACATAAGCCCAAAAGAAGTCTCCCAATCTATAAGCAGGCATATGCACAAGTATAAGCCCAAAAGAAGTGGCCCGTAAACCTTACCATTAATTTTACATCAAGCTTACAAGTTATTTGCTCCGATTTTTGTTGTGAAGGTTGAAAAACGACTCAAGTGCCACACCTCTCTCCACAACGACAGACAGCAATCATTATGATTGCATGCATGTAAATTTACGACACTGCCTTCAAATGTAACTGCATTCATGAATTAATCCCAAGGCACTAAACCATGCTACTTCACTACAAAAACACATTTGAGCCTGCAACATAGAGTACCTCTAAGTGTCAAATCTTATCGCCATTTGCAGTGGCTACATTAACAGTTCACACTTGTCTGATCGACAAGGCTGTTGCAGTTTTCATCTCTTCTGCAAATGTCAAACCGATCCTCGTCTTCCTGATGCTCATATCCTAATATCAATCAAGTTATCTTGCACAAAGAGGACTCTAACTAAGTGAATTATTAGCTTTGCAAATGCTAACGTCAACAGCAGTTGCTGCAGATCTGCTCAGTTTGCTGATCGACCAATTGAGAACCTTGTAGATAAGAGTAAGTCACTGTCATAACAAGGGACCATTCAAACATTGCTCCACTATGCTCGATCTGAACCATACATAGTCAATCGGGCAGCCCACACGTCCATCCTGTATCTACAGGAGTTCACCTCTATATCTGGAAGGAGATGATTTCACAATCAGGAGATGCCACTGTGTACTGTAGCTGGGATGTCATGCTTTATTTGTGAGAACTTGCTCCAGGCCAGAGTCCATAGTACGGACAAAGCTTTCCACAGAACTTGCCCTGCGCTGGGGAAGCTTGACTTGTTGGTGGTTCCAATCTGTGAAGGTGATAGATACATTAATATGTTAAATGTGTGATGTCTAATCACAGACTATGTTGGCATGTGTATATCGCCCCCAAGCAGCGGCGAGCCAAGTTTGGGATGCTCCCTTGGAGTTGCCCGTTTGGAGCTAAACTACTTCGTATGCAAAATAGGCCGAAATTATTAGAGCTAAACTAGTTCATCTGCAAAATAGGCCGAAATGAAAGAAAAACGGGCCAAACGGACATGGGGGGCGCTGTTGGGTGCAGCAGGCGCCTGCCGCCTCCCCCAAATGGACAAAAACGGACAAATTCCGGACACAATTTGGGGGGCACCGTTGGAGTTGCCCTAGTACCCTGTGTTGGTCCATTTCTAATGCCTGATTACTCGATGTGTTGGTGCCTTGTTGCTTTTACTTTTTTGGCTCTATATTGAGATTTCGTTGAACCTGAACCTTTTATTGGCTGTGTGCACCTTCCGATGCAGAGACCGGGAGTCTCTTCCAGACATGTGTATATAACAGTAAATCATTTACAAGGTCTAGGGTTCAATTTGATATATAACCAAGTTGCGTGCATTTATTATCCATTTTGTACATTAAGGTGAAACAATAGTCAGCGGGGCATTTAATTGTAGTCCGCATATCAAACAGAAGTGATCTCCATATTGCAAACAAATAAGGGTTTGCACTAGGCGATCCTGTGCTATTACTATCGAAATTAGCAAGCCATAACATGGTTCAAACAGATAAATGTTAGTTGGTGAAAAATGTTCTTACTTCAGGTAAAGCCAGTACAAAATATTATACTGTACATACCTCGTTTTCTTCACCAGTGTTTCCAACTTGGTATAAACATTGGCAGTGATAGCCCATATTCGGAGGATATCTGTTACTTGGTCTGTCACAGTAATTATTGTTGACAGACTAAATTCTCAAGATTCGGACCAACTTGTATACCTGAAAATATGTGTTCTTTTAAGAAATGCATATTCGTTGTAAATGCTGGTAGTCTTTCTCATATACCTACCTGAGCACTTGTAGATGCTAATGCCAATTCCAAGGAGTTGCGACAGCCATCAACCCTACAAGAAAGTTATATTGCTTAGGTTAGATGCCTAATACAGACTACAACCAGAGAGAATAAGGATAGATTGTCCATGTGCTGAATGTAATACCTTTTGTCACTAGTCTTTTTCATATACTGACTACTCTTGAGCTCCCCACGGCCACCATATTTTGTTTCATCCGTGTTTAGGATAAGCTGGTTAAGTATTGAAAAAGGAATAAAAGTTAAATAAGAGTACTAGGTCTCATAACTCAACCCTGTACACTGAAGCATGAGGGCTAGCAGAAGTATGAGTTAGTAGGTTTGGAATAAAATGCTTCCTGAACTGAATAAATGGTGGTATTCTAGAAAAAATGAGAGATATTGTAACATCTTATAGAGGACATCTAAGATCGAAACAGCTAAAGCTTTGACATTAGCAAGTATGTGCATCAAACTGAGATTCTAAGCATTTCATCGGCAAAGCAAACTGAGATTCTGAGTATTATGAGTTAGTAGGTTTGGAATAAAATGCTTCCTTTTTTTTTTTGAGAATTAGGAATAAAATGCTTCCTGAACTGAATAAATGGTGGTATTCTAGAAAAAATGAGAGATATTGTAACATCTTATACAGGACATCTAAGATCGAAACAGCTAAAGCTTTGACATTGCAAGTATGTGCATCAAACTGAGATTCTAAGCATTTCATCGTCAAAGCAAACTGAGATTCTGAGTATTTCATTATTTGATTTCTTTTGTGGTTCATTTTTTGAAATGTTAATCTCACCATAACGTTCTAATATGTAGTGGTAGCTCCACTATATCCGTGTGCTACATGATAAAGTGTTCTCCCAATTTCGTGACTTTCGTCACTTTGTGGTATAGGACTTGTTTAGAAAAAAATCAAGTTATTTTTCAATTAAGATGGAGATGACGTAGAGGTTTAATTGAACAAACATTTTCATGTTGAAAATGTGTGAGCCATTCATGGATATGTACAATTTCAGGTGTTGTACTAATTTTAGATATATGTATTAAATTGAATGATTTCATGTTAGAAATTATTAAATACTTAAATTAAATGATGATTATTTTGCTCACACAACTAGTGATTTGTATGCACAGCTTACTTGATATTCCCCAGCTTCGTCCACACCAACACGATATAGTTCATAGGAGACTTCTGGATTGAAATTAAATACAAAGAGGAAAGGCCCCCTCGTGAAAGATATCACCTGCCAGAATGAATAAATATGACTTATACAGTATGTTTGAGGCTTTGAGCTGTTATTGACTGCAAGACTTCCATACCATGCTTGTATCATCGCAGTGATGAACATTGCGTGAACCTCTCTTTGTTATCCTTTCATTTTCATCCAAGCTCATTACATCCTGAGATAAAATTGCTGAGTTAGTAAGATTAATCTCTTGGAGTATAAGATCAACAACTGAATGATCTGAAAGCCTTTAATAGTTGGAATAAAACAACTTTTGAAGAAACATCGGAAGTTCCATGCAGATTTGCAGGATTCTAAATGATAGTAGTTTTGGGTTAGCACAGTTGAAGTGAAAAATGTGATGCTTCACATTTCTAACTTATGCATTGTCTGACATGTATCACTCAACCAGGCTTTAGCTACACATACAGACTTAAGATTAGCAATAGAATATTACCCTGAACATAATAGCCAATATTACAAATTCGCAATCATTTTTGTGTGTCAATAAATAAGACTAGTACGCAACATTCAGAATGTAATAACTAGTGCAGAACCAGTTCCGGCCTTTCCTCTCCCAGAACCAGCTCCAGCCCTATCCATGGCCGACGCAGCCGCCGCCGACGACGCTGCTAGAGCTGTGGCCGGTCGGGCCGTGGTCCTGGATTTCGCGGCCGTACCCCACCCCCCCCCCCCCCCCCCCCCCCCCCCCCAAGAAGCCGAAGAACGAGCTCACACCATTGCAGAGGGCCAACGAGACCCAGAACCGGGGCGCACGGAGGAAGGAGAGGGTGGCCGCCGAAGCCGCCGCCAAGGCCGTCGCTGCCAAGGCTGCCGCCGCCAACAAGGGCCAGGTCGATGACAGCGACATCGTCTCCAGGGCCGCGGAAGCTGCCCTTCTCATGATTGGCATTGTTCCGCCCGCGGAGCGGCCGCAACCGCGGCGGCCAGCTCGAGCGCCTCGGCGCCCTGGCCGCCAAGATCGAAGGCATCTACGACGCCATTGCCACCGCTTGCGTACGGCTTCCTTCCCGAAAGTGTGCCGCCACGGTTTTCACCGGAAGTCGGGGAATCAGCGCCCACCACCCTCGTGGTGCCTCCCCTTGATCTCAACACCGCGCCTGTGGCCGGATACTCACCGGCGCCGCAGACTGCGGCCACGCGTGCAGCTGACCCGCCAGTTGTCACCCACGGCCGCAGCCTGTTCGGCCAATTTCCAAGGTCATCGCCTGGGGACGAAAGGTACTACGAGGAGCCGAAAGGGGAGGGGTTCCTCTAGGACATGATCAGGGACAACGGCCACGGCGACTATGGAATCTGGGACGATAAAGTTCCGCCGACCGGCCCTGATGTGATCAACATCGACACCGAGCCAGTTTTCCTCACGGAGCTCAAGACCCAAGCCCAGGCACAAAGGAGGAAGATTAGCCAAAGGGCGACTCATTCACCCAGAAGGAGGATGAGGTCATTTGCGAGTCATGGATCTAGGTTGGAACGGATCAAATCGTTGGGGCCGAGCAAAAAGGGAGCGCCTATTGGGGACGGTTCTACAAACACTACAATGAAAGGAAGTTGCTTCCGCCCTATGAATGACAAGTGACCGGACCGAGATATCAATCCAAAAGAAGTACCATATGGGCCAAGAATGATCACATCTCGGTCGTTTTAACAATGTTGTATGCCGGCATTGAACTATGGCCGACATGGCCGAGAACCATGACCGATATGGCCGGAACTATGTGCGCTTGTTTTTGGGTTTGATGTTGTATGTCGACATGGCAATATTCTTTTGGTACAATGTGATGTGTTTGATTCATTGCTAGCCATTATTTGCTATATTTGTTTGGTGGAATTGTAAAAATGATCAAAAGTGATAAAAATGATTAAAAAAATAATCAAAACCTTGCCCGGGCGGATCAAATGGGTCGCCCCGTTGGGTTCAGTGGCCAGGGAGGGGCGGACATGGGACGCCTGTCCGTTTGGCGACCCAAACGGACAAAATCCGGACAAAAAATGTGTCCGTTTGCGTCGGCCCATTGGAGTTGCCCTAACCTCTCTATAAGAACTATAATACACAGGGTTGAAAATCTCGCAGCCCCCATACTTGACTGGTAAACAAACTCGTAGCACCTATTTTGTGTTTCATGCTAGCTTAACATGAAGAGCTAACCCAAAGTACTACATTGAACATCAAGCATTATGTCAGTATATGGCATTAGACATTTAAACTAACTTCAAATATGCTTAACCCACATATGGGCCATAGGGTCACCTCCACATGGGTCAACCCATGTAAATACCCTCCAGTAGGTCCCCAGGTTCACCATAGTTAAAGTGGATAAAAGTATCCTACTAGTATTGAGCAAAATAGTGAAAGATCTTTATTTTCAACCAACACCGGACAAAAATTACTTATGTGATTAAGTCCAAGCTGATCTTACTAGCATTATTTGGCCAAATAATGAAAAAAATGCACTTATGAACACTCCATTATCTGGAATAAAGTGTTTTAACTATCAATAAACAAACATTGGTTGCATTTGCATTCACAAGTATATTGACATAAAAGATTTGAGATGCATTTCGAGAAAACAGTTCCATACCTTGTCAAAACTGAAAACGTGTTTGTGAACACCCTTGTCCAATAGTTCCCACTTCCGGCAAGCTAGGTGGAAGGAATGGTCATTGCTTGACATAGGAAACTCAACTCTCTGAAGTCAATTAACAAATAACTTAAACGCTATAGTGCAAATTGAGTACCATAAACTGGAACAAGTTCAAAATTTGGGAAGAAATAAAGGCTGTCAAATTCTGAAATCATGTAACTAGCTCACCTTTGGATGTGCAAATTCATTACCCATGAAATTCAGATATGCACCTCCACTCGTTGTAAATGTAATTAGTTTGATTATCTGAAACACGTTGAAAAATATTGGAAGTGGCAGGAAGTAACTGTTAGTACTTTAACAACTTGCCAGTAAAGGCATTTACTAGAAACACCATGAATATAAAGATCCCTCAGCTTGCTTTAGCTGCAACTAGTTTTGACTCTTTCACATAAAGATGATAATATAGCAGAGGGTCCTTCCAGTTGAACTCTATAAAAAGAGGACAAGCCCCAGCAGCATACTCCCATGTGTACCAGTGAACATGGTTGGATATCCAGCTGAGCTACTTACTACTAGTCTAGAAAGTAATTAGGAGATGATCATATTAAAGTTTGCTGGCAAGGTAGTCAGGTAGACCCATTACATTTCATAAATTTATATCCTCTGTCACTAGTTCCCTCTCTTTGATCTATGCATGTAAGCCTTGTTGGAGACAAACATATCGAGCATGGATCCATGGAAATTCACTCCATAGGTAGCTTATAAGGCAAATTAAAGAAGCGATCCGATCATGGATAAGTACACAGTCAGAAGCTAGGAACAAAGTCATACCTTGAGCAATGAGGAAGCCCTGATGATCGAATCATCATCCACTGACCCACTAGAGCACATCCCTTTATTAAGAATTATCTCAGCAAAAGACTTCCGCCCTGATATTGACTGTCAAAATATCATATGTGAGAATCCCGTCACAGAGTCAGTCAAGAATAGCTCCACCGAAAACAAGACGATGCTGTCCTTCTATGGTCCTTCCAAGGAGGGGAGATATGTGAGGCATTTCCCATCGCCACAGGTTTGATGGTCCATCATCCATAGGCAGTTGCTCAAGACTAGGAAGTCATACTCTTTGCCATATATAGGAATCTAAATGTTCAAGGCGAGTTAGGAAAGGAATGGTTGAGGTAGGGAAGAGTAGATTGAGTTAGCGGGCTCTATCTTTGATTGCAAATTTGTAAGAGGATTGAATTATCAACAAAGGGCAAGCCAGGATTATAATCTAGCCTATTTACCATCCCTGTTATTGCCACGCGAGCAGATTCCCTAGTATCAAGAGCCTCCTAAGCTCATGGAATGCAGCTGGGAAGATCAAGCTCAAGCTCCTCCTAGCTACCGGTTAGCAGCTACAGTCTAATTCGTAAGCCCATAACACCTACAGGTGTAATGTATGGTAGGATGATCTGGTGAAGACGCACAAGAGAGCATTTGAACAGACTCTGAGACGGACAGAGCGTAAAACGCAATATACAAGAACAAAAAAAAACTAGTAGTTATGTGCCGGAAGTTCTCAATCTTAAAAATAAGAACAAGAATATAATTTGTCCCTTATTTCTAAGCATGATATAATTGGTGAGATGAAAAAAATGTATGCAAACCTGGTTATGATTTTCAACATAAGATAGCATATTATGGTTGCTGCCTATCAAAACTTTCATAATCTGCAAAATGATCCAAGGTAGTCACTAGACATGAAATATGATACTTTAATTCTACACGTCGCCACATAAGATGATGGCATGTGAAAGTCTAGATGGTACGCAAACCTTATTCATGCCCCATTCTCTCTCAGGAACATTTTCTAGATGCCACAACCACATTTCTGGAATAGAAAGATTGGCCCAGTAGTCGAATCCTAATCCACCTTGGGTGGTTGGTTCACATAACCCAGGATAATATGTTGCCTACAAAATGATATAAAAAATGAACAGAAGCACTGGTTCTATCAACGAATATCAGTTGGCGCTATTTGCAAATAGCCAAATATCATCCATTGTATAGTGGGGTAAGAAGAGTTATGCAGACACTGTGTCTTGTTTTCTGTTTAGCTCTCTGTTAGACAAGACTCGATATAAGAATAAGTTACTACTTATTAGTACTTACTATCTCTGAATAGGTTAGATCCAAGTTCAACATGGGTAAACTATCCCCTCAGTTGCACACTGTAAGGCGCACATGCATTCCAAGATTTAAATTTGACCAAGAATTATGCTAATAAAAAATTAAGAAGTGGGTCATGTCATGTGATACAGAAGTGATATGATTTGAAAATACTTTTGAACACGAGTCCAGTGATATGATTTTTATATCCAATTAAGCCAAATTTTATTAGTATGATTGTTGGTCAAATTAAATCATGGGATGCATGGGGTCTAGTATTTTGCAACAGATGGAGTTATGTCAGTACCAAACTGCATGCCTAAACCACTAACTATTTCACATTAACAAAAATTTACAGCAGCAACTTACGTCCTCCGCTATTGTTATAATATATGGATGGAGTTCATGTAACATCTCATTTGCTAGAATTAGATATATCAGTGCGTCCTTGTCAACATATTGATTACAGTACCTACATTTAACATTGAGATGAGCATAAAGAGACCAGGCAAAGGTCACAAGTATATTACATAAACAACAGCGAGTATTGAATGAAGACATAGAGGAGACGTTCAAAAGAGCATGAACATTAGAACATTGAAAAGCGGTGGCAGTTTTTTACTGCACGAAATGACCCCAACCCTATCACAAATATATGCGTTCATTGACCAACAGAGCACCTTCCCTTTGACTTCCATCAATGTTGTGAATCAATACAGTATTGGTACGTAGTTTGTTTTTTTAGAATGTTTAGCCGTAAACAAGCATATCTGCAACTCCTGGATGGGGAATTAGCAAAGGGATGCAACTCATCCTTAGCAAACAGTTAATTGACTACAAATATGCTCAAGCTTTCCTGTTTTCTGTTCTTTCTATGTGGCTATTTTTGGTTTCAAGAATGTAGCCAAACACCCAAAAAAAGGTATCGATCAATGTTCTTCAAATTCAGTTCTACAAGTTTGACGTGCTGAGAATTAACCTAGATCAGATTATATTTAACCTAGCCATAACTCTTGATCATTACACCAAGAGTTGTTAGCATCGGGATCCATGGATTGGCAAGATTGTCCTCATGATGACAGGATCGAGATCATGGGATTGTGGTAAGATCACCAAAATCACGATTCTGAGGAACTGAGTCTAGGTTGGTGGGAGGTGTGAGCATACACCCCTTATCGCGAGGTTTCGGTCCAAGAATTTGAGCCCCTTTCTTCTTTAAAGAGAATATAACTACATCCTGGTAGGTATCTGTGATTTGAAATATTATATGTACTAATAACTACAGCCTTATTTTATAGTGTTCTACTGTTTTGGTTTTATGTACGACCAGGGTTGGAACAACACCATGCCATTGTAGGTTACAGATCAATGTCCTGACACCAGAGTCTTATCACTCAAATATAATTACAGATGTTGATAAAGAAAATGTGTTGAACCATGTACGAGCTGTGCGCTCGCACAGGGCCCCCAAAATTCCATGGGCCCCGAAATTGACCCAAGTTCACCGGTGTACTTTAGAGTTGGGCTTCTCTGGCTTCGACCCTGGACGCAAATCACAACAATCTTCTTTTTTCGAGAATGACATGTTGGAGATAGAATAACTTAATACATTGGCTATGTAGCTCTTGAGAATGACATGTTGGAGAATATTTGATTATGAATATATCACTAATTTTTTGTATTTCAAAGAACACTAAAAGAACGATCTATTTTTGGTTATTTAGAAATTAATTTTAGAGCCTCATAATTAATTTCGCACTGGGGCCTCCAATTCCTGCAGACGGCCCGGTGAGAATAAGGCTGTAAACGAGCCAAGCTCAAACGTAGACACAAGCTCGGCTCGAACTCGTTTAAGTTTTTGAGCTTACAAGCGAGCTTTAGCTCGCTCATGAGCTGACACTTGAATTCGAGCTCAGCTCGTCAGAAAAGATTTTTTCTCCCAGCAGATTTTCGTAGAAGGCATACGCTGGTTCAAGTTCAACATACTTCATTTGACCACCGTGCAAGCCTCTCCTCTTATGGGCGCGTTTGGTGGCCTGCATATACCTAGACCAGGCCCGCCAGCTGCAAAATCCTGGCGTTTGGATGCCTGCACGAGCTCCCGGGCCAGGCCAGCGCGCTCATCAAAGCAGCATCGGGCTAGGCCCAGCAGGCACACTTGAATCGAGCGTGCCCGTGGAGCCAGGTCTGGCGGGGCACAAGGGTGGGACACGAGTGAGTGCGCGGGAGACTCCGCGTCCCTTCGGGAACACGCGCCATTTATTCCCCTCACCGCTCACTCTCCCTCTTCATTTCCCCTCACCGCTCGCTCCTCTCCTATTCTCTCTCCGTCAGCGGTTCCTTTTCCGGCTCATCTAGAGCACCGCCGCGAGCATCTTCGATAGGAGACGCCGGGCCGCCATCTCTCCATTGTTCCGTACGGAGGAGCTTCATCGGCACGTTGCCAGCACCGCGTCATCTCTTCTTCCTCAAGGACTTCGTCAATAGCGGTAAGAGCATCCCTAGCCCTTGTATGCCTCGTAAGCATCATAGATCTGTAGATCCATGAGTGTTTCTCTGCTTACAATGACAAGCACGGTAGATCTAGGATTCTATCTGCGTAAATCTTCGATCTATTGGTTCTGGAGTAGGGTTTTTTAGTATGGGTTTCGTGGTTGTGAAATCATCTATTCGTGGTACGATTTACTTGGGATTAGGTGAAAACCGAACAGATTTGCGTGTTCCGTCCGATTTGGTAGTTGATCTATGGATTTGGTGTTGGTTTGTACTTGTGGCCAGTGATGAACACTTCTCGTAGGCCTTGGGCAACTATACCGAAGTTGTATACGCGCTCTTGCGGTGCCCTCCTTTCGGTATAGTTGCTCCAGGTCTACCATGTATTTCTGAGGCAAGTTTTTTTGTATGTGCTAAATCTGGCCAATGATTTAACTGTGCCGTGCATACCACAAGGGGATTGTTTACAGAACATGGTAGTTTGTACAAGTAGTATGCTTCTATCACTATTCGGTTCGTGTGGACAATCCCTTTGCCAGTAAGTGGCAACATATTATGAGGCTTGTATGAAAATCTTCATTCAAAGGGTGTTCTTAGTATCAGTTATTGTGTACACAGAAAATTATGTGTGCACCATTGCTGGTACTAAGAGATCATCCATTGAATGTTTGTCTGATTTGCTTGATTTATTTTGGCCAATGATGAAACTGTGGCTACCAAACGCGCCCTTTGTGGAAGGGATAATACTACTGAACCTTGTGCAACGTACAACATAATGCTTATGTTGTGTTCTTGGTTCAGTAGTATCATTTCTTCCATGTGTCAAATGCAAGTCTGAGGCCCAAAATTTCATGTCCTTTAGTTTTCTATGACTTTCATGAACTCTGATTGCAACGAGCTGATGATTACACCGTGGCATAACATAAGTGCAAGGAGATGATTCTATAGGACCTTGTGGAATGTACAACCACATTTTTTGTGCATATCACTTGGCCCTATACGAGTCATCTCCCTGATATCTTTGTTTGCTATTTTTTATGAGGCAAATTTCTTTTGCATCTGATTTTGGTCTATGATGATGTGTCAAGGTATTGATACCAGCTGACTGCCAACAAAAGTAAGAAGCAAGCATAAGTAGATATGTCTGCTCTTTGCTTTTGCTGGCTAGTCAGCTGGTGCACTCTGCTAGTTCTGAAACCAACAAACAAGCTCGCTAGTTTTTCTATACGTGTGCATGATCCGTTTGAAGCCGGTGATTAAAATGTGGTGGCACTTCTATGCAAGGAGTGATTCCTTACTACCTTGTGCAATGTACAAGCACATTTCTTGTGCGTAGCTCTTGGTAGTGTGGAAACACTTCTTGGATAAACATGTGTCCTAGTTTAGCTAATATGAGGCATGTCTACTTCTTCCAACATTGATGTCATGTTCAAAGGATCACGCTTTGTTAAGCATTTGTTCATGCTCGTAGGCTGAGAAAACAGATGTTGGAGGAAGTTCCACCAAGATCAAGGCCAACGTGGGCTGGATCAAGGAAGAGGTGTCCCCTAACCACTTCTGCAAGGTGGTTGTCGCCCCTGGCTTAGGGGTCCTTACTGTTCCTGAAGCCTTCAGGCCATACTTGGGTGAGGTGCCTGCGGAGATCACCCTCAGGACGAACACAGGGTGTGTCTGGACAATCACCCTGGCTGCTCTGAATGTTAAAGCATGCCTTGATGCGGGGGTGGGTAGCATTTACCATTGCTCATCAGCTCAATATTGGTTACCTTCTCATGTTCAAGAAGATCGCTGCCAAGGAGTACAAGGTGATCATCTTCCACAAAACTGGCTGTGAGGTGGTGAAGCAATGAGAACGTGAGGAAGAAGGAGGTCAAGTAGAATAGTCGATTAAGAGTCTATGTTAGCACTATGGTTTTGTTTAAGATGATGACAACTTGTTTAAGCACTGCTGCTGTGCTCTGGTACTGTTTAAGCACTGGATTATGTGTCTATGTTAGCACTATGTTTAATAACTTCTTTTGTTATTGTCCTCATCTGAAATAGTTCGTACTTGTGCTTCGATGCAAAGGTTGGTAACCTCACTCAACAGAGAAGAGGTTACCGTAGTGGCTGTTCTACGGCTAACCAAACACACGCCTAGTCACATTAGCACATGCAAAGCATGTAACCAAACAGCTGAGTCCATGTTTTCGGCTGGGACACAAAATACCCATGCGACCTACCAAACGGACTGCACAACTAGGCCCAGAGGTTGGTTTTTGCAGACCATGCCTGGCCGGCCAAGTCCCACAGGGCGCAAACGCGCCCTATAGCCCAAACGCTCCCAATAGCTCCAACCGTGGTTTTCTATAACAGGCGAGGTGGTACTAAACAAGGCAACGATGCTGCAGCGCACAAGCAAAAAAGATGGGCATGGATGTGTTGTATTCGGCTAACAGAAAAGGCTGAATGAGTTGCATGGTCATTTGGGCTTTGAACTTTCACTGCACTTGGGTTAAAAAATCATATGGGCTTCCACTTGTTTTATATAGGCTAGGAGAGAACTGACTGGTTAAAGATACTGAGTGGGCCTAGATCCTACGAAATTTTGGAGTACCGAGCCTTACCGAACTGGGGAGTTCGAGCTCGGCAAGCTTGTGAGCCTAAAACAAAGCTTGAGCTCAGCTTGCTTGGTTCTTGAGCTGAGCTCAGGGCGAGTCTGAGGTCGAATATTTTCGACAACCCTAGGTGAGAATGGAATATTCTGTTAGTTGGCAGTGCTGCTGTCCCCAAAACATGCTAGTACGGAGTGTAGATCCTCCCAATGCCACTATGTTAGATGGATAGATAAGCTTATCCCATTCCATCCAATAGGGAACATTTCAGTAAAATATAATACAAGAAAGGCAGATAATGTTAATCGTAAACAATAGATAACACTTACTCTTCTATGTCACCAGTAAATGTAGAAAAACCATTGTGAGTATATAACATAGAAGAGAGTGACTGAAAGTGGAATCCATCGATCTGGTATTCAGTTACCCACCTAAGAAGTAAGAGATCCATAAGTACCTAGGTAGATGGCAAACAGAAGAACAAAGAATAGAGAAGGATAGAGCTTTCACTGTTTTACCAATTTAGATTAGACAACAAGAAGTGCAGAACGTCAACATCATCGTATTTGAACATTCTGGTACCCCAGAACTTGTGATGCCCTCGTTTTCCTGACAATGATGCATTACAACATTTTGAAGTAGCTAAGAAGGCAAGCACACAAGAACCTCGGACAAAAAATGAAATGGAGTTTGCAAGATATGCAAGGTGCACATGTGAGAATAGTTGCTAATAAGACATTTTAATTAATGTCTTCCAAGTATGTTATTACCATGATTCCTCATGAACACCAACTGAAATTTATGAACTTAAAAAACTTAAGTTGTATTACCGCTGTGGAAGTAACAATCGTTAGAGCCATCAAAAAGGGATAAGCCAACCATTTCTTCAGCCGATGCATAGGAGTGGACAATATCAATAAGAACCAGTAACCCAAGGCCTGAGCAAACAAGGGATGAGCAAAAAGAAAAGATGATATGTTAATAAGTGTTTCACTCGTTCCTAACATTGTATTGTAAAAAAAAAGTATGTAATCTCAAAACTTGCAAGAGATGTCACTTAAGTTCCAAACTTACATGCACAAGGAAACATAATGGATGTAAAATACTAAGAAGCACGATGTGGTATACGGGCTGTTTTGTGTATTCTCCTCTCCTACATTTGGTTTTGTTCTTAAGACTAAATCCTGCCATGTTTTATAGGGACAAAGTGTGCCTGTCACAAGTAACACAAATGGTACCATATGTTGAGCTAATGCGCACATTATATCTTCACTTTTCAGTCCTCCTCTATAATTATGTGATGCCTCTTTTATCCATTTATACCTCGTCATTAATCTAATGAACACTATAAAAATATATGGTATTAGGCCCGGCTTGTTTTGTATATGTTTCGCATGCACATGTTCAGAATAGATTGTGACGGTTATGAGAGCAAGAGAATAATAATGATCCTGAGAAGCAGACCGTGTGCCTCATCCACTAGTTTCTTGAAGTCCTCTGGGGTACCAAATCTGCTACTGACTGCAAAGTAATTTGTGACCTGCAGTTACAACGCACGTGATCTCACACAACTATAGTTTTACAGAACTTCCAAAAAGAGACCAACAGAAATTACCACAATGGAGTTATCATTGATATCGTCTATAACAAAACGGAGTAAGAATTAAGATTATCTCATGTGCTAATAACTCTTCGAATGATAAATTCGTCATTTGCAATTAGTTTAACATTATAAATTACTCCAGCATGACGAAATATTCGTTACTTGGTATATCCTCAAACTCAGAGGAAAGCTAGCTACATACTCAAACATTAGGCAACTTTATAGTTTATGTAGTAGTTTCTTTACACTGCTAAAGAATATTATCAAACTATTTGGTATCTCGGCTAAATGTCTAACCAATCAACCATTACTGAGTGAGATTCATGGCTGTTCACCATGGGCTGTCTCAACATATTGCAAGTTAAAAATTAGAGGTTCAGCAAGCACTTCTTCTCAATTAAAAAATGACAGTATCATGGTCAATTCTGGATGAATAAAGAAAAGGCTTCAAACGTTCAACTCAAACTACGAACCACTGTGTCATTTTTATTCTGCATGGCAGCCTAAGATTGCTAATGAGCAGATTACGTCATTTTGAATAATATACTAATTATATCATCAGAGTTTTCACCTTATAGCCAATGGAGGAGTAATCCTTGTGCTCCACGACTCCAATTATTTGAACAGCATTATATCCAGCGTCTTTTATGTGAGGTAGACCTAATGTAGACAAAGTTAGAGGAGTGAAGATACCCCTAAAACGGACAAAAACAAGGACTAGAGAATACGTTGGATGTGAACTCCTGAAACGATGATATTTTCTGCTCGGATCCACTTATTCCAACATGACATTCATATATCCTAAGTGAACCTTTGACTCTCGGTCGTCCATATCTCCATTTGTAAATTTCTTCTGGAGGAGGCTCCCAATGTACTGCAAAGGATTGCATCCCTTCCGCGTCTACCAAAAAAGAAGTTTGAAGACATTTAATCAGCATTAGAGAATTATGCATAGAAGAACTAAAACAGCATGTTAGACAAGTAAGATCATGTTAACAAGCTAATCCAAATAAATGTTATTCTGAAGCAAGCATTAACATCAAATGAAAACCTATACCATAGAGATAGGGAGGATGTCGGCTCCATTATAATGTTGGTATGTCATAATACCCCTATGGGAGTCCCGTGAAAGTAATCATTAATGAGGTTAATGTTCACTAGGCCTCTCAACCACGCAAGTCCCCAGACAGATGTCCATGTTTCTACAACCCATATCCCATCTCCTCCAACGACGCGCAAAAAGGAAGAAAACGAAAGGAAGTTAAAAGAACCTTAAATAATAATCTAGATTCGCTCTTTTCTCTCAAAGAGTATTTCTTTCTGGCTAGCACCCTTCTATTGCATGGTCTTTTGTCCTTCTGAACCAACTATGAAGCAAAAGGTTATGACCTAATAACCAATCAAGGACTTAGCTACATGTGCAGTGTTATTGTATATGATTTTGGCGATAGATTAATAAATCTTGCAATATGATGAGAAGCAGTAATAATGGAGGCTCGTCATTGTAGAGATAAGTGGGGTTTAACCTGGAAGAACATAAGTTGCCCAAGCAGGCACACGTTCTAATGCACCATCAGGAGTATTAAAATAAACCCTGTACTTGTCTTTATGAGAAATTGCTGGAACATATTTCTCTATCCAAGCTTTTCTTCCTTTCCTCATTTCAACCCAGTAAGCAAGGGGAGCTGCCTTTGCTTGAAACTTTTCAAATGATGCTCGATCAGTTACAACATTGAAAATGTCAAACTCCTGCCCAGTATCAATGATATCGTAGGAAGGAGACGAACTGGACAGCCCATCCTTCTGTGTGGCTTTCCAGTTGTTATATCTGGTTTCAGCATCAGGTATTTCACCTAGCTCCTCTTCTGTCTGCGGACTATTGGGGCCAAACATCTGCTCGTATAATTTTGCAATTGTCTCCAACTGCGACTTACGTGACTTAACTTCTCCAGGTTCCCAATACTCTTCATTCATTCTACGGATTAAATCTTCAACATCAACACCATTGTCACCTTTATCATAATCATCCACGTAATTGTACTCCTGGAAAAAGTATTCATCTGGTTCTTGCCCTTCTCTGAGCTTATCTTCAAGTATGACAAACCAATAGCCGAAATCATCATGTCCCAAATGACCTTCTCGTGCACAGTTTTCAGTTGCCGACCACAGATTAAAATCACCAACCAGAGAACAATACCGAGCACCTACATGACAATCCTCCTTTAATATTAAATGTAACAAAATTTTAGTTTAATGCTTAAGCACAAATAGAATATCAAAGAGGCTGCAGTAATACCCAAAAGTGTACTAGTTACGATCACACAGAAGCATCTCAACATTCAAGTAAAATGACAAGTTCAAAGTGGCTTACATTACATGTTCAGGCTGGAAATTAAGGTGCATAACGGAAATAACAGAGTTTACAACAGCCAAGAACAATAGGTACAAACAAAATGGGTTATTACTTTAATGAGAACTTCAAGTTGTCTACGAGAACATAAAAACCAGGATATTGCATTTTAAAGATATTCCATAGCTCTTTAGGTCTTTTCTGGTGTCCTTGCCCAGTGCTGCTTTAGGCTGGATAGGCCAATTTGTATGCGTTCTAATTTTCTTAAGTGAAATGGTACATCTCCTGCCTGCTCGTTAATAAGAATTAAGTTATTCCATTGATTTAACGGTGAATGCATATTCCTTGCAGAATTGTAGACGATCCAAATACATATGGGATATGTGGGGCCCTTCTGTGTTGAAGCTGATTGAGCAGGTCTAACTGCTTGAAAGATCAATGCCGCAAACTTTGCTAGACATACCGTTTAACTTTACCATCTCCTAAATGGCTAAACCCATGAATCAAGATTCCATTTAAAATGAGCATGCCTGACCACATAGCAGAACCTAGTAGTAATACAAACTTTGTCCCAAAAAATTATCAATACCTGGTGCCCAGTCCATGAAATCCACACGATGTTGCCGATGGCGGTGCATTCCCATTAACTCAAACCTACCAGAAAAGCACAAACAGACCAGCATCACCCCACTAAAGATTAGAAGCCGAATTAAAACACCGAATCGACAAGATGATAGGTAGCAGACTTACCCAGAGGACCCCTCTTTCAGATCAATAAACCGAGAGCACACCTCCCATCTGCGGTCCTTCAAAGCCTTGTGCCTGATGATGATAGTCCAGTGAGCAAACAAACAAGCTATTGCGCATTTACCTACTAGCCAACACCTGGAAGCTAAACAGCCCATTTGCGCATGGTTTCCGTAAAAAAATCTCACCCAACTCCCTCCTCCGGTGTTCAAGGTGAGAGAACAGGTTGGATATGAGTACTAAAACCACACCCATGGATCAATTTAAACAAATTTAAGTTCGATAACGAGGCTGGGCCGGGAGTTCGCGGGGAGATGATTCGGATGCCCATTCCCCTTCCATACCAGACGGTCGGGCAACGTACCGGTCGCGGAGGAACTGGGCGAACGCGCGGTCGGAGACGCCAGTCTTGGTGAGGAAGCCGACGGGATCCACGGCACTGCCGCTGCCGCGGCCGGGCCGCTGCTCCGTTCGCTGCTTCTGCTGGCGAGGCCTGGGCGAGCGCTCGCGAGGGCCGGAGGAGGACGAGGGGGAGGAGGAGCAGCGGCAGGTCTGGCGGCGGCGGAGGAGGCGGGGGGCACGGCAGCTGGTCAGGAGGTGTGCGCGGGCAGCGAGAGGCGAGCGGCGGCGGCGGGCGGTGACGAGCGGAGGAGGGGGTTGTGGGGCCAGGAGGAACGGAGGGCAAGACGCCATTTTGCTGTAGGTGGGGTATGGTACGGCGGTGATGGTGAAGAGGGGGAGCCGCGCCGGCCGGAGGGCGGAGGAGCGGGCGAGAGGAGGCGAGGCGGAGCGGGGGTTTTGGGGAGGGATAAGCTTTCGCACTTCGGATTTTCCCTGCCGGAAATTGCGCACACATTCATACAGTGGCGATGGCGTGTCTAGCCTAGCCAATAAAATCATTCTTTTTAAATTTCAAAAAAAATCATTCTTTTTAATACATTTTTTGAGGCTTAATTATATTTATTTTACTATAGAAGAAACTGTCCCATGTGCTCCATCGGCAGCGGTACAAGTTTGCGTTTTTCTTTTACTAGTTGGCATGTACGTGCAACGCACATCTTCTCGATTAAAGAGAAAATTTATAAGTAGGAAAGACCATACCAGAGACAACATGGATTATTTCTTTTACACTTTTGAATCGGTTCTAAATTTTGTATTGCACGCCATTTTATCATAGAGTCAGAAAGTCACTTGCCCCTGCTCTTTAACCCACTCCGTAAAGGTCCTTCCTACCGCAATGTCAGGCGTAAAGGAAAGTGGACATATCATTGCGGGAGCAGTCGGGATGCAGATGTGTGACGCCGTTCAATCATCCGCTCCAACATCAACACTGTAGAGGCCTTGGAAACGAATTCTCATAAAAAAACTATACTCTGTTGGTGGGAGGACCAAAGCCAGCCATATGACCATATATGAACACATGGGCTCGACCTCGTAAACCAGCTCGCTATGAGAGCCATTGTACATTGGAGGTTCTGTTTTAAATTGCCTTGTCTGTCAAAATGCTTTGTCGTGATGGATAATTGTATTGCTGCCCTTGTGTTGCTACGGGTTGATCGAAAAAATTGATGTGTATTCTCCTCCGATGTGGTTGTGGCCAGATCCGAGTGGCACTACTTTATTAGGATCTTTCAAAAAAAAAGTCTATCACAAAAATATAAGAACACATATTAATATGGATATCCTCTCTCTTACTATTCTGCTTATCCAACAATATTTCAAAACATGCCATAACACATTGATTGCGGTGAAAATCTCTATATGTTGGTAATTCCTTATAAAATAGAAACAACATGTCACTTTATTTTTATTTTGAGGCGAAAGAGAGCACTATATCACATTTGTAACATAGCTACAGTCATCACATATGGCAAAATAAAGTCAGGGGCAGCCGAGTTGCTCTCTCTCTGTATTTTTTTTGTTTTGAAAAAGCTCTCTCCATCTCTCTATTTTTTTTTGAGTGTAAGGCACTCATGCATTCGTAAGATTGGGAGGTAGAGAGTCTTTTACAACCAGGTTTTGAATAACCGGTGGCAAGGGAGGTACCCAGGTGTGGCTCTCCCCTGACACAGCAGTTTAAGTGAGCAAGTTCGTGAGCTGTAACATTGAGAGCCCTACCAATTTTGCTGATTTTACGACTTGGCATATGTGACATGGCCTGTTTATCTTCATATATACTCCAGCATCTGCAGCTGGCCTGTTTGGCTTTAGACACCGCTTTCAGACAGTCAGAGACAATAACAGAGGGTTCAGTTCAGGTCATATGCCTTGGCAAGCTCCAGTCCTTTGAGGATAGCTTTAGCCTCAGCTTCTTCGGCGTCGCTACAGGTGGAAGTGGTCATGCTGGCCGCTAAGATCAGTGAACACAAGTGATCCGTGACCGCAACGCCGGCAGTAGCTTTGCCGTCCTCGGCAGCGAAAGCGGCGTCAACACTGACTTTCACAGATGCGGTTCGCTGTGAGTGGGTGGATGCGTGCGTGCTACTCGACTTGGAGAGCTCGATGTGCATACCCGGCCAGCGGACACTCGATCTCTCTCTTGATCCAACCCCATACCTCCGGCCCGGCGGACTTCCCATCGCCTCTACAGCAAGGGAGGCCGCACGTCCCTTCCTCTCGGCTGCGCCAGCACTGCCGATCACACCACCACGGCTCCCCCCCCCCCCCCCCCCCCACCCCATCTGCCACTGTCCCCGGTGGACCTGGGGCCTCATCTGAAGCAAAGAAGAAGAATAGGAGATGCATTGGTACCGTCAGCAATTTCAGGTCAAGTATTCTCAGAACATCGAACGGGAGATGACCGTACGCTTCATGCTCTGCTCCGT
Organism: Poa pratensis; assembly: GCA_947311845.1. Classification (NCBI taxonomy): domain Eukaryota; kingdom Viridiplantae; phylum Streptophyta; class Magnoliopsida; order Poales; family Poaceae; genus Poa; species Poa pratensis. The sequence continues at coordinate 32,012,510 of CAMZMU010000078.1, read as the reverse complement.
CTTGATCAGACTCCGACGCGAGAAGGATTAGCCAAGAGAAACAAGCAGGAAGTAAATCACAGGAAAAGAAAGTAGAGAACAGATACGAACTGTGCAGTTCAGCCGCCACCCAAACTGATTAGAATACACTCAAACTGAAACTCTATAAACTGCACCACACCCTGCAATATTTCCGGTACAAAATCCTCAGGACCTTAGCCATACATGTGCATACACAAGACACACACAAGCATTCACAGCTGAATACCCATGGCGATTGGATCTGGAGACCGAGGACCATGACAATAAGTGAGGGTGTGAGCAGGGTGAGAAGGTGAAACGGGATGAAGCAAAGAAAATAAAGAAACTCACCAGAAAATTGACCCATCAATCTGGTGCCGTGCACGGCCGGTGGCGGCGCCATGACCTCTCCGGGGTCGCTTCCTTCGCTGAGACATGGAGCACTGCTGCTGGTTGCTCGACGACCACCGTCGTCCACTCCCCTGCCTCCTCTTCGCCCAAGCCAACCACCCCCGCCGCTATGGTCCTTCTCCACCCGCGACCCCCGCCGTCAGGTCGCCGGCCGTCCAAGCCGCCGTCGAGCCGAGAGCCCGCGGCCTCCGCCGTCCTGGCTGTTGTGCACCCGCGGTCGCCGCCGTCCGGGCTTCGGTCCGCCTCGGCCTCGCAGGCCAGGCCGCCCGTCGTCCAGGGCTGCCGCCGTCCGAGGCTGCTGCCAAGGCCGAGGCCGCCGCCCGTGCCGTCCGGCCGGCCACCGACGCGTGCTCGGATAACATGACCGTCACTGTTAAGGCGTGGTGCGCCGGGAGAGGGGCGGCATAAGGTGTCGAAGTGTTTTTTTAGCAATGGCAATCCGTGTAATTTAGAACAAACAAAAAAATGTGTTGAGTTGTCAAACATTGAAGCGATCTGGACCGTTCGCTAAATATTAAGGGCTCAGATTTAATGTATCAACACAAGTTTGCTCTTTTAATAGCACTAGTAGATGTGCACGTGCAATGCACGCCTCTACAAAAGCATGTCTTCTGATTAAGCTGAATATCATCACTTCCACTCAAATCTAAAGAAAACATCCTTGCTAGAGCCAGGAGGCTTCTCAGAGCTTAGCCATTCTGGACCATTCTATAGGATTTTGATGCGACTGTTCCGTTCTTTATTATTACCTTTTGTAAACCATTTCTCTTGCTGGTCCAGAAGGGTTCATCCTCATTTATCTTGCTGTTGGTCTTCTCCCCTAACTCTCCCCCATCTGGTCTATACATGAAGGTACAAAATGGCTGTCGTATCCATGATGGTAAGAAATAGTTGTTGTTATCCTCCTGTTCTCTTTATATGTTTGCTCTGTGAGCCATTTGGCTCTCTTTTTTCTTAATGAGCCAATAGTAGGAAGTATTATTCAGACATCCACATATGAAGGCACCAATTCCATCGACAAGGCCTTTTTTTGCATTGTTTGTTAGCCCTGAACATGCTGATGGCATTGCTCATTCCTGGTCTTTTCAGTGTGCGAATAGCATGTTCATGTGTTTCTTATTAGGTCAGCATAGGAGATTTCATTAACCATAGGTAGGTTGCCAACTAACTATGGGTTTTGTTGCCCTTTGCGCATAATTTAGTGAGTTGAGCAATCAATGCTTAATCTTCAAAATGTGAGAGGGAACTGATAGGTTCGGACAATGATATATTTGATTCTGCTTGGTGTTATATAACTGATATGAACAACTATAATTTATGTTCTCCTGCATGGTGTAGTGTGGTGTTGCTGCCTGGTTAATTATTCTTTTACCTTTTGAATCTTGGTGCCCCCTTCTCATGTTTACATAAATAGTTGTGTTTGTTGCATTCCAAACTCTGAATCATGCTCTTAGTAAGCAATAAGTTCATATAAATTTTTGGCTTAATTCTATTCTCTCAAATGGTTTGTGTGAGATGCAAAAGTTGCTATTCATTTTTGTTTTGTTTAGTGGACTAAACCACGTGTTCGCTGTTTGTGAAGATTTAATTTGGCTGGTGTACTTCAACTTTTAGTACTAACGGTAATGTCACATCAGTCTACTTTACACGACTTCAGTACTCATTTTCTTATGAGCAATACTTGGGTTTATAACGATCTGTACTCTTTATTAACAATCATTTCTTCTTCCGTATTTTGAGTTTATTACCAAGTTTCTGTTCTTCATTTTGGATCTGCTTCTTTGTATATCAACTGTATCATTCCAGTCATCAGATTACATGATTAGTTATATGTTTTGGGACTATTTCATACGGAACGAAAGCTACCGAATGTATGCTTTAGACAATTTCACTTCAGTCGCTTGCACTTCCTTCTCCTTTGTGTTACAATGTTTTATGCAATGTGAATTGATGAGTTTGCTGCTACTGTGAGAGATATCAGTTGGTAGCTAATGTTTATTTTTATGCATATGGATAGAGTTCATGTGCCATTACCATTTAATGAAAGGACAATTTTCTTATTTCATTTTGGTCATTTGGGTTGATTGTGGCGAGAATACATGTATCACATTGGACTCAAAGCTATGCAGAACTTAAATATAAATCCATTTATTCTGCTTTCACCTAAATGGACACGTGGGCATTTCCTATCCAAATAATCAAGTTGCATGTTTATGAGTTTTTAACTAGCTACACCTTTTCTTATGACCAACTGATATGTTGAAGAATAAACTGATGGATTCCAAGAATTCTGCTTCTCATGTCTGACTCTGCATCTTAAATTCTTTGTTTGTAGGTTTTTCTATTGAACTGGAACTTCTGTGTCTAGCCAGCAATCTATGGAAACTATGTAATACCATACTCATGATTGTGCTTTTGGATTGTTCCATCAAGCAACAATCGCCTCCCATGTCGTGTAACAAAATATTTAGTGGAAATGTTGAAGCATGCTTTCCCTTGACTGCTTAAAATACCAGTGTTTAGTCTACATATCACTCAATCTATGTAGTTTTCTCATCAACAGGCTGTCGGAACATAAATGAACACAATAGGAAGGTGCAGGTGGTGCCTTATTTGGTGTTTGCTTGGAAAAGAAGTGTTTTATATCCTGTGATGTATATATCTCTTTAGTAAATAAAGAGCGTCTTAGAATATATAGGCTTGCCTCCGTATATATACATTTCTTTTCTGACCCTGCTCTATATTTCCATTACTGCTGCAAAATTGTGTTGATGTATATACTCCTTTACCATATAATCTGAAATAATCTTTCACCCATTCTTAAATCCTTTGCATCTTAAATGTAGTTTGTAAAAATGCAACTAATTGTACACCTGCTTATGGACCTAATGAACCGCCTTATGCCCTCATTTCTATTGTTTTGTTACCGCTACTATTAACGGTCTTTATATATAGTTTATATTGCTACATGATTTTAATGGTCTTATTAATGTGCGCAATACATGAGTATTATGAGCAAAATATTAATGTGCGCAATACATGAGTATTACGGAAAAATTATTTTGTTGAAAGAAGAGTGAAATCAGTCCCAAACTTGCAATAATTGTATTATCTGTTAATTTCTCTTGATGATATCATTATACTTTGGATGACTGACTTCCGATTAATTATATCACTATTTTCATATTTGATTTGTATCTGGAGTCTAAAGGTATCCAATTAGATGCAATACTATTGACTTTGTAGTTACTTCTGCTATTTCAGTTGAAAGTAGTATAGAGGACATGAATCAGAAAATATGAAGTGTGCAGTTTCTGTTCTACATAGGCCATGGATCAAGTAATATTAATAGTTCAGTTTCTGTTTAGAGCTATACCCATTATATTCTGTGATAAAACTATTGATGTTTTGAAATTGTTTTTTGTTTCCTAGCATTACCTTTTCCCATGCAAAGAACCTATGTGGTGCCTTTTTTATTAGTGAGTAATTGAAATATATATGTACGGTGTATCTGAAGTCAGAGCTGAGCTCAACGAAGGACACCAATTGCAGTCTGCTATAGATGGCAACAGGCTGTTGCCAAGTTTATGAACATGATTGAAGAACTAAATATCGAAAAGCTTGGGACATTCATGGATTCTCTGGTCAATTCCCTCAAAACCTTCTATTTTTATTTCCTCAAGCGACATCAGCGGGATAGTTCGGCTTCTCCTGTGTGGGGATTCATAATAAAGACAATTTGGTGAGCATTCTTCTGTTTTCTGAAATAAATGTGAAGTGTTGTTGTTTATGGATTTTCTGAAAACCTACTCATACGCGAGTATCAACTTATATGGTCATGTGAAGAATATATAAAGACAGGTTTCTTAAATGAATTGTATGTCACGTACCCAGATTGAATAATTACTTTCAGTTTCGTATGACCACCTTAAGCACCGTTGAAACTTCCAAGTAGATTCAACACCACTCCTCCAAAAACATGTCCAAATGCTGCCAAATATATCTCCATAACAGAAAATTCAGGAAACTGTGTTATCTGTTGAATCAAGTCACGTCCACAAGCATAAAGCTTGGTTTATAGGTTCAGCCACAAGATTGTTTGATTACGATTGGTAACCTGTAGGTGCCTACTCTGTTACATTTCTAAAATGAGAAGCACATGGTTTATTGATTGAAATTCTCTACTTGTGTTCGTGTGATTATATCTGCATTTCAAACAAGGAAGTGGTATCTGTTCAAGACAGTAAAATAGAGGAGGAAAGGATTCAGTTGTTCAATAGAAAAATAATTGTTGAAACGGCTCTGCATGTGTTCTACTCCTACATTCTAATTAGCACCAAGGCCTCTGCCTTTTCTATTTGTCTTTTCAAAGACTCCGTGTAGGATAGACAATTAGACAACAATGTACAGTTTTTCTTGTCTCCAATTTTTAATGCTTATGTGAATTAGATCATACCCTCTGTTATTTTGATGATGACATTCTTCAGCTTATTTATTGTTATACGTGTCTTACAAATGACAGGACATTGTTGGCGATGATGGCTGGTGCTGTCCAAGTCCTCCATGGTTGCTGCTGCTGCTGTCTACGCAGCCAGGCTCACCCTCAAGAAAACACCTCTTTGGACTGACACCCTCAGGCACCATACGAGCTTCACCGAGTCACAGCTAATGTAAGCATACTCACCTACTGCTGAATTCTCTCCTTGCTTAAAATGTTATTGTGTTCAGGTTACCGCCCAACCTTTTTCTGTGATGATTCCAGGGAATGTGTAAAGATTCTGGTGATCTCACACTCTATTGCTCCTGAGAACAAGTTGAAGGTAGTGTACAAGAAGTATTCCGGCGAGAAGCTGGGAGGAGTCGCCCTACGCCCACCTGCAATAGAGATCTGCAAATAGATGTGGATTTCTAGGACCTGTTCGCGTTTGCTTGCTTTAGAGTGACATTGGTTATTTCTTGCTTTTAGAGTGCGAGAAGTGTTTGAAAACTTTGAGACAGTGGACCTATTTGGTCACAAGTCAGGATATTATCTGACTTCTGATATCTACTTCTAGGATTTCGTTGGCAGTGGCCTGCCACTTGTGTGCATACACCTTAGCCTTGGCTTAAAAAAAAAATATGCGTGTCAGTTCTAAATAAGCATGAACTGTCCTTGTGAATTTCTAATAGTTGTTGAAGATGTTTGGTGAAGACGTTTGGTCAATATTATACTCCCTCCGTCCCAAAATAACTGTCTTAGATTTGTCAAAAAGTAGATGTATCTAGACATGAAACAAGTATAGATACATTCACTTTTGTACAACTTTGAGACATTTATTTTGGGACGGAGGGAGTATGACTTTTTATGATTATTGTGATTTCGTTGGTCCCTGACATGTGTGTGACAGTTCTAAATAAACATAAATCTGTCCTTCTGAATTTTGATGGTTGCTGTGAAGATGTTTCATCAATATTGTATGACTTTTGATGACTAGATTCGAACGACCTGAAAAATATGCTTTCAAATCTGTAGGGATGTGATCAACTTTCTGATCTCTGTGCACAAACCAAATATGATACAACTCTTAGCATGACTGCTATTACCATCATGCTTATACATATAGATATAAACCATCTTTTTAATAATCTGCATAAAATGTGACAACCACGGGAAACCAATTATAAGAACCAACAAGTGCCGCGCGGCAAGCCGCGCCGTTCGAATCTAGTTAGATAATAGATAAGCATGTGTCATATTACCTCCCAAAGAGTAGCCAGACAGATACGCATGTACTCAAGCCTGGTTAAGTTGACATGTGTTATTATTTTTGCCCAAAGAATCATCATCAAATCTGCCCGAGACGGTCGACTTTTTTGGGGAGAAACACTGAAAACAGTTAATTGTATTGCCATACATATCCTACTCTACCTAAAGCATCATATCGTCCAAACCAGCATCAACCAAATTAACACCATTTTCAATCATTATTAAGAATATAACTTCATGTTCTTGACGATGTTGAGGAGCTCAAATTCAAGGACATGCACATACCTCACTGAAAGTGGTTTTCCTCATCGGTGAAAACTGATTTTTCATCTAGCAAAACTGATTTTTGTTGTATCATCGTTTAAAAAGTATGTTGGTTTTAGATGTCTCACTATACAACAATCCTTAGTAAACTAAATGAAAACTCACCACTTTCTTTCTAATTTTCTTTGAAACATCATATATATCCAAAAATATGAAATCATCATGCAGAAAATCACTTGTTAAATTACATATAAATCACTAAGTTAATTGGATCACATAGAAAATCTCGGTTTTATGTCAACAAACCAAAGCACACAAAGGAGGTCAATATGATAATATTGCAAGACGATTACATGTTTTAGTCGGTTTGCATTGCACGATTATTACGTGTTGTAGCCTCACACGCTAAAAACATTTTTGCAAGGAGTTAAAGAACGTACTCATTTTGGCCTAGGTACCTTTGAGTAGATACGTACTGCAGGAAAAGGCAACAGACCAGACCTCACCTCTAGTTACCATCTGTACTACAGCGCACAAGTGCCTAACTCTGAAGCACTTTTTGTTCTACGTTGTATCTTTCATTCCCAGCAATTAGCAAAGACAAAAGTTAAATGAAGACTGCAGGCCTAGCAGGTTAAATTTCTTGTATGCATTCGTTTTTTTGTGTGTAAGTGGATGATGATGGAGAGTTTGCAAGGAGGCCGTGGTTTAGTGTTGTGGCTGCTTTCCACGTGCTACAAAGTCCTAGCCATGGTTACAATATCAAGTGGTCGAGATGTTGAAGCTCACTATGGTATGCACATCATTTGTGCTTCCTATTTCTTTGTGAATCTGATTGTTCTGTCATGACTGTTGAATTGAGTTAGGCTAAGATCTGACAATTAGAAAGAATTGGAATGAAATGGAAAGAAGAAGATGGTAAGGAATGGCCATGAGAGGAAGAGCATGTGCTTGACTTTGAACTTTAAATTCACTTAGGCGTGATGGAAAAATCGACCTTAGAAGGTGTTGTTACTTTGTAATTTCCATTCACTTGCAACTTTTTTTTTGCTGATTTTGCATTAAACTTATTTGTGGTTCTTGCAGCTGGTTCCGTTGTCGATTTTGAGTAACAAGTCCATCTTGCTGATACCCTTCAATCTTTATCTGGAGTCCAAAAGAACTACTGGTAAGCTACACTCGATATAGTCCAACATTTATAGCTGGTTATATTCTCCGTCAATGCATAATTTTGAGTGTTAGGCATGTATTTACTACATACACATATTTTACTCAGCTACCGGTTTCCTATGCTTGTCATTTCAGAGGAAAAAACACGTTCGGTTGGAAAACTATTTTTTGGAGTGCCTACTTTGTTTATCTTAACTGGGGTTCTTGGATATCTTGTCATCGATTATATTCATAGATCATCAGTTCATCACTTACTTTCTAGGAGTAACATTATTGGTAAAGCAATTAATCCTATGTTTTGAGGTTTAGAGATCCTGGCAGCAATTCTGCTTATCCGAATTTGTTTTTCAGGTTCACAGATCTAGACATTCCTCTTGCCAACAGCCTTGAAAATGCTAACTTGTCGCGCAAGATCACGGTAAGGCTGGTTGGACACTTGAGCGGTGTCTATCATGACCTCGAAGCCCAAGGAACATACCTAGAAGAGAAGTGACAATAATTTATGGAGAGCTGCACTAGAGTTAGCTTCTTCCACTAAAGGGAACCGTCGATTCACGCTTCCCTTTAACAAACAAGTTATGTTCTTCTAGATCATCCTTTACTTCATGGAAAGAACAATACATTCCCATTTTATTATTTGACATCCAGAATGTATGATGATATGATCTTGCACAAACTATCAAACTTTGAGCATGGACACAGATTACATGAAACGATATCCCGATATTTAACCTTGTGCATAGTGGAATTGTTATGTTTAACGGCTTATGCCTAATGTCTGCTTCATTTCACAATGGGACCAGTTCCGTCACGTACTGATGGAGCTCGGGATAGAGGTTGGCTGGAAGAGGCATCCATCGTCAGCTGCAAGAGAAACAATGGGGCCACAATTTATAGAGAATGTTTTTTAATTTAGGTGAAATTTTAAATTGAAGAATATATATTGCTTATAAAATCATGTGTCTGTAAGGCCAACACAGGGTTATATGAAAACATTTAGAGATAGGAAGGTATGATTGTGAGTGAGGTATGATTGTGAGTGTCGGTATAATTGGTTTTTTAAGTGTATATTTGTTGAAACGTGCATTGCACGTACATGATTTACTAGTGACACTACAAATAAGTTACTACCCACTATGGAGGTAGTAACATATGGTAAGAACATAAGTATGTTACCACTCAATGTTACTCCCCACTATTAGTAGTCTATCCCCACTATTAGTAGTCTAAGAGGTACCGTTTATTTTGGGCAGTCACATTAATTACCTGCTTGTTGCATGGTGACGTACATCTCAAAGCGGCTCTGAAACCCCAATTAATTCATGTTGTAACTATGAACACAAAAGTCACGGACATACCTCGCCGCCGGGATGGCTTGAGGCCAAACCTGATGCCATTGATTGTCTCTCTACAAGCTTGATTAACGAAATTTGGTGGCGATGACAACGGTTGGAAACCCACCGGCCTGGCCAATCTCATCTGCTTCCATTAGGGACGGTGAAACCAAATTTATTCCAAGAACACTCTAACTCTCTCAAATGGCAAAACTGATTACATACTAACGGTGGAGATAACGGAATGGCAAAATTGATTGCCAGACTAACGAAGTAGTGGCGTTTCTGAGGATGAAGCCGGTCAAATGGCAATTCCGAGTATAGAGCCGGTCAGAGTGACAAGAATGATAAATAAATAAATATAGTAGCAAAAAGATACATAAACATATCACGATGCCATGAGTAATAAAATTGATCTTTATCGAATAAATAAATTGATGAAGTAGTAAAGATACATGATCCTCTCGCATACCATAAGTAATAAAATTGACCTTTATTGAATAAATATAAATGGAGTAGTAAAGATACATGATCCTCTCGCGAATCCGTGAGTACCAAAATTGACCTTAATCGAATAAATAGTAAATAAATGGAGTAGTCAAGATACATGAACCCGACCAAAACGTGGGTTCAGACGACATCGATCATTAGCACACTTCTTAACAGTAGATGCAGTATAAAACGTAAATCACTTTCTTCTCCGGCCTTAGTTGGGCCTCCTGCAGTTCATCCTGACCTCCGTCTGCGTCCCGGACGGCTTCAGGTCGCTCATCTTCTTCATGGCCGACACGAAGTCGGTGAAGAACTTGGCCTGGTTGTTGCTGTACGCCCTCACCAGGTCGTCCTGCGATTGCGAGCCGCTGTTGAAGAGCACCTGGTCCGAGTGCAGCAGCCCGTTCTTCCCGACCAGGTTCTTGTAGTAGGCGTTGTCGAACCTGTCGTTGGTCTTCACGTCGAAGTCTGCGAGAATGTTGTCGCCGCCCGACCGTGGGCACGACTGCTGTCTCTTGGCCGCGAAGGTGGCGTTGATGTTCTTCTCGTTGTAGATGCGGTTGCGAAAGTTCTTGCACTGCGAGCGCCCGATGGTGTGAGCGCCGGAGAGCGCCGTCATGTCCTGCAGCGTGAGTTTCTTCTTGTCGAACTTGTTTTTGAGGTCGGTGAGGCTGGACTCTGTGCTCGGGAGGTCCCGCGTGTCTCCGCCCTTGCGCGAGTCCTTCCGCCCAAGCGTCACGTCCCAGGTGGGACCACCTACCTGCATGAGACGGTTCCACCGGAGAGTCAGCCATGCATGACTAGTAGTAGTCAAATAAGTACAGGGCGAGAAGCGGTATTTTTCACGGATCAGGGGCGCAGCGCCCTTGAAGCCGGCGCATGGTGAGTGGGACTGACCAGGTTGACTCCATCCCGGGCGGCGAGCGCGAGGATGTCGGCACATGAGACGGTGCGACTGCCGCAGGCCTTATTGACCTGGGTCTTGATGGCGTCGATCAGGTCGTACCCACGGACCGAGTTGACGTTCGGTCCGGCGAACTTCTCGCCCCCGCTATCGAGCAGAATCGAGCCGTCGCACCCCTGCCGGTATCAGATAACAGAAGCGTCAGTTGCCCCAACACGTAGCTATCAAAAGCAAAAGCAACGATCGACTACATTTAGTAGCACAGCAGTACAGGGAAACAAAGCTAGTTTTACGGCTACTTACATTGACGAAGCAGTCGTGGAAGAAGAGGCGAAGAATGGAGGCGCCCATCCGCTTCTCCTTCTGCACGGCTGACACCATCGCTGCGCGCACAATCTTGCCAAGGTTGGGGCAAGACCTGGAGTAGAAGTTGGTCGACAGCTGCTGCGCGTTGGCCGCGCAAGCGAGGACAGAGAGGACGACGACGAGGCCAACGAAGGCCGACCTGCTGAAGACGGCCATTGTACTTCTCGGCTTAATTAGCTCAAGATCGATCGCGGAGAGAACACTACACAACTCTTGTGAGCTCGATGAGGCGAGATGCATATGGCAGCATCCAATATATAGGAGAGTAAATTGCAAAAATAATCAAATAGTGCTGTGCTCGATCGAGCTCAATATTAATCGACGCTAACTGCTAGGCTAGTAGCTAGCATGAACCTGCTTGACCTGGCTCGCGGTTGGGTCATGCACGCACGCCATACAAAGTTCTTGGCCAAACGAAGCTGAATTTAATTAGTTGACCCATGGGCGGAGCCAGACTAGTTCATGGGTGTACAAATTGTGATTTCCAACACCCCATTATTTTTGGCAAAAATATTATGTAGCTGTGTACAGTTCACATATACAACGGTTTGTTCCGAATAAATTAGTTTGAGTAAAATTGTGATTTTAGGGAATATGTACACCCGTTATTCATACGCTGACCCCGCCACTGAGTTGACCAAAATCATTTCGACATGCCAGGCTGCATGTTGCTAACAGAGTAATCAATAAGCGCGATGTTGTCATGTGGTCTGAATTATTACATTGGTTAGTTATCATCAGATGTACTTCCTCAAGTATTATACGTGAGCGGATATGTTGATATACGTCACGGGTATAGGTACGGTCTTACCGCGTGGTAAGCGCGTTTCCAGCACCCCATGGTAAATAGGCAAGCGGTTAGGTGTCAGCAGCCTGTAGCATCAGTCAGTTTGGTTATCATGACGCGCTCACATAAACTAGTATAGTTTACGGTTTAGATATGCCGTCCGAGATTAGGCCCAAGCAGGACCATCAATTGTAGGGCAATTGTAATTCTCTTCACCCCGTTAATGAACAAACATAGACCCGACGCCGCCGCCTCATTGACGAAGCGCGCCACCACCCGACTGGCGGCCGCGGCATCATTGACGAAACGCGCCGCTACCGATCAGCCGTCACCCCGCAAACACATCCACCAACGACGCCGTCGAAGCCCCTCTCGGCTCTCCAATACACCTTGCACGTCGACAGAGGCAACGTCAAATAGAACACCGGAGGTGGACGGCGCCTCGCGCCGACGTCACACGGCACGCCGGACTGCGACGCAGACATCCGTCCTTAACTGGTAGCATACACGTTTTCCAGTTTTGTCAGTTAGCATATCTGTCACACAAGTTTCCGAGATCTTCTTGTACCTGTTTTTGTTCAAAGCACGGGTTAAATCTGTCCCATTAGTTTTGTTAAGTGCAACCGATTTTTTTTTGTTTTTGAAAGAAAATTCAGTAGGATATACTCCCTCCGTTTCAATGTTTTAGTCTTTTTCCACATGCAGATGCACGCACATGTATCTAGACATGTTTAAATGCATGTGTCCATCCTTTTTAGTATGAATCTAGACATGCATGTGTAACACCTAAAACATCTTACATTGTGGAACAAAGGGAGTATACTACTCCCTCCGTTCGGAAAAGGATGTCACAAAAATGGTCTATCTATAGTTCATTTTTGTGACATCCTTTTCCGAACGGAGGGAGTAGTACAATTCTCTGTCTTTACTCATTAGCCTGCTTGGTAGTGAACGCTCAGAAGAGAAGCCAACAATGGAAGCAATTTTGCATAACAAAAGTAGTACTTTGACAAAACCAACATGTTTTTATATTTAGAGAACTGTAGCTGAAATTCACAGAACTGTAGCTGAAGGGTCATTTTATGCAGCCTGTAGTTCCATGTTTTGCTTTTTCTGTCAAATTTTTCATCCTATCGGTATGCAAAATATTTAATGTCTCATTTCTCTTTAAACCAGTTGTTTGGTGATCTGAGGAAGCTCTGGTACGGTACAGCCATACAGCTGCTTAGTAGCTTAGTAGATCGAGGTGTGTGCTAATAGCTAGCTTCAGTTTTTGAGCCATGTATGACTGCTCGGAGATAAGAGGATGAGAAGAACTTGGGGTAACTGTAGAGTAACAGACTGGGTGCAATATAACGTTTGTGGAAGCTAAGTTTTTGAATCATGGATGTACAGGCCCATTCGGGTTTTTTGAATCATGGATGTACAGACACATTTGAGTAGGCACGCAACTGTATGAGTCTTATACTGGATTTTTTATTTTTTGACATTCTCATGGAAATGTCAAAGAAACGGCTTTTAGATTCACAGCTAAACAATAACATGTTTATTTACATTGAAGTACATGGGTACCACTCTTACGGGGAGCTAGTCGTGCATAGGTGTTCGTCAGAGGGTACAAAAAAAGGAGAAAACTGGCCAATATATTACACTTTGCTTTAGACAATTGGTGCTTCAGTCTCGGCTAGATGATATGTGGGGACTACGCTTTCATTTACATCATTCTGTGCAGAAAAGAGAGTTGACCAAGCTAATATTTGTTTATCCCTAGAGCAATACCATTGTAATGTATGCTTGTGAACCTGCTCTCTTCTTGCCATTTCGTGAGTGTGTTGTGCATTCTGCTCCCTATCCCTTTCGCTCCGGTGATGCCTGGCTAGTCGACTTGGCGACACAGTATTAGGTTGCCCTCGAGACTGAGTGTACACTGAAAGGCCCGACGAGCGTGAGGTGCGGCGTGAGCGTGAGGTGCTGTAGGTTCGAGATTATCCTTTACTTCATGGAAAGAACAATACAATCCCTTTTATTATTTGACATCCAGAATGTATGATGATATGATCTTGCACAAACTATCAGACTTTGAGCATGGACACAGATTACATGAAACGATATCCCGTTATTTAACCTTGTGCATAGTGGAATTCTTATGTTTAACGGCTTATGCCTAATGTCTGCTTCATTTCACAATGGGACCAGATCCGTCACGTACTGATGGAGCTCAGGATAGAGGTTGGCTGGAAGAGGCATCCATCGTCAGCTGCAAGAGAAACAATGGGACCACAATTTATAGAGAATGTTTTTTAATTTAGGTGAAATTTTAAATTGAATAATATAGATATTGCTTATAAAATCATGTGTCTGTAAGGCCAACACAGGGTTATATGAAAACATTTAGAGATAGGAAGGTATGATTGTGAGTGAGGTATGATTGTGAGTGTCAGTATAATTGGTTTTTTAAGTGTATATTTGTTGAAACGTGCATTTGCACGTACATGATTTACTAGTGACACTACAAATAAGTTACTACCCACTATGGAGGTAGTAACATATGGTAGAAACATAATTATGTTACCACTCAATGTTACTCCCCACTATTAGTAGTCTAAGAGGTACCGTTTATTTTGGGCAGTCACATTAATTACCTGCTTGTTGCATGGTGACGTACATCTCAAAGCGGCTCTGAAACCCCCAATTAATTCATGTTGTAACTATGAACACAAAAGTCACGGACATATCTCGCCGCGGGATGGCTTGAGGGCAAACCTGATGCCATTGATTGTCTCTCTACAAGCTTGATTAACGAAATTTGGTGGCGATGACAACGGTTGGAAACCCACCGGCCGGGCCAATCTCATCTGCTTCCATTAGGGACGGTGAAACCAAATTTATTCCAAGAACACTCTAACTCTCTCAAATGGCAAAACTGATTACATACTAACGGTGGAGATAACGGAATGTCAAAATTGATTGCCAGACTAACGAGTAGTGGCGTTTCTGAGGATGAAGTCGGTCAAATGGCAGTTCCGAGTATAGAGCCGGTCAGAGTGACAAGAATGATAAATAAATAAATATAGTAGCAAAAATATACATAAACATATCACGATGCCATGAGTAATAAAATTGATCTTTATCGAATAAATAAATTGATGAAGTAGTAAAGATACATGATCCTCTCGCATACCATAAGTAATAAAATTGACCTTTATTGAATAAATATAAATGGAGTAGAAAGATACATGATCCTCTAGCGAATCCGTGAGTACCAAAATTGACCTTAATCGAATAAATAGTAAATAAATGGAGTAGTCAAGATACATGAACCCGACCAAAACGTGGGTTCAGACGACATCGATCATTAGCACACTTCTTAACAGTAGATGCAGTATAAAACGTAAATCACTTTCTTCTCCGGCCTTAGTTGGGCCTCCTGCAGTTCATCCTGACCTCCGTCTGCGTCCCGGACGGCTTCAGGTCGCTCATCTTCTTCATGGCCGACACGAAGTCGGTGAAGAACTTGGCCTGGTTGTTGCTGTACGCCCTCACCAGGTCGTCCTGCGATTGCGAGCCGCTGTTGAAGAGCACCTGGTCCGAGTGCAGCAGCCCGTTCTTCCCGACCAGGTTCTTGTAGTAGGCGTTGTCGAACCTGTCGTTGGTCTTCACGTCGAAGTCTGCGAGAATGTTGTCGCCGCCCGACCGTGGGCACGACTGCTGTCGCTTGGCCGCGAAGGTGGCGTTGATGTTCTTCTCGTTGTAGATGCGGTTGCGAAAGTTCTTGCACTGTGAGCGCCCGATGGTGTGAGCGCCGGAGAGCGCCGTCATGTCCTGCAGCGTGAGTTTCTTCTTGTCGAACTTGTTTTTGAGGTCGGTGAGGCTGGACTCTGTGCTCGGGAGGTCCCGCGTGTCTCCGCCCTTGCGCGAGTCCTTCCGCCCAAGCGTCACGTCCCAGGTGGGACCTCCTACCTGCATGAGACGGTTCCACCGGAGAGTCAGCCATGCATGACTAGTAGTAGTCAAATAAGTACAGGGCGAGAAGCGGTATTTTTCACGGATCAGGGGCGCAGCGCCCTTGAAGCCGGCACATGGTGAGTGGGACTGACCAGGTTGACTCCATCCCGGGCGGCGAGCGCGAGGATGTCGGCACATGAGACGGTGCGACTGCCGCAGGCCTTATTGACCTGGGTCTTGATGGCGTCGATCAGGTCGTACCCACGGACCGAGTTGACGTTCGGTCCGGCGAACTTCTCGCCCCCGCTATCGAGCAGAATCGAGCCGTCGCACCCCTGCCGGTATCAGATAACAGAAGCGTCAGTTGCCCCAACACGTAGCTATCAAAAGCAAAAGCAACGATCGACTACATTTAGTAGCACAGCAGTACAGGGAAACAAAGCTAGTTTTACGGCTACTTACATTGACGAAGCAGTCGTGGAAGAAGAGGCGAAGAATGGAGGCGCCCATCCGCTTCTCCTTCTGCACGGCTGACACCATCGCTGCGCGCACAATCTTGCCAAGGTTGGGGCAAGACCTGGAGTAGAAGTTGGTCGACAGCTGCTGCGCGTTGGCCGCGCAAGCGAGGACAGAGAGGACGACGACGAGGCCAACGAAGGCCGACCTGCTGAAGACGGCCATTGTACTTCTCGGCTTAATTAGCTCAAGATCGATCGCGGAGAGAACACTACACAACTCTTGTGAGCTCGATGAGGCGAGATGCATATGGCAGCATCCAATATATAGGAGAGTAAATTGCAAAAATAATCAAATAGTGCTGTGCTCGATCGAGCTCAATATTAATCGACGCTAACTGCTAGGCTAGTAGCTAGCATGAACCTGCTTGACCTGGCTCGCGGTTGGGTCATGCACGCACGCCATACAAAGTTCTTGGCCAAACGAAGCTGAATTTAATTAGTTGACCCATGGGCGGAGCCAGACTAGTTCATGGTGTACAAATTGTGATTTCCAACACCCCATTATTTTTGGCAAAAATATTATGTAGCTGTGTACAGTTCACATATACAACGGTTTGTTCCGAATAAATTAGTTTGAGTAAAATTGTGATTTTAGGGAATATGTACACCCGTTATTCATACGCTGACCCCGCCACTGAGTTGACCAAAATCATTTCGACATGCCAGGCTGCATGTTGCTAACAGAGTAATCAATAAGCGCGATGTTGTCATGTGGTCTGAATTATTACATTGGTTAGTTATCATCAGATGTACTTCCTCAAGTATTATACGTGAGCGGATATGTTGATATACGTCACGGGTATAGGTACGGTCTTACCGCGTGGTAAGCGCGTTTCCAGCACCCCATGGTAAATAGGCAAGCGGTTAGGTGTCAGCAGCCTGTAGCATCAGTCAGTTTGGTTATCATGACGCGCTCACATAAACTAGTATAGTTTACGGTTTAGATATGCCGTCCGAGATTAGGCCCAAGCAGGACCATCAATTGTAGGGCAATTGTAATTCTCTTCACCCCGTTAATGAACAAACATAGACCCGACGCCGCCGCCTCATTGACGAAGCGCGCCACCACCGACTGGCGGCCGCGGCATCATTGACGAAGCGCGCCGCTACCGATCAGCCGTCACCCCGCAAACACATCCACCAACGACGCCGTCGAAGCCCCTCTCGGCTCTCCAATACACCTTGCACGTCGACAGAGGCAACGTCAAATAGAACACCGGAGGTGGACGGCGCCTCGCGCCGACGTCACACGGCACGCCGGACTGCGACGCAGACATCCGTCCTTAACTGGTAGCATACACGTTTTCCAGTTTTGTCAGTTAGCATATCTGTCACACAAGTTTCCGAGATCTTCTTGTACCTGTTTTTGTTCAAAGCACGGGTTAAATCTGTCCCATTAGTTTTGTTAAGTGCAACCGATTTTTTTTTTGTTTTTGAAAGAAAATTCAGTAGGATATACTCCCTCCGTTTCACAATGTTTTAGTCTTTTTCCACATGCAGATGCACGCACATGTATCTAGACATGTTTAAATGCATGTGTCCATCCTTTTTAGTATGAATCTAGACATGCATGTGTAACACCTAAAACATCTTACATTGTGGAACAAAGGGAGTATACTACTCCCTCCGTTCGGAAAAGGATGTCACAAAAATGGTCTATCTATAGTTCATTTTTGTGACATCCTTTTCGAACGGAGGGAGTAGTACAATTCTCTGTCTTTACTCATTAGCCTGCTTGGTAGTGAACGCTCAGAAGAGAAGCCAACAATGGAAGCAATTTTGCATAACAAAAGTAGTACTTTGACAAAACCAACATGTTTTTATATTTAGAGAACTGTAGCTGAAATTCACAGAACTGTAGCTGAAGGGTCATTTTATGCAGCCTGAAGTTCCATGTTTTGCTTTTTCTGTCAAATTTTTCATCCTATCGGTATGCAAAATATTTAATGTCTCATTTCTCTTTAAACCAGTTGTTTGGTGATCTGAGGAAGCTCTGGTACGGTACAGCCATACAGCTGCTTAGTAGCTTAGTAGATCGAGGTGTGTGCTAATAGCTAGCTTCAGTTTTTGAGCCATGTATGACTGCTCGGAGATAAGAGGATGAGAAGAACTTGGGGTAACTGTAGAGTAACAGACTGGTGCAATATAACGTTTGTGGAAGCTAAGTTTTTGAATCATGGATGTACAGGCCCATTCGGGTTTTTTGAATCATGGATGTACAGACACATTTGAGTAGGCACGCAACTGTATGAGTCTTATACTGGATTTTTTATTTTTTGACATTCTCATGGAAATGTCAAAGAAACGGCTTTTAGATTCACAGCTAAACAATAACATGTTTATTTACATTGAAGTACATGGGTACCACTCTTACGGGGAGCTAGTCGTGCATAGGTGTTCGTCAGAGGGTACAAAAAAAGGAGAAAACTGGCCAATATATTACACTTTGCTTTAGACAATTGGTGCTTCAGTCTCGGCTAGATGATATGTGGGGACTACGCTTTCATTTACATCATTCTGTGCAGAAAAGAGAGTTGACCAAGCTAATATTTGTTTATCCCTAGAGCAATACCATTGTAATGTATGCTTGTGAACCTGCTCTCTTCTTGCCATTTCGTGAGTGTGTTGTGCATTCTGCTCCCTATCCCTTTCGCTCCGGTGATGCCTGGCTAGTCGACTTGGCGACACAGTATTAGGTTGCCCTCGAGACTGAGTGTACACTGAAAGGCCCGACGAGCGTGAGGTGCGGCGTGAGCGTGAGGTGCTGTAGGTTCGAGATTATCCTTTACTTCATGGAAAGAACAATACAATCCCTTTTATTATTTGACATCCAGAATGTATGATGATATGATCTTGCACAAACTATCAGACTTTGAGCATGGACACAGATTACATGAAACGATATCCCGTTATTTAACCTTGTGCATAGTGGAATTCTTATGTTTAACGGCTTATGCCTAATGTCTGCTTCATTTCACAATGGGACCAGATCCGTCACGTACTGATGGAGCTCAGGATAGAGGTTGGCTGGAAGAGGCATCCATCGTCAGCTGCAAGAGAAACAATGGGACCACAATTTATAGAGAATGTTTTTTAATTTAGGTGAAATTTTAAATTGAATAATATAGATATTGCTTATAAAATCATGTGTCTGTAAGGCCAACACAGGGTTATATGAAAACATTTAGAGATAGGAAGGTATGATTGTGAGTGAGGTATGATTGTGAGTGTCAGTATAATTGGTTTTTTAAGTGTATATTTGTTGAAACGTGCATTTGCACGTACATGATTTACTATGACACTACAAATAAGTTACTACCCACTATGGAGGTAGTAACATATGGTAGAAACATAATTATGTTACCACTCAATGTTACTCCCCACTATTAGTAGTCTAAGAGGTACCGTTTATTTTGGGCAGTCACATTAATTACCTGCTTGTTGCATGGTGACGTACATCTCAAAGCGGCTCTGAAACCCCAATTAATTCATGTTGTAACTATGAACACAAAAGTCACGGACATATCTCGCCGGGGATGGCTTGAGGGCAAACCTGATGCCATTGATTGTCTCTCTACAAGCTTGATTAACGAAATTTGGTGGCGATGACAACGGTTGGAAACCCACCGGCCGGGCCAATCTCATCTGCTTCCATTAGGGACGGTGAAACCAAATTTATTCCAAGAACACTCTAACTCTCTCAAATGGCAAAACTGATTACATACTAACGGTGGAGATAACGGAATGTCAAAATTGATTGCCAGACTAACGAGTAGTGGCGTTTCTGAGGATGAAGTCGGTCAAATGGCAGTTCCGAGTATAGAGCCGGTCAGAGTGACAAGAATGATAAATAAATAAATAGAGTAGCAAAAATATACATAAACATATCACGATGCCATGAGTAATAAAATTGATCTTTATCGAATAAATAAATTGATGAAGTAGTAAAGATACATGATCCTCTCGCATACCATAAGTAATAAAATTGATCTTTATTGAATAAAAATAAATGGAGTAGACAAGATACATGATCCTCTAGCGAATCCGTGAGTACCAAAATTGACCTTAATCGAATAAATAGTAAATAAATGGAGTAGTCAAGATACATGAACCCGACCAAAACGTGGGTTCAGACGACATCGATCATTAGCACACTTCTTAACAGTAGATGCAGTATAAAACGTAAATCACTTTCTTCTCCGGCCTTAGTTGGGCCTCCTGCAGTTCATCCTGACCTCCGTCTGCGTCCCGGACGGCTTCAGGTCGCTCATCTTCTTCATGGCCGACACGAAGTCGGTGAAGAACTTGGCCTGGTTGTTGCTGTACGCCCTCACCAGGTCGTCCTGCGATTGCGAGCCGCTGTTGAAGAGCACCTGGTCCGAGTGCAGCAGCCCGTTCTTCCCGACCAGGTTCTTGTAGTAGGCGTTGTCGAACCTGTCGTTGGTCTTCACGTCGAAGTCTGCGAGAATGTTGTCGCCGCCGACCGTGGGCACGACTGCTGTCGCTTGGCCGCGAAGGTGGCGTTGATGTTCTTCTCGTTGTAGATGCGGTTGCGAAAGTTCTTGCACTGTGAGCGCCCGATGGTGTGAGCGCCGGAGAGCGCCGTCATGTCCTGCAGCGTGAGTTTCTTCTTGTCGAACTTGTTTTTGAGGTCGGTGAGGCTGGACTCTGTGCTCGGGAGGTCCCGCGTGTCTCCGCCCTTGCGCGAGTCCTTCCGCCCAAGCGTCACGTCCCAGGTGGGACCTCCTACCTGCATGAGACGGTTCCACCGGAGAGTCAGCCATGCATGACTAGTAGTAGTCAAATAAGTACAGGGCGAGAAGCGGTATTTTTCACGGATCAGGGGCGCAGCGCCCTTGAAGCCGGCACATGGTGAGTGGGACTGACCAGGTTGACTCCATCCCGGGCGGCGAGCGCGAGGATGTCGGCACATGAGACGGTGCGACTGCCGCAGGCCTTATTGACCTGGGTCTTGATGGCGTCGATCAGGTCGTACCCACGGACCGAGTTGACGTTCGGTCCGGCGAACTTCTCGCCCCCGCTATCGAGCAGAATCGAGCCGTCGCACCCCTGCCGGTATCAGATAACAGAAGCGTCAGTTGCCCCAACACGTAGCTATCAAAAGCAAAAGCAACGATCGACTACATTTAGTAGCACAGCAGTACAGGGAAACAAAGCTAGTTTTACGGCTACTTACATTGACGAAGCAGTCGTGGAAGAAGAGGCGAAGAATGGAGGCGCCCATCCGCTTCTCCTTCTGCACGGCTGACACCATCGCTGCGCGCACAATCTTGCCAAGGTTGGGGCAAGACCTGGAGTAGAAGTTGGTCGACAGCTGCTGCGCGTTGGCCGCGCAAGCGAGGACAGAGAGGACGACGACGAGGCCAACGAAGGCCGACCTGCTGAAGACGGCCATTGTACTTCTCGGCTTAATTAGCTCAAGATCGATCGCGGAGAGAACACTACACAACTCTTGTGAGCTCGATGAGGCGAGATGCATATGGCAGCATCCAATATATAGGAGAGTAAATTGCAAAAATAATCAAATAGTGCTGTGCTCGATCGAGCTCAATATTAATCGACGCTAACTGCTAGGCTAGTAGCTAGCATGAACCTGCTTGACCTGGCTCGCGGTTGGGTCATGCACGCACGCCATACAAAGTTCTTGGCCAAACGAAGCTGAATTTAATTAGTTGACCCATGGGCGGAGCCAGACTAGTTCATTGGTGTACAAATTGTGATTTCCAACACCCCATTATTTTTGGCAAAAATATTATGTAGCTGTGTACAGTTCACATATACAACGGTTTGTTCCGAATAAATTAGTTTGAGTAAAATTGTGATTTTAGGGAATATGTACACCCGTTATTCATACGCTGACCCCGCCACTGAGTTGACCAAAATCATTTCGACATGCCAGGCTGCATGTTGCTAACAGAGTAATCAATAAGCGCGATGTTGTCATGTGGTCTGAATTATTACATTGGTTAGTTATCATCAGATGTACTTCCTCAAGTATTATACGTGAGCGGATATGTTGATATACGTCACGGGTATAGGTACGGTCTTACCGCGTGGTAAGCGCGTTTCCAGCACCCCATGGTAAATAGGCAAGCGGTTAGTTGTCAGCAGCCTGTAGCATCAGTCAGTTTGGTTATCATGACGCGCTCACATAAACTAGTATAGTTTACGGTTTAGATATGCCGTCCGAGATTAGGCCCAAGCAGGACCATCAATTGTAGGGCAATTGTAATTCTCTTCACCCCGTTAATGAACAAACATAGACCCGACGCCGCCGCCTCATTGACGAAGCGCGCCACCACCCGACTGGCGGCCGCGGCATCATTGACGAAGCGCGCCGCTACCGATCAGCCGTCACCCCGCAAACACATCCACCAACGACGCCGTCGAAGCCCCTCTCGGCTCTCCAATACACCTTGCACGTCGACAGAGGCAACGTCAAATAGAACACCGGAGGTGGACGGCGCCTCGCGCCGACGTCACACGGCACGCCGGACTGCGACGCAGACATCCGTCCCTAACTGGTAGCATACACGTTTTCCAGTTTTGTCAGTTAGCATATCTGTCACACAAGTTTCCGAGATCTTCTTGTACCTGTTTTTGTTCAAAGCACGGGTTAAATCTGTCCCATTAGTTTTGTTAAGTGCAACCGATTATTTTTTTTGTTTTTGAAAGAAAATTCAGTAGGATATACTCCCTCCGTTTCACAATATAAGATGTTTTAGTCTTTTTCCACATGCAGATGCACGCACATGTATCTAGACATGTTTAAATGCATGTGTCCATCCTTTTTAGTATGAATCTAGACATGCATGTGTAACACCTAAAACATCTTACATTGTGGAACAAAGGGAGTATACTAGTACAATTCTCTGTCTTTATTCATTAGCCTGCTTGGTAGTGAACGCTCAGAAGAGAAGCCAACAATGGAAGCAATTTTGCATAACAAAAGTAGTACTTTGACAAAACCAACATGTTTTTATATTTAGAGAACTGTAGCTGAAATTCACAGAACTGTAGCTGAAGGGTCATTTTATGCAGCCTGAAGTTCCATGTTTTGCTTTTTCTGTCAAATTTTTCATCCTATCGGTATGCAAAATATTTAATGTCTCATTTCTCTTTAAACCAGTTGTTTGGTGATCTGAGGAAGCTCTGGTACGGTACAGCCATACAGCTGCTTAGTAGCTTAGTAGATCGAGGTGTGTGCTAATAGCTAGCTTCAGTTTTTGAGCCATGTATGACTGCTCGGAGATAAGAGGATGAGAAGAACTTGGGGTAACTGTAGAGTAACAGACTGGATGCAATATAACGTTGTGGAAGCTAAGTTTTTGAATCATGGATGTACAGGCCCATTCGGGTTTTTTGAATCATGGATGTACAGACACATTTGAGTAGGCACGCAACTGTATGAGTCTTATACTGGATTTTTTATTTTTTGACATTCTCATGGAAATGTCAAAGAAACGACTTTTAGATTCACAGGTAAACAATAACATGTTTATTTACATTGAAGTACATGGGTACCACTCTTACGGGGAGCTAGTCGTGCATAGGTGTTCGTCAGAGGTACAAAAAAGGAGAAAACTGGCCAATATATTACACTTTGCTTTAGACAATTGGTGCTTCAGTCTCGGCTAGATGATATGTGGGGACTACGCTTTCATTTACATCATTCTGTGCAGAAAAGAGAGTTGACCAAGCTAATATTTGTTTATCCCTAGAGCAATACCATTGTAATGTATGCTTGTGAACCTGCTCTCTTCTTGCCATTTCGTGAGTGTGTTGTGCATTCTGCTCCCTATCCCTTTCGCTCCGGTGATGCCTGGCTAGTCGACTTGGCGACACAGTATTAGGTTGCCCTCGAGACTGAGTGTACACTGAAAGGCCCGACGAGCGTGAGGTGCGGCGTGAGCGTGAGGTGCTGTAGGTTCGAGATTATCCTTTACTTCATGGAAAGAACAATACAATCCCTTTTATTATTTGACATCCAGAATGTATGATGATATGATCTTGCACAAACTATCAGACTTTGAGCATGGACACAGATTACATGAAACGATATCCCGTTATTTAACCTTGTGCATAGTGGAATTCTTATGTTTAACAGCTTATGCCTAATGTCTGCTTCATTTCACAATGGGACCAGATCCGTCACGTACTGATGGAGCTCGGGATAGAGGTTGGCTGGAAGAGGCATCCATCGTCAGCTGCAAGAGAAACAATGGGACCACAATTTATAGAGAATGTTTTTTTAATTTAGGTGAAATTTTAAATTGAATAATATAGATATTGCTTATAAAATCATGTGTCTGTAAGGCCAACACAGGGTTATATGAAAACATTTAGAGATAGGAAGGTATGATTGTGAGTGAGGTATGATTGTGAGTGTCAGTATAATTGGTTTTTTAAGTGTATATTTGTTGAAACGTGCATTGCACGTACATGATTTACTAGTGACACTACAAATAAGTTACTACTCACTATGAAGGTAGTAAGATATGGTAGTAACATAAGTATGTTACCACTCAATGTTACTCCTCACTATTAGTAGTCAAAGAGGTACCGTTTATTTTGGGCAGTCACATTAATTACCTGCTTGTTGCATGGTGACGTACATCTCAAAGTGGCTCTGAAACCCCCAATTAATTCATGTTGTAACTATGAACACAAAAGTCACGGACATACCTCGCCGCCGGGATGGCTTGAGGCGAAACCTGATTCCATTGATTGTCTCTCTACAAGCTTGATTAACGAAATTTGGTGGCGATGACGGTTGGAAACCCACCGGCCGGGCCAATCTCATCTGCTTCCATTAGGGACGGTGAAACCAAATTTATTCCAAGAACACTCTAACTCTCTCAAATGGCAAAACTGATTACATACTAACGGTGGAGATAACGGAATGGCAAAATTGATTGCCAGACTAACGGAGTAGTGGCGTTTCTGAGGATGAAGCCGGTCAAATGGCAATTCCGAGTATAGAGCCGGTCAGAGTGACAAGAATGATAAATAAATAAATATAGTAGCAAAAAGATACATAAACATATCACGATGCCATGAGTAATAAAATTGATCTTTATCGAATAAATAATTGATGAAGTAGTAAAGATACATGATCCTCTCGCATACCATAAGTAATAAAATTGACCTTTATTGAATAAATATAAATGGAGTAGTAAAGACACATGATCCTCTCGCGAATCCGTGAGTACCAAAATTGACCTTAATCGAATAAATAGTAAATAAATGGAGTAGTCAAGATACATGAACCCGACCAAAACGTGGGTTCAGACGACATCGATCATTAGCACACTTCTTAACAGTAGATGCAGTATAAAACGTAAATCACTTTCTTCTCCGGCCTTAGTTGGGCCTCCTGCAGTTCATCCTGACCTCCGTCTGCGTCCCGGACGGCTTCAGGTCGCTCATCTTCTTCATGGCCGACACGAAGTCGGTGAAGAACTTGGCCTGGTTGTTGCTGTACGCCCTCACCAGGTCGTCTTGCGATTGCGAGCCGCTGTTGAAGAGCACCTGGTCCGAGTGCAGCAGCCCGTTCTTCCCGACCAGGTTCTTGTAGTAGGCGTTGTCGAACCTGTCGTTGGTCTTCACGTCGAAGTCTGCGAGAATGTTGTCGCCGCCCGACCGTGGGCACGACTGCTGTCTCTTGGCCGCGAAGGTGGCGTTGATGTTCTTCTCGTTGTAGATGCGGTTGCGAAAGTTCTTGCACTGCGAGCGCCCGATGGTGTGAGCGCCGGAGAGCGCCGTCATGTCCTGCAGCGTGAGTTTCTTCTTGTCGAACTTGTTTTTGAGGTCGGTGAGGCTGGACTCTGTGCTCGGGAGGTCCCGCGTGTCTCCGCCCTTGCGCGAGTCCTTCCGCCCAAGCGTCACGTCCCAGGTGGGACCACCTACCTGCATGAGACGGTTCCACCGGAGAGTCAGCCATGCATGACTAGTAGTAGTCAAATAAGTACAGGGCGAGAAGCGGTATTTTTCACGGATCAGGGGCGCAGCGCCCTTGAAGCCGGCGCATGGTGAGTGGGACTGACCAGGTTGACTCCATCCCGGGCGGCGAGCGCGAGGATGTCGGCACATGAGACGGTGCGACTGCTGCAGGCCTTATTGACCTGGGTCTTGATGGCGTCGATCAGGTCGTACCCACGGACCGAGTTGACGTTCGGTCCGGCGAACTTCTCGCCCCCGCTATCGAGCAGAATCGAGCCGTCGCACCCCTGCCGGTATCAGATAACAGAAGCGTCAGTTGCCCCAACACGTAGCTATCAAAAGCAAAAGCAACGATCGACTACATTTAGTAGCACAGCAGTACAGGGAAACAAAGCTAGTTTTACGGCTACTTACATTGACGAAGCAGTCGTGGAAGAAGAGGCGAAGAATGGAGGCGCCCATCCGCTTCTCCTTCTGCACGGCTGACACCATCGCTGCGCGCACAATCTTGCCAAGGTTGGGGCAAGACCTGGAGTAGAAGTTGGTCGACAGCTGCTGCGCGTTGGCCGCGCAAGCGAGGACAGAGAGGAGGACGACGAGGCCAACGAAGGCCGACCTGCTGAACACGGCCATTGTACTTCTCGGCTTAATTAGCTCGAGATCGATCGCGGAGAGAACACTACACAACTCTTGTGAGCTCGATGAGGCGAGATGCATATGGCAGCATCCAATATATAGGAGAGTAAATTGCAAAAATAATCAAATAGTGCTGTGCTCGATCGATCTCAATCTTAATCGACGCTAACTGCTAGGCTAGTAGCTAGCATGAACTTGCTTGACCTGGCTCGCGGTTGGGTCATGCACGCACGCCATACAAAGTTCTTGGCCAAACGAAGCTGAATTTAATTAGTTGACCCGTGGGCGGAGCCAGACTAGTTCATGGGTGTACAAATTGTGATTTCCAACACCCCATTATTTTTGGCAAAAATATTATGTAGCTGTGTACAGTTCACATATACAACGGTTTGTTCCGAATAAATTAGTTTGAGTAAAATTGTGATTTTAGGGAATATGTACACCCGTTATTCATACGCTGACCCCGCCACTGAGTTGACCAAAATCATTTTTGACATGCCAGGCTGCATGTTGCTAACAGAGTAATCAATAAGCGCGATGTTGTCATGTGGTCTGAATTATTACATTGGTTAGTTATCAACAGATGTACTTCCTCAAGTATTATACGTGAGCGGATATGTTGATATACGTCACGGGTATAGGTACGGTCTTACCGCGTGGTAAGCGCGTTTCCAGCACCCCATGGTAAATAGGCAAGCGGTTAGGTGTCAGCAGCCTGTAGCATCAGTCAGTTTGGTTGTCATGACGCGCTCACATAAACTAGTATAGTTTACGGTTTAGATATGCCGTCCGAGATTAGGCCCAAGCAGGACCATCAATTGTAGGGCAATTGTAATTCTCTTCACCCCGTTAACGAACAAATATAGACCCGACGCCGCGCCTCATTGACGAAGCGCGCCACCACCCGACTGCCGGCCGCGGCATCATTGATGAAGCGCGCCGCTACCGATCAGCCGTCACCCCGCAAACACATCCAACAACGACGCCGTCGAAGCCCCTCTCGGCTCTCCAATACACCTTGCACATCGACAGAGGCAACGCCAAATAGAACACCGGAGGTGGACGGCGCCTCGCGCCGACGTCACACGGCACGCCCGACTGCGACGCAGACATCCGTCCTTAACTGGTAGCATACACGTTTTCCAGTTTTGTCAGTTAGCATATCTGTCACACAAGTTTCCGAGATCTTCTTGTACCTGTTTTTGTTCAAAGCACGGGTTAAATCTGTCCCATTAGTTTTGTTAAGTGCAACCAATTTTTTTATTTTTTGAAAGAAAATTCAGTAGCATATACTCCCTCCGTTTCACAATATAAGATGTTTTAGTCTTTTTCCACATGCAGATGCACGCACATGTATCTAGACATGTTTAAGTGCATGTGTCCATCCTTTTTAGTATGAATCTAGACATGAATGTGTAACACCTAAAACATCTTACATTGTGGAACAAAGGGAGTATACTAGTACAATTCTCTGTCTTTACTCATTAGCCTGCTTGGTAGTGAACGCTCAGAAGAGAAGCCAACATTGGAAGCAATTTTGCATAACAAAAGTAGTACTTTGACAAAACCAACATGTTTTTATATTTAGAGAACTGTAGCTGAAATTCACAGAACTGTAGCTGAAGAGTCATTTTATGCAGCCTGAAGTTCCATGTTTTGCTTTTTCTGTCAAATTTTTCATCCTATCGGTATGCAAAATATTTAATGTCTCATTTTTTTTTTGATAAAGGGCTTTTATTACTTAAGAGTTTAAGCATTACACCCGGCCTCTGTATAGTTAAGATGCACACAGCCACCAGTTCACCAGTAACCAATTCAGAACAAAAATTAAAAATGCGAATTACATATCATAATGAGAAATGCAGATCCGCCTAAGATGCTGGTAGGTCTATCCGGAGTCTATGTTGCCATCCATGCCGGGAAAATAACTCCCTGGCCGCAGCCTCCAGCCTCAACGCCACCTCCAAAAAAAGTCACGGTGCTCCACACGCTGCAGGGCCGACCATGCTCGTAGCGTAGCTGTACCCGATAGATAACCTGCATAACAGAAACATTTTTATCGTTAAAAACCTTGTCATTTCTACATAGCCACAGCGACCAAATAACGGCAATCGCGCCCATCCTACAGAAGAGTTTAAACCTAGATCCACGCCATTTAACCAGTTGCCAAAAATGTTTGCAACAGTACGCGGTGGATGTAAGGTAGAACCTATCTGGACGGCTGACCATATAGACCTGGCGAATTCGCACTGGAAGAATAAGTGTGTAATGGTCTCGTCATGTTGACAGAAAACACACTTTTTACTTCCGTGCCAATTACGCTTGGCAAG
Source organism: Poa pratensis (assembly GCA_947311845.1). NCBI lineage: Eukaryota > Viridiplantae > Streptophyta > Magnoliopsida > Poales > Poaceae > Poa > Poa pratensis. The sequence continues at coordinate 31,983,644 of CAMZMU010000078.1, read as the reverse complement.
GTTGTCTTTTGTAAGAATTACACCCCGACGAAGATACCACGCAAACACTTTAGTTTTAAGCGGTATCTCATCTTCCAAATTTTGTTATTATCCTTAATATCGACTGGCACTTCGGGTAGAATTAGTGCTCTATACATAGAATCAACCGAGAATTTACCATTCTTCGTAAGATTCCATTGAAATTTATCTGGACCTTCCGACAATTGGACAATCCAATCGGATGAGCAAGGCATTCCAGGATGCTTGTCTTGTTCCAAGTAAACTTCTTCTGAACGAAACATCTGGTGGGGAGGTACCCAACACCTTCGCGATCGTGTCGCTTTTGTTTCGTACAATAGTGTACAGAGCCGGATATTGTTCTCTAAGGGTAGAATGGCCTAGCCATTTATCCTCCCAGAAACGAATTTCCGATCCATCCCTAATTGAGAAAGATCCATGTTGGAAAAAAAACTTCTTTGTAGCCATGAGGCCAGCCCAGAAGTGTGAATCGCCAGGTTTCCAAAGAACCTGAGAAACAGCTTGATCCCACATACTTTCTCTAAGGAGGGTTTGCCAAACTCCATCTTCCGATAGAAGTTTGAAGAGCCATTTACCTAGCAAGGCTCTATTCTTGACCTCAAGGTCATGAACTCCGAGCCCTCCTTGGTCTTTAGGGCAGCAAACCACACTCCATTTAGTCAGTCGTATTTTTTCTTCTCGCAATCCCCTTGCCAAAAGAATCTTGATCGGAAATAATCCAATCGTTTTAAGACTCCTTTAGGCAATTGGAAGAATGAAATCATATACAGTACCATGTTTGTTAGTACCGAGTTTATGAGAACCAATCTTCCACCCAGGGATAAGAGTTTGCCTTTCCAGCTATTTAAGCGTAATTGAAGTCTTTCCTCCACCTTTTTCCATTCAGCATTTGTAAGTTTCCGATAATGAATCGGAATACCCAAATAGTTGATAGGAAATTGACCTTGCTCACAGCCAAAAAGTTCAGCATACAAGGCGGCGTTTTCTCGAGCCTCGCCAAAACAAAACAATTCACTTTTATGGAAATTTATCTTAAGACCCGAAAGTTGCTCGAATGCTGACAAGATCAGCTTAAGGTTACGAGCTTTTTCGATGTCATGTTCCATAAAAAGAATTGTATCGTCAGCATATTGAAGAATCGATAAACCACCATCAACAAGATGTGGAATCACTCCTTCAATTTGACCCTCAGATTTAGCGCGTTCGATCAAGATAGCCAACATATCAGCCACTATATTAAATAGTATTGGCGATAACGGGTCACCCTGTCTGAGGCCTTTTTTCGTTTGAAAGTATTTGCCAGTGTCATCATTGACCTTAATGGCTACACTTCCTCCCGAAACAAAGCTATTAATTAACGCGCACCACTCAGGAGAAAAACCTTTCATTCTGAGGGTCTGCTGAAGGAAAGACCATTTGACTTTATCATAAGCTTTCTCAAAGTCAATTTTAAGAATTACCCCATTCAGCTTTTTCCTATGTAGCTCGTGAACTGTTTCATGTAGGATCGCAACTCCATCAAGGATGTTGCGGCCTTGCATAAAAGCCGTCTGAGACGGACGAACTACATGATCTGCCACACTGTTCAGTCGAATCGTAGCCACTTTGGTGAATATTTTAAAACTAACGTTAAGAAGGCATATAGGTCTAAATTGTTGAATCCTTTCTGCCTCGTTAACCTTAGGTAATAAAATTATCTCACCAAAATTGAGACGAAACAACTCTACTGTCCATTGTGAAGACAGGCAAACAGTTGAAGTAAATCAGACTTGATAACATCCCAAAAGTTCTGGTAGAACTCAGCCGGGAAACCATCAGGTCCAGGTGCTGTATTATGTTTCATTTGGAAAACCGCCATCCTCACTTCCTCCTCTGAGTAGAGTTTAGTAAGTAGACTATTTTCCGCATCTGAAACCTGGGGGATATCCTCTGTTCGAGACTCATCCAAAGTGAAATTTCCTTCCTCTGGAGCACCGAACAGGCCTTTATAGTAATTTGTAATGTACGACTTTAGTTGTTCATGGCCCTCAATCGTTCCCTCATCCTGGACTAGAGAATGAATGCGCTTTTTCCTGTGTCTGCCATTGGCAATACTATGGAAATAGCGTGTATTCGAATCCCCTTCTAGGATGAATTGGGCTTTAGAACGTTGATACCATTTTAACTCCTCCTCTCGCAGTAGCTTCGCTATCTGTGCATTGGATTGGCTCTTTAGCTCAATCTCTTGCTCGGATAGTAACCGAACTTCTGCTAATGCTTCTAGAGCATCAATAATCGAGGAAAGTCGTTCCTTCTCTTTTTTAAGTAAACCAGAAGTATGACGAGCCCAACCAACGAGGTGCGTGCGTAAAGCACGTATCTTGTTGTTCCACCGCTGGATAGGCGTATCACCCGCAACTGGTCTTTCCCAAATTCTTTTAACCATCTCATGGAAACCCTCGCGGTGCAGCCACCCAAGCTCAAACTTGAACCGTGGCTTACACTGTGGTCTAGGTATTCCAGTGTCAAAAGAATGGGAGCATGGTCTGACAAACTCTCAATACGTTCTAGAGCCCGTACCGACACCAGTGGGAACCTAGATTCCCAATCAGTATCCATCAGTACACGGTCTAGTTTCTCGTATGTGGGTTCAGGGAGAGAATTAGCCCAAGTGAACTGTCTCCCACCATTGTTATCTCCGTAAGTTCAAGCTGTCGATGACTGCATTGAACAAAAGAGGCCAACGGTTGTCAAACCGACCCTTACTTTTCTCAAACGGAAAACGAAGCATGTTGAAATCCCCACCAATGATAAGAGGGTGTGGGTTATCTTTTGCCAAGTTTACCATTTCACAGAGAAAAGAAGTCTTAGCCGCTTCCTGGGCCGGCCCATACACGGCAACAAGACTCCAAATGAAATTATCAGATTTATTACGGATGTGCATTTTAATATGAAAATCACCATCCGTAACATCCAACACTTCCATGGTATCCGTCCTGATACCTAGTAAAATGCCTCCGGAGCGGCCATGGGGAGGACGCGAGTACCAATCAAAGTCTATACCGCCTGAAAGCCGGTTCAATAGAGATTGCGAGAACTCACGTCTTCCAGTCTCAGAAATAGCTAAGAAATCCAAATTATGGTCCCGAATGCAACCAGCAAAGTGCAAATGTTTAGCCAGGTCACCAAAACCTCTGCTATTTGCGAACATGCCATTCATTGGGAAACTATGGGAGATTTGGAAAACTTAGCCCGTTTTCGAGGCAAATTGTTAGAGGCAGATTTAGATGTCCGACAAGCTGCTTTTAACTCATACAATGAGCACAACCCATCCTCATCCAAAACATTCTCCGACACTTCACCAATTAAATGAGAAAGAAGCTGACCATCTGATGTGGCATTCGCTTCTTTTTCATTCAAATAGGTGGCAGTCAACCCAGTCAAAACTTTAGAAATAACCGTAAGACGGTCGAATTTCATAAGCCTCAAGACCTTAGTTGACACACTAATAAAATTAGAAATAAACGACGGAAATGAAAAAGAAAGAAAAGGTCGCTGTATAGCTCCGCTCTCGTCGTCGTCGCCGAGGCTATCGTCAGAGGTGCCGTCGCCATCGTCCCGGCCGTTGCCGTCGCCCTGGAGCTTCTGGATGGTGGTGAACAAATTCCTCCTGGAGCCGGCGGCGCCGATGCCCATGTCCTTGAGGTCCTCCAGGATGAGCTTCAGAGAACCATGGTACTGCACATTTCAATCCATCCAGAAGGCGGGGTCCTCGTCGAGCTCGAAATGCGGCACCTCCACGGGCACTTCCGCGGCCGCCAGATCCCTCGGATCAAACACCCGCTTCGCCGCCCCGCCAATCGAGGAGCTCTGATCCCTGACCCCGGACGCCGCCGCACAGGCCCTGGGCGTGCCCGCCAACGACTTGGGCGTCCCCGGTGCGGACTGCGTGTTCCTACTGGGGTCAGCGATGGCCGCGAGAGGCGACCTCGGGGGCATTGAGAACGGCGGGGCGGGGCCGAACGTGACGGCGGCGGAGGGGGAGGAGGACGGGGAGGGCGCGGCGGCGAGGTCGTCGTTCTCGTTGGGCTCTGGAGCGGCGCGGCGGGAGGCGCGGGAGGTGGAGGCGCGCCGGCCGCCGCCGCCGCCGGGGGCGGCCATGGCGGAGGTTGGGGTGGAGCGGAAGGAGCGGAAGGTCGCTGCATGCGGAGCCAGGGCAGGAGGAGCAGCCTGGGCGAGAGAGGGCGCTGCGGGGGTCCCGGATCCGGCCGCGGCGGTCGCAACGGAGGTCGGACGGCGGAGATCCAGGCGGCGGCGGCGGCACGCACGCACCGGCCATGGTCGGGGTCGCGAGAGCCATACAGCTGCTTAGTAGCTTAGTAGATCGAGGTGTGTGCTAATAGCTAGCTTCAGTTTTTGAGCCATGTATGACTGCTCGGAGATAAGAGGATGAGAAGAACTTGGGGTAACTGTAGAGTAACAGACTGGATGCAATATAACGTTGTGGAAGCTAAGTTTTTGAATCATGGATGTACAGGCCCATTCGGGTTTTTTGAATCATGGATGTACAGACACATTTGAGTAGGCACGCAACTGTATGAGTCTTATACTGGATTTTTTATTTTTTGACATTCTCATGGAAATGTCAAAGAAACGACTTTTAGATTCACAGGTAAACAATAACATGTTTATTTACATTGAAGTACATGGGTACCACTCTTACGGGGAGCTAGTCGTGCATAGGTGTTCGTCAGAGGGTACAAAAAAGGAGAAAACTGGCCAATATATTACACTTTGCTTTAGACAATTGGTGCTTCAGTCTCGGCTAGATGATATGTGGGGACTACGCTTTCATTTACATCATTCTGTGCAGAAAAGAGAGTTGACCAAGCTAATATTTGTTTATCCCTAGAGCAATACCATTGTAATGTATGCTTGTGAACCTGCTCTCTTCTTGCCATTTCGTGAGTGTGTTGTGCATTCTGCTCCCTATCCCTTTCGCTCCGGTGATGCCTGGCTAGTCGACTTGGCGACACAGTATTAGGTTGCCCTCGAGACTGAGTGTACACTGAAAGGCCCGACGAGCGTGAGGTGCGGCGTGAGCGTGAGGTGCTGTAGGTTCGAGATTATCTTTTACTTCATGGAAAGAACAATACAATCCCTTTTATTATTTGACATCCAGAATGTATGATGATATGATCTTGCACAAACTATCAGACTTTGAGCATGGACACAGATTACATGAAACGATATCCCGTTATTTAACCTTGTGCATAGTGGAATTCTTATGTTTAACGGCTTATGCCTAATGTCTGCTTCATTTCACAATGGGACCAGATCCGTCACGTACTGATGGAGCTCGGGATAGAGGTTGGCTGGAAGAGGCATCCATCGTCAGCTGCAAGAGAAACAATGGGACCACAATTTATAGAGAATGTTTTTTAATTTAGGTGAAATTTTAAATTGAATAATATAGATATTGCTTATAAAATCATGTGTCTGTAAGGCCAACACAGGGTTATATGAAAACATTTAGAGATAGGAAGGTATGATTGTGAGTGAGGTATGATTGTGAGTGTGGGTATAATTGGTTTTTTAAGTGTATATTTGTTGAAACGTGCATTGCACGTACATGATTTACTAGTGACACTACAAATAAGTTACTACCCACTATGGAGGTAGTAACATATGGTAATAAAATAAGTATGTTACCACTCAATGTTACTCCCCACTATTAGTAGTCTATCCCCACTATTAGTAGTCTAAGAGGTACCGTTTATTTTGGGCAGTCACATTAATTACCTGCTTGTTGCATGGTGACGTACATCTCAAAGCGGCTCTGAAACCCCAATTAATTCATGTTGTAACTATGAACACAAAAGTCACGGACATACTCGCCGCCGGGATGGCTTGAGGCCAAACCTGATGCCATTGATTGTCTCTCTACAAGCTTGATTAACGAAATTTGGTGGCGATGACAACGGTTGGAAACCCACCGGCCGGGCCAATCTCATCTGCTTCCATTAGGGACGGTGAAACCAAATTTATTCCAAGAACACTCTAACTCTCTCAAATGGCAAAACTGATTACATACTAACGGTGGAGATAACGGAATGGCAAAATTGATTGCCAGACTAATGGAGTAGTGGCGTTTCTGAGGATGAAGCCGGTCAAATGGCAATTCCGAGTATAGAGCAGGTCAGAGTGACAAGAATGATAAATAAATAAATATAGTAGCAAAAAGATACATAAACATATCACGATGCCATGAGTAATAAAATTGATCTTTATCGAATAAATAAATTGATGAAGTAGTAAAGATACATGATCCTCTCGCATACCATAAGTAATAAAATTGACCTTTATTGAATAAATATAAATGGAGTAGTAAAGATACATGATCCTCTCGCGAATCCGTGAGTACCAAAATTGACCTTAATCGAATAAATAGTAAATAAATGGAGTAGTCAAGATACATGAACCCGACCAAAACGTGGGTTCAGACGACATCGATCATTAGCACACTTCTTAACAGTAGATGCAGTATAAAACGTAAATCACTTTCTTCTCCGGCCTTAGTTGGGCCTCCTGCAGTTCATCCTGACCTCCGTCTGCGTCCCGGACGGCTTCAGGTCGCTCATCTTCTTCATGGCCGACACGAAGTCGGTGAAGAACTTGGCCTGGTTGTTGCTGTACGCCCTCACCAGGTCGTCCTGCGATTGCGAGCCGCTGTTGAAGAGCACCTGGTCCGAGTGCAGCAGCCCGTTCTTCCCGACCAGGTTCTTGTAGTAGGCGTTGTCGAACCTGTCGTTGGTCTTCACGTCGAAGTCTGCGAGAATGTTGTCGCCGCCCGACCGTGGGCACGACTGCTGTCGCTTGGCCGCGAAGGTGGCGTTGATGTTCTTCTCGTTGTAGATGCGGTTGCGAAAGTTCTTGCACTGTGAGCGCCCGATGGTGTGAGCGCCGGAGAGCGCCGTCATGTCCTGCAGCGTGAGTTTCTTCTTGTCGAACTTGTTTTTGAGGTCGGTGAGGCTGGACTCTGTGCTCGGGAGGTCCCGCGTGTCTCCGCCCTTGCGCGAGTCCTTCCGCCCAAGCGTCACGTCCCAGGTGGGACCTCCTACCTGCATGAGACGGTTCCACCGGAGAGTCAGCCATGCATGACTAGTAGTAGTCAAATAAGTACAGGGCGAGAAGCGGTATTTTTCACGAATCAGGGGCGCAGCGCCCTTGAAGCCGGCACATGGTGAGTGGGACTGACCAGGTTGACTCCATCCCGGGCGGCGAGCGCGAGGATGTCGGCACATGAGACGGTGCGACTGCCGCAGGCCTTATTGACCTGGGTCTTGATGGCGTCGATCAGGTCGTACCCACGGACCGAGTTGACGTTCGGTCCGGCGAACTTCTCGCCCCCGCTATCGAGCAGAATCGAGCCGTCGCACCCCTGCCGGTATCAGATAACAGAAGCGTCAGTTGCCCCAACACGTAGCTATCAAAAGCAAAAGCAACGATCGACTACATTTAGTAGCACAGCAGTACAGGGAAACAAAGCTAGTTTTACGGCTACTTACATTGACGAAGCAGTCGTGGAAGAAGAGGCGAAGAATGGAGGCGCCCATCCGCTTCTCCTTCTGCACGGCTGACACCATCGCTGCGCGCACAATCTTGCCAAGGTTGGGGCAAGACCTGGAGTAGAAGTTGGTCGACAGCTGCTGCGCGTTGGCCGCGCAAGCGAGGACAGAGAGGACGACGACGAGGCCAACGAAGGCCGACCTGCTGAAGACGGCCATTGTACTTCTCGGCTTAATTAGCTCAAGATCGATCGCGGAGAGAACACTACACAACTCTTGTGAGCTCGATGAGGCGAGATGCATATGGCAGCATCCAATATATAGGAGAGTAAATTGCAAAAATAATCAAATAGTGCTGTGCTCGATCGAGCTCAATATTAATCGACGCTAACTGCTAGGCTAGTAGCTAGCATGAACCTGCTTGACCTGGCTCGCGGTTGGGTCATGCACGCACGCCATACAAAGTTCTTGGCCAAACGAAGCTGAATTTAATTAGTTGACCCATGGGCGGAGCCAGACTAGTTCATGGTGTACAAATTGTGATTTCCAACACCCCATTATTTTTGGCAAAAATATTATGTAGCTGTGTACAGTTCACATATACAACGGTTTGTTCCGAATAAATTAGTTTGAGTAAAATTGTGATTTTAGGGAATATGTACACCCGTTATTCATACGCTGACCCCGCCACTGAGTTGACCAAAATCATTTCGACATGCCAGGCTGCATGTTGCTAACAGAGTAATCAATAAGCGCGATGTTGTCATGTGGTCTGAATTATTACATTGGTTAGTTATCATCAGATGTACTTCCTCAAGTATTATACGTGAGCGGATATGTTGATATACGTCACGGTATAGGTACGGTCTTACCGCGTGGTAAGCGCGTTTCCAGCACCCCATGGTAAATAGGCAAGCGGTTAGGTGTCAGCAGCCTGTAGCATCAGTCAGTTTGGTTATCATGACGCGCTCACATAAACTAGTATAGTTTACGGTTTAGATATGCCGTCCGAGATTAGGCCCAAGCAGGACCATCAATTGTAGGGCAATTGTAATTCTCTTCACCCCGTTAATGAACAAACATAGACCCGACGCCGCCGCCTCATTGACGAAGCGCGCCACCACCCGACTGGCGGCCGCGGCATCATTGACGAAACGCGCCGCTACCGATCAGCCGTCACCCCGCAAACACATCCACCAACGACGCCGTCGAAGCCCCTCTCGGCTCTCCAATACACCTTGCACGTCGACAGAGGCAACGTCAAATAGAACACCGGAGGTGGACGGCGCCTCGCGCCGACGTCACACGGCACGCCGGACTGCGACGCAGACATCCGTCCTTAACTGGTAGCATACACGTTTTCCAGTTTTGTCAGTTAGCATATCTGTCACACAAGTTTCCGAGATCTTCTTGTACCTGTTTTTGTTCAAAGCACGGGTTAAATCTGTCCCATTAGTTTTGTTAAGTGCAACCGATTTTTTTTTGTTTTTGAAAGAAAATTCAGTAGGATATACTCCCTCCGTTTCAATGTTTTAGTCTTTTTCCACATGCAGATGCACGCACATGTATCTAGACATGTTTAAATGCATGTGTCCATCCTTTTTAGTATGAATCTAGACATGCATGTGTAACACCTAAAACATCTTACATTGTGGAACAAAGGAGTATACTACTCCCTCCGTTCGGAAAAGGATGTCACAAAAATGGTCTATCTATAGTTCATTTTTGTGACATCCTTTTCCGAACGGAGGGAGTAGTACAATTCTCTGTCTTTACTCATTAGCCTGCTTGGTAGTGAACGCTCAGAAGAGAAGCCAACAATGGAAGCAATTTTGCATAACAAAAGTAGTACTTTGACAAAACCAACATGTTTTTATATTTAGAGAACTGTAGCTGAAATTCACAGAACTGTAGCTGAAGGGTCATTTTATGCAGCCTGTAGTTCCATGTTTTGCTTTTTCTGTCAAATTTTTCATCCTATCGGTATGCAAAATATTTAATGTCTCATTTCTCTTTAAACCAGTTGTTTGGTGATCTGAGGAAGCTCTGGTACGGTACAGCCATACAGCTGCTTAGTAGCTTAGTAGATCGAGGTGTGTGCTAATAGCTAGCTTCAGTTTTTGAGCCATGTATGACTGCTCGGAGATAAAGGATGAGAAGAACTTGGGGTAACTGTAGAGTAACAGACTGGTGCAATATAACGTTTGTGGAAGCTAAGTTTTTGAATCATGGATGTACAGGCCCATTCGGGTTTTTTGAATCATGGATGTACAGACACATTTGAGTAGGCACGCAACTGTATGAGTCTTATACTGGATTTTTTATTTTTTGACATTCTCATGGAAATGTCAAAGAAACGGCTTTTAGATTCACAGCTAAACAATAACATGTTTATTTACATTGAAGTACATGGGTACCACTCTTACGGGGAGCTAGTCGTGCATAGGTGTTCGTCAGAGGGTACAAAAAAAGGAGAAAACTGGCCAATATATTACACTTTGCTTTAGACAATTGGTGCTTCAGTCTCGGCTAGATGATATGTGGGGACTACGCTTTCATTTACATCATTCTGTGCAGAAAAGAGAGTTGACCAAGCTAATATTTGTTTATCCCTAGAGCAATACCATTGTAATGTATGCTTGTGAACCTGCTCTCTTCTTGCCATTTCGTGAGTGTGTTGTGCATTCTGCTCCCTATCCCTTTCGCTCCGGTGATGCCTGGCTAGTCGACTTGGCGACACAGTATTAGGTTGCCCTCGAGACTGAGTGTACACTGAAAGGCCCGACGAGCGTGAGGTGCGGCGTGAGCGTGAGGTGCTGTAGGTTCGAGATTATCCTTTACTTCATGGAAAGAACAATACAATCCCTTTTATTATTTGACATCCAGAATGTATGATGATATGATCTTGCACAAACTATCAGACTTTGAGCATGGACACAGATTACATGAAACGATATCCCGTTATTTAACCTTGTGCATAGTGGAATTCTTATGTTTAACGGCTTATGCCTAATGTCTGCTTCATTTCACAATGGGACCAGATCCGTCACGTACTGATGGAGCTCAGGATAGAGGTTGGCTGGAAGAGGCATCCATCGTCAGCTGCAAGAGAAACAATGGGACCACAATTTATAGAGAATGTTTTTTAATTTAGGTGAAATTTTAAATTGAATAATATAGATATTGCTTATAAAATCATGTGTCTGTAAGGCCAACACAGGGTTATATGAAAACATTTAGAGATAGGAAGGTATGATTGTGAGTGAGGTATGATTGTGAGTGTCAGTATAATTGGTTTTTTAAGTGTATATTTGTTGAAACGTGCATTTGCACGTACATGATTTACTAATGACACTACAAATAAGTTACTACCCACTATGGAGGTAGTAACATATGGTAGAAACATAATTATGTTACCACTCAATGTTACTCCCCACTATTAGTAGTCTAAGAGGTACCGTTTATTTTGGGCAGTCACATTAATTACCTGCTTGTTGCATGGTGACGTACATCTCAAAGCGGCTCTGAAACCCCCAATTAATTCATGTTGTAACTATGAACACAAAAGTCACGGACATATCTCGCCGCGGGATGGCTTGAGGGCAAACCTGATGCCATTGATTGTCTCTACAAGCTTGATTAACGAAATTTGGTGGCGATGACAACGGTTGGAAACCCACCGGCCGGGCCAATCTCATCTGCTTCCATTAGGGACGGTGAAACCAAATTTATTCCAAGAACACTCTAACTCTCTCAAATGGCAAAACTGATTACATACTAACGGTGGAGATAACGGAATGTCAAAATTGATTGCCAGACTAACGGAGTAGTGGCGTTTCTGAGGATGAAGTCGGTCAAATGGCAGTTCCGAGTATAGAGCCGGTCAGAGTGACAAGAATGATAAATAAATAAATACAGTAGCAAAAATATACATAAACATATCACGATGCCATGAGTAATAAAATTGATCTTTATCGAATAAATAAATTGATGAAGTAGTAAAGATACATGATCCTCTCGCATACCATAAGTAATAAAATTGATCTTTATTGAATAAATATAAATGGAGTAGACAAGATACATGATCCTCTAGCGAATCCGTGAGTACCAAAATTGACCTTAATCGAATAAATAGTAAATAAATGGAGTAGTCAAGATACATGAACCCGACCAAAACGTGGGTTCAGACGACATCGATCATTAGCACACTTCTTAACAGTAGATGCAGTATAAAACGTAAATCACTTTCTTCTCCGGCCTTAGTTGGGCCTCCTGCAGTTCATCCTGACCTCCGTCTGCGTCCCGGACGGCTTCAGGTCGCTCATCTTCTTCATGGCCGACACGAAGTCGGTGAAGAACTTGGCCTGGTTGTTGCTGTACGCCCTCACCAGGTCGTCCTGCGATTGCGAGCCGCTGTTGAAGAGCACCTGGTCCGAGTGCAGCAGCCCGTTCTTCCCGACCAGGTTCTTGTAGTAGGCGTTGTCGAACCTGTCGTTGGTCTTCACGTCGAAGTCTGCGAGAATGTTGTCGCCGCCCGACCGTGGGCACGACTGCTGTCGCTTGGCCGCGAAGGTGGCGTTGATGTTCTTCTCGTTGTAGATGCGGTTGCGAAAGTTCTTGCACTGTGAGCGCCCGATGGTGTGAGCGCCGGAGAGCGCCGTCATGTCCTGCAGCGTGAGTTTCTTCTTGTCGAACTTGTTTTTGAGGTCGGTGAGGCTGGACTCTGTGCTCGGGAGGTCCCGCGTGTCTCCGCCCTTGCGCGAGTCCTTCCGCCCAAGCGTCACGTCCCAGGTGGGACCTCCTACCTGCATGAGACGGTTCCACCGGAGAGTCAGCCATGCATGACTAGTAGTAGTCAAATAAGTACAGGGCGAGAAGCGGTATTTTTCACGAATCAGGGGCGCAGCGCCCTTGAAGCCGGCACATGGTGAGTGGGACTGACCAGGTTGACTCCATCCCGGGCGGCGAGCGCGAGGATGTCGGCACATGAGACGGTGCGACTGCCGCAGGCCTTATTGACCTGGGTCTTGATGGCGTCGATCAGGTCGTACCCACGGACCGAGTTGACGTTCGGTCCGGCGAACTTCTCGCCCCCGCTATCGAGCAGAATCGAGCCGTCGCACCCCTGCCGGTATCAGATAACAGAAGCGTCAGTTGCCCCAACACGTAGCTATCAAAAGCAAAAGCAACGATCGACTACATTTAGTAGCACAGCAGTACAGGGAAACAAAGCTAGTTTTACGGCTACTTACATTGACGAAGCAGTCGTGGAAGAAGAGGCGAAGAATGGAGGCGCCCATCCGCTTCTCCTTCTGCACGGCTGACACCATCGCTGCGCGCACAATCTTGCCAAGGTTGGGGCAAGACCTGGAGTAGAAGTTGGTCGACAGCTGCTGCGCGTTGGCCGCGCAAGCGAGGACAGAGAGGACGACGACGAGGCCAACGAAGGCCGACCTGCTGAAGACGGCCATTGTACTTCTCGGCTTAATTAGCTCAAGATCGATCGCGGAGAGAACACTACACAACTCTTGTGAGCTCGATGAGGCGAGATGCATATGGCAGCATCCAATATATAGGAGAGTAAATTGCAAAAATAATCAAATAGTGCTGTGCTCGATCGAGCTCAATATTAATCGACGCTAACTGCTAGGCTAGTAGCTAGCATGAACCTGCTTGACCTGGCTCGCGGTTGGGTCATGCACGCACGCCATACAAAGTTCTTGGCCAAACGAAGCTGAATTTAATTAGTTGACCCATGGGCGGAGCCAGACTAGTTCATTGGTGTACAAATTGTGATTTCCAACACCCCATTATTTTTGGCAAAAATATTATGTAGCTGTGTACAGTTCACATATACAACGGTTTGTTCCGAATAAATTAGTTTGAGTAAAATTGTGATTTTAGGGAATATGTACACCCGTTATTCATACGCTGACCCCGCCACTGAGTTGACCAAAATCATTTCGACATGCCAGGCTGCATGTTGCTAACAGAGTAATCAATAAGCGCGATGTTGTCATGTGGTCTGAATTATTACATTGGTTAGTTATCATCAGATGTACTTCCTCAAGTATTATACGTGAGCGGATATGTTGATATACGTCACGGGTATAGGTACGGTCTTACCGCGTGGTAAGCGCGTTTCCAGCACCCCATGGTAAATAGGCAAGCGGTTAGTTGTCAGCAGCCTGTAGCATCAGTCAGTTTGGTTATCATGACGCGCTCACATAAACTAGTATAGTTTACGGTTTAGATATGCCGTCCGAGATTAGGCCCAAGCAGGACCATCAATTGTAGGGCAATTGTAATTCTCTTCACCCCGTTAATGAACAAACATAGACCCGACGCCGCCGCCTCATTGACGAAGCGCGCCACCACCCGACTGGCGGCCGCGGCATCATTGACGAAGCGCGCCGCTACCGATCAGCCGTCACCCCGCAAACACATCCACCAACGACGCCGTCGAAGCCCCTCTCGGCTCTCCAATACACCTTGCACGTCGACAGAGGCAACGTCAAATAGAACACCGGAGGTGGACGGCGCCTCGCGCCGACGTCACACGGCACGCCGGACTGCGACGCAGACATCCGTCCTTAACTGGTAGCATACACGTTTTCCAGTTTTGTCAGTTAGCATATCTGTCACACAAGTTTCCGAGATCTTCTTGTACCTGTTTTTGTTCAAAGCACGGGTTAAATCTGTCCCATTAGTTTTGTTAAGTGCAACCGATTTTTTTTTGTTTTTGAAAGAAAATTCAGTAGGATATACTCCCTCCGTTTCACAATATAAGATGTTTTAGTCTTTTTCCACATGCAGATGCACGCACATGTATCTAGACATGTTTAAATGCATGTGTCCATCCTTTTTAGTATGAATCTAGACATGCATGTGTAACACCTAAAACATCTTACATTGTGGAACAAAGGGAGTATACTAGTAGTACAATTCTCTGTCTTTACTCATTAGCCTGCTTGGTAGTGAACGCTCAGAAGAGAAGCCAACAATGGAAGCAATTTTGCATAACAAAAGTAGTACTTTGACAAAACCAACATGTTTTTATATTTAGAGAACTGTAGCTGAAATTCACAGAACTGTAGCTGAAGGGTCATTTTATGCAGCCTGAAGTTCCATGTTTTGCTTTTTCTGTCAAATTTTTCATCCTATCGGTATGCAAAATATTTAATGTCTCATTTCTCTTTAAACCAGTTGTTTGGTGATCTGAGGAAGCTCTGGTACGGTACAGCCATACAGCTGCTTAGTAGCTTAGTAGATCGAGGTGTGTGCTAATAGCTAGCTTCAGTTTTTGAGCCATGTATGACTGCTCGGAGATAAGAGGATGAGAAGAACTTGGGGTAACTGTAGAGTAACAGACTGGATGCAATATAACGTTGTGGAAGCTAAGTTTTTGAATCATGGATGTACAGGCCCATTCGGGTTTTTTGAATCATGGATGTACAGACACATTTGAGTAGGCACGCAACTGTATGAGTCTTATACTGGATTTTTTATTTTTTGACATTCTCATGGAAATGTCAAAGAAACGGCTTTTAGATTCACAGGTAAACAATAACATGTTTATTTACATTGAAGTACATGGGTACCACTCTTACGGGGAGCTAGTCGTGCATAGGTGTTCGTCAGAGGTACAAAAAAGGAGAAAACTGGCCAATATATTACACTTTGCTTTAGACAATTGGTGCTTCAGTCTCGGCTAGATGATATGTGGGGACTACGCTTTCATTTACATCATTCTGTGCAGAAAAGAGAGTTGACCAAGCTAATATTTGTTTATCCCTAGAGCAATACCATTGTAATGTATGCTTGTGAACCTGCTCTCTTCTTGCCATTTCGTGAGTGTGTTGTGCATTCTGCTCCCTATCCCTTTCGCTCCGGTGATGCCTGGCTAGTCGACTTGGCGACACAGTATTAGGTTGCCCTCGAGACTGAGTGTACACTGAAAGGCCCGACGAGCGTGAGGTGCGGCGTGAGCGTGAGGTGCTGTAGGTTCGAGATTATCCTTTACTTCATGGAAAGAACAATACAATCCCTTTTATTATTTGACATCCAGAATGTATGATGATATGATCTTGCACAAACTATCAGACTTTGAGCATGGACACAGATTACATGAAACGATATCCCGTTATTTAACCTTGTGCATAGTGGAATTCTTATGTTTAACGGCTTATGCCTAATGTCTGCTTCATTTCACAATGGGACCAGATCCGTCACGTACTGATGGAGCTCGGGATAGAGGTTGGCTGGAAGAGGCATCCATCGTCAGCTGCAAGAGAAACAATGGGACCACAATTTATAGAGAATGTTTTTTAATTTAGGTGAAATTTTAAATTGAATAATATAGATATTGCTTATAAAATCATGTGTCTGTAAGGCCAACACAGGGTTATATGAAAACATTTAGAGATAGGAAGGTATGATTGTGAGTGAGGTATGATTGTGAGTGTCAGTATAATTGGTTTTTTAAGTGTATATTTGTTGAAACGTGCATTGCACGTACATGATTTACTAGTGACACTACAAATAAGTTACTACCCACTATGGAGGTAGTAACATATGGTAGTAACATAATATGTTACCACTCAATGTTACTCCCCACTATTAGTAGTCTAAGAGGTACCGTTTATTTTGGGCAGTCACATTAATTACCTGCTTGTTGCATGGTGACGTACATCTCAAAGCGGCTCTGAAACCCCCAATTAATTCATGTTGTAACTATGAACACAAAAGTCACGGACATACCTCGCCGCCGGGATGGCTTGAGGCAAACCTGATGCCATTGATTGTCTCTCTACAAGCTTGATTAACGAAATTTGGTGGCGATGACAACGGTTGGAAACCCACCGGCCGGGCCAATCTCATCTGCTTCCATTAGGGACGGTGAAACCAAATTTATTCCAAGAACACTCTAACTCTCTCAAATGGCAAAACTGATTACATACTAACGGTGGAGATAACGGAATGTCAAAATTGATTGCCAGACTAACGGAGTAGTGGCGTTTCTGAGGATGAAGTCGGTCAAATGGCAATTCCGAGTATAGAGCCGGTCAGAGTGACAAGAATGATAAATAAATAAATAGAGTAGCAAAAGATACATAAACATATCACGATGCCATGAGTAATAAAATTGATCTTTATCGAATAAATAAATTGATGAAGTAGTAAAGATACATGATCCTCTCGCATACCATAAGTAATAAAATTGACCTTTATTGAATAAATATAAATGGAGTAGTAAAGATACATGATCCTCTCGCGAATCCGTGAGTACCAAAATTGACCTTAATCGAATAAATAGTAAATAAATGGAGTAGTCAAGATACATGAACCCGACCAAAACGTGGGTTCAGACGACATCGATCATTAGCACACTTCTTAACAGTAGATGCAGTATAAAACGTAAATCACTTTCTTCTCCGGCCTTAGTTGGGCCTCCTGCAGTTCATCCTGACCTCCGTCTGCGTCCCGGACGGCTTCAGGTCGCTCATCTTCTTCATGGCCGACACGAAGTCGGTGAAGAACTTGGCCTGGTTGTTGCTGTACGCCCTCACCAGGTCGTCCTGCGATTGCGAGCCGCTGTTGAAGAGCACCTGGTCCGAGTGCAGCAGCCCGTTCTTCCCGACCAGGTTCTTGTAGTAGGCGTTGTCGAACCTGTCGTTGGTCTTCACGTCGAAGTCTGCGAGAATGTTGTCGCCGCCCGACCGTGGGCACGACTGCTGTCGCTTGGCCGCGAAGGTGGCGTTGATGTTCTTCTCGTTGTAGATGCGGTTGCGAAAGTTCTTGCACTGTGAGCGCCCGATGGTGTGAGCGCCGGAGAGCGCCGTCATGTCCTGCAGCGTGAGTTTCTTCTTGTCGAACTTGTTTTTGAGGTCGGTGAGGCTGGACTCTGTGCTCGGGAGGTCCCGCGTGTCTCCGCCCTTGCGCGAGTCCTTCCGCCCAAGCGTCACGTCCCAGGTGGGACCTCCTACCTGCATGAGACGGTTCCACCGGAGAGTCAGCCATGCATGACTAGTAGTAGTCAAATAAGTACAGGGCGAGAAGCGGTATTTTTCACGGATCAGGGGCGCAGCGCCCTTGAAGCCGGCACATGGTGAGTGGGACTGACCAGGTTGACTCCATCCCGGGCGGCGAGCGCGAGGATGTCGGCACATGAGACGGTGCGACTGCCGCAGGCCTTATTGACCTGGGTCTTGATGGCGTCGATCAGGTCGTACCCACGGACCGAGTTGACGTTCGGTCCGGCGAACTTCTCGCCCCCGCTATCGAGCAGAATCGAGCCGTCGCACCCCTGCCGGTATCAGATAACAGAAGCGTCAGTTGCCCCAACACGTAGCTATCAAAAGCAAAAGCAACGATCGACTACATTTAGTAGCACAGCAGTACAGGGAAACAAAGCTAGTTTTACGGCTACTTACATTGACGAAGCAGTCGTGGAAGAAGAGGCGAAGAATGGAGGCGCCCATCCGCTTCTCCTTCTGCACGGCTGACACCATCGCTGCGCGCACAATCTTGCCAAGGTTGGGGCAAGACCTGGAGTAGAAGTTGGTCGACAGCTGCTGCGCGTTGGCCGCGCAAGCGAGGACAGAGAGGACGACGACGAGGCCAACGAAGGCCGACCTGCTGAAGACGGCCATTGTACTTCTCGGCTTAATTAGCTCAAGATCGATCGCGGAGAGAACACTACACAACTCTTGTGAGCTCGATGAGGCGAGATGCATATGGCAGCATCCAATATATAGGAGAGTAAATTGCAAAAATAATCAAATAGTGCTGTGCTCGATCGAGCTCAATATTAATCGACGCTAACTGCTAGGCTAGTAGCTAGCATGAACCTGCTTGACCTGGCTCGCGGTTGGGTCATGCACGCACGCCATACAAAGTTCTTGGCCAAACGAAGCTGAATTTAATTAGTTGACCCATGGGCGGAGCCAGACTAGTTCATGGGTGTACAAATTGTGATTTCCAACACCCCATTATTTTTGGCAAAAATATTATGTAGCTGTGTACAGTTCACATATACAACGGTTTGTTCCGAATAAATTAGTTTGAGTAAAATTGTGATTTTAGGGAATATGTACACCCGTTATTCATACGCTGACCCCGCCACTGAGTTGACCAAAATCATTTCGACATGCCAGGCTGCATGTTGCTAACAGAGTAATCAATAAGCGCGATGTTGTCATGTGGTCTGAATTATTACATTGGTTAGTTATCATCAGATGTACTTCCTCAAGTATTATACGTGAGCGGATATGTTGATATACGTCACGGTATAGGTACGGTCTTACCGCGTGGTAAGCGCGTTTCCAGCACCCCATGGTAAATAGGCAAGCGGTTAGGTGTCAGCAGCCTGTAGCATCAGTCAGTTTGGTTATCATGACGCGCTCACATAAACTAGTATAGTTTACGGTTTAGATATGCCGTCCGAGATTAGGCCCAAGCAGGACCATCAATTGTAGGGCAATTGTAATTCTCTTCACCCCGTTAATGAACAAACATAGACCCGACGCCGCCGCCTCATTGACGAAGCGCGCCACCACCCGACTGGCGGCCGCGGCATCATTGACGAAACGCGCCGCTACCGATCAGCCGTCACCCCGCAAACACATCCACCAACGACGCCGTCGAAGCCCCTCTCGGCTCTCCAATACACCTTGCACGTCGACAGAGGCAACGTCAAATAGAACACCGGAGGTGGACGGCGCCTCGCGCCGACGTCACACGGCACGCCGGACTGCGACGCAGACATCCGTCCTTAACTGGTAGCATACACGTTTTCCAGTTTTGTCAGTTAGCATATCTGTCACACAAGTTTCCGAGATCTTCTTGTACCTGTTTTTGTTCAAAGCACGGGTTAAATCTGTCCCATTAGTTTTGTTAAGTGCAACCGATTTTTTTTTTGTTTTTGAAAGAAAATTCAGTAGGATATACTCCCTCCGTTTCACAATATAAGATGTTTTAGTCTTTTTCCACATGCAGATGCACGCACATGTATCTAGACATGTTTAAATGCATGTGTCCATCCTTTTTAGTATGAATCTAGACATGCATGTGTAACACCTAAAACATCTTACATTGTGGAACAAAGGGAGTATACTACTACCCTCCGTTCGGAAAAGGATGTCACAAAAATGGTCTATCTATAGTTCATTTTTGTGACATCCTTTTCGAACGGAGGAGTAGTACAATTCTCTGTCTTTACTCATTAGCCTGCTTGGTAGTGAACGCTCAGAAGAGAAGCCAACAATGGAAGCAATTTTGCATAACAAAAGTAGTACTTTGACAAAACCAACATGTTTTTATATTTAGAGAACTGTAGCTGAAATTCACAGAACTGTAGCTGAAGGGTCATTTTATGCAGCCTGAAGTTCCATGTTTTGCTTTTTCTGTCAAATTTTTCATCCTATCGGTATGCAAAATATTTAATGTCTCATTTCTCTTTAAACCAGTTGTTTGGTGATCTGAGGAAGCTCTGGTACGGTACAGCCATACAGCTGCTTAGTAGCTTAGTAGATCGAGGTGTGTGCTAATAGCTAGCTTCAGTTTTTGAGCCATGTATGACTGCTCGGAGATAAGAGGATGAGAAGAACTTGGGGTAACTGTAGAGTAACAGACTGGATGCAATATAACGTTTGTGGAAGCTAAGTTTTTGAATCATGGATGTACAGGCCCATTCGGGTTTTTTGAATCATGGATGTACAGACACATTTGAGTAGGCACGCAACTGTATGAGTCTTATACTGGATTTTTTATTTTTTGACATTCTCATGGAAATGTCAAAGAAACGGCTTTTAGATTCACAGGTAAACAATAACATGTTTATTTACATTGAAGTACATGGGTACCACTCTTACGGGGAGCTAGTCGTGCATAGGTGTTCGTCAGAGGGTACAAAAAAAGGAGAAAACTGGCCAATATATTACACTTTGCTTTAGACAATTGGTGCTTCAGTCTCGGCTAGATGATATGTGGGGACTACGCTTTCATTTACATCATTCTGTGCAGAAAAGAGAGTTGACCAAGCTAATATTTGTTTATCCCTAGAGCAATACCATTGTAATGTATGCTTGTGAACCTGCTCTCTTCTTGCCATTTCGTGAGTGTGTTGTGCATTCTGCTCCCTATCCCTTTCGCTCCGGTGATGCCTGGCTAGTCGACTTGGCGACACAGTATTAGGTTGCCCTCGAGACTGAGTGTACACTGAAAGGCCCGACGAGCGTGAGGTGCGGCGTGAGCGTGAGGTGCTGTAGGTTCGAGATTATCCTTTACTTCATGGAAAGAACAATACAATCCCTTTTATTATTTGACATCCAGAATGTATGATGATATGATCTTGCACAAACTATCAGACTTTGAGCATGGACACAGATTACATGAAACGATATCCCGTTATTTAACCTTGTGCATAGTGGAATTCTTATGTTTAACGGCTTATGCCTAATGTCTGCTTCATTTCACAATGGGACCAGATCCGTCACGTACTGATGGAGCTCGGGATAGAGGTTGGCTGGAAGAGGCATCCATCGTCAGCTGCAAGAGAAACAATGGGACCACAATTTATAGAGAATGTTTTTTAATTTAGGTGAAATTTTAAATTGAATAATATAGATATTGCTTATAAAATCATGTGTCTGTAAGGCCAACACAGGGTTATATGAAAACATTTAGAGATAGGAAGGTATGATTGTGAGTGAGGTATGATTGTGAGTGTCAGTATAATTGGTTTTTTAAGTGTATATTTGTTGAAACGTGCATTTGCACGTACATGATTTACTAGTGACACTACAAATAAGTTACTACCCACTATGGAGGTAGTAACATATGGTAGAAACATAATTATGTTACCACTCAATGTTACTCCCCACTATTAGTAGTCTAAGAGGTACCGTTTATTTTGGGCAGTCACATTAATTACCTGCTTGTTGCATGGTGACGTACATCTCAAAGCGGCTCTGAAACCCCCAATTAATTCATGTTGTAACTATGAACACAAAAGTCACGGACATATCTCGCCGCCGGGATGGCTTGAGGGCAAACCTGATGCCATTGATTGTCTCTCTACAAGCTTGATTAACGAAATTTGGTGGCGATGACAACGGTTGGAAACCCACCGGCCGGGCCAATCTCATCTGCTTCCATTAGGGACGGTGAAACCAAATTTATTCCAAGAACACTCTAACTCTCTCAAATGGCAAAACTGATTACATACTAACGGTGGAGATAACGGAATGTCAAAATTGATTGCCAGACTAACGGAGTAGTGGCGTTTCTGAGGATGAAGTCGGTCAAATGGCAGTTCCGAGTATAGAGCCGGTCAGAGTGACAAGAATGATAAATAAATAAATACAGTAGCAAAAATATACATAAACATATCACGATGCCATGAGTAATAAAATTGATCTTTATCGAATAAATAAATTGATGAAGTAGTAAAGATACATGATCCTCTCGCATACCATAAGTAATAAAATTGATCTTTATTGAATAAATATAAATGGAGTAGACAAGATACATGATCCTCTAGCGAATCCGTGAGTACCAAAATTGACCTTAATCGAATAAATAGTAAATAAATGGAGTAGTCAAGATACATGAACCCGACCAAAACGTGGGTTCAGACGACATCGATCATTAGCACACTTCTTAACAGTAGATGCAGTATAAAACGTAAATCACTTTCTTCTCCGGCCTTAGTTGGGCCTCCTGCAGTTCATCCTGACCTCCGTCTGCGTCCCGGACGGCTTCAGGTCGCTCATCTTCTTCATGGCCGACACGAAGTCGGTGAAGAACTTGGCCTGGTTGTTGCTGTACGCCCTCACCAGGTCGTCCTGCGATTGCGAGCCGCTGTTGAAGAGCACCTGGTCCGAGTGCAGCAGCCCGTTCTTCCCGACCAGGTTCTTGTAGTAGGCGTTGTCGAACCTGTCGTTGGTCTTCACGTCGAAGTCTGCGAGAATGTTGTCGCCGCCCGACCGTGGGCACGACTGCTGTCGCTTGGCCGCGAAGGTGGCGTTGATGTTCTTCTCGTTGTAGATGCGGTTGCGAAAGTTCTTGCACTGTGAGCGCCCGATGGTGTGAGCGCCGGAGAGCGCCGTCATGTCCTGCAGCGTGAGTTTCTTCTTGTCGAACTTGTTTTTGAGGTCGGTGAGGCTGGACTCTGTGCTCGGGAGGTCCCGCGTGTCTCCGCCCTTGCGCGAGTCCTTCCGCCCAAGCGTCACGTCCCAGGTGGGACCTCCTACCTGCATGAGACGGTTCCACCGGAGAGTCAGCCATGCATGACTAGTAGTAGTCAAATAAGTACAGGGCGAGAAGCGGTATTTTTCACGATCAGGGGCGCAGCGCCCTTGAAGCCGGCACATGGTGAGTGGGACTGACCAGGTTGACTCCATCCCGGGCGGCGAGCGCGAGGATGTCGGCACATGAGACGGTGCGACTGCCGCAGGCCTTATTGACCTGGGTCTTGATGGCGTCGATCAGGTCGTACCCACGGACCGAGTTGACGTTCGGTCCGGCGAACTTCTCGCCCCCGCTATCGAGCAGAATCGAGCCGTCGCACCCCTGCCGGTATCAGATAACAGAAGCGTCAGTTGCCCCAACACGTAGCTATCAAAAGCAAAAGCAACGATCGACTACATTTAGTAGCACAGCAGTACAGGGAAACAAAGCTAGTTTTACGGCTACTTACATTGACGAAGCAGTCGTGGAAGAAGAGGCGAAGAATGGAGGCGCCCATCCGCTTCTCCTTCTGCACGGCTGACACCATCGCTGCGCGCACAATCTTGCCAAGGTTGGGGCAAGACCTGGAGTAGAAGTTGGTCGACAGCTGCTGCGCGTTGGCCGCGCAAGCGAGGACAGAGAGGACGACGACGAGGCCAACGAAGGCCGACCTGCTGAAGACGGCCATTGTACTTCTCGGCTTAATTAGCTCAAGATCGATCGCGGAGAGAACACTACACAACTCTTGTGAGCTCGATGAGGCGAGATGCATATGGCAGCATCCAATATATAGGAGAGTAAATTGCAAAAATAATCAAATAGTGCTGTGCTCGATCGAGCTCAATATTAATCGACGCTAACTGCTAGGCTAGTAGCTAGCATGAACCTGCTTGACCTGGCTCGCGGTTGGGTCATGCACGCACGCCATACAAAGTTCTTGGCCAAACGAAGCTGAATTTAATTAGTTGACCCATGGGCGGAGCCAGACTAGTTCATGGGTGTACAAATTGTGATTTCCAACACCCCATTATTTTTGGCAAAAATATTATGTAGCTGTGTACAGTTCACATATACAACGGTTTGTTCCGAATAAATTAGTTTGAGTAAAATTGTGATTTTAGGGAATATGTACACCCGTTATTCATACGCTGACCCCGCCACTGAGTTGACCAAAATCATTTCGACATGCCAGGCTGCATGTTGCTAACAGAGTAATCAATAAGCGCGATGTTGTCATGTGGTCTGAATTATTACATTGGTTAGTTATCATCAGATGTACTTCCTCAAGTATTATACGTGAGCGGATATGTTGATATACGTCACGGGTATAGGTACGGTCTTACCGCGTGGTAAGCGCGTTTCCAGCACCCCATGGTAAATAGGCAAGCGGTTAGGTGTCAGCAGCCTGTAGCATCAGTCAGTTTGGTTATCATGACGCGCTCACATAAACTAGTATAGTTTACGGTTTAGATATGCCGTCCGAGATTAGGCCCAAGCAGGACCATCAATTGTAGGGCAATTGTAATTCTCTTCACCCCGTTAATGAACAAACATAGACCCGACGCCGCCGCCTCATTGACGAAGCGCGCCACCACCCGACTGGCGGCCGCGGCATCATTGACGAAACGCGCCGCTACCGATCAGCCGTCACCCCGCAAACACATCCACCAACGACGCCGTCGAAGCCCCTCTCGGCTCTCCAATACACCTTGCACGTCGACAGAGGCAACGTCAAATAGAACACCGGAGGTGGACGGCGCCTCGCGCCGACGTCACACGGCACGCCGGACTGCGACGCAGACATCCGTCCTTAACTGGTAGCATACACGTTTTCCAGTTTTGTCAGTTAGCATATCTGTCACACAAGTTTCCGAGATCTTCTTGTACCTGTTTTTGTTCAAAGCACGGGTTAAATCTGTCCCATTAGTTTTGTTAAGTGCAACCGATTTTTTTTTGTTTTTGAAAGAAAATTCAGTAGGATATACTCCCTCCGTTTCACAATATAAGATGTTTTAGTCTTTTTCCACATGCAGATGCACGCACATGTATCTAGACATGTTTAAATGCATGTGTCCATCCTTTTTAGTATGAATCTAGACATGCATGTGTAACACCTAAAACATCTTACATTGTGGAACAAAGGGAGTATACTACTCCCTCCGTTCGGAAAAGGATGTCACAAAAATGGTCTATCTATAGTTCATTTTTGTGACATCCTTTTCGAACGGATGGAGTAGTACAATTCTCTGTCTTTACTCATTAGCCTGCTTGGTAGTGAACGCTCAGAAGAGAAGCCAACAATGGAAGCAATTTTGCATAACAAAAGTAGTACTTTGACAAAACCAACATGTTTTTATATTTAGAGAACTGTAGCTGAAATTCACAGAACTGTAGCTGAAGGGTCATTTTATGCAGCCTGAAGTTCCATGTTTTGCTTTTTCTGTCAAATTTTTCATCCTATCGGTATGCAAAATATTTAATGTCTCATTTCTCTTTAAACCAGTTGTTTGGTGATCTGAGGAAGCTCTGGTACGGTACAGCCATACAGCTGCTTAGTAGCTTAGTAGATCGAGGTGTGTGCTAATAGCTAGCTTCAGTTTTTGAGCCATGTATGACTGCTCGGAGATAAGAGGATGAGAAGAACTTGGGGTAACTGTAGAGTAACAGACTGGATGCAATATAACGTTTGTGGAAGCTAAGTTTTTGAATCATGGATGTACAGGCCCATTCGGGTTTTTTGAATCATGGATGTACAGACACATTTGAGTAGGCACGCAACTGTATGAGTCTTATACTGGATTTTTTATTTTTTGACATTCTCATGGAAATGTCAAAGAAACGGCTTTTAGATTCACAGGTAAACAATAACATGTTTATTTACATTGAAGTACATGGGTACCACTCTTACGGGGAGCTAGTCGTGCATAGGTGTTCGTCAGAGGGTACAAAAAAGGAGAAAACTGGCCAATATATTACACTTTGCTTTAGACAATTGGTGCTTCAGTCTCGGCTAGATGATATGTGGGGACTACGCTTTCATTTACATCATTCTGTGCAGAAAAGAGAGTTGACCAAGCTAATATTTGTTTATCCCTAGAGCAATACCATTGTAATGTATGCTTGTGAACCTGCTCTCTTCTTGCCATTTCGTGAGTGTGTTGTGCATTCTGCTCCCTATCCCTTTCGCTCCGGTGATGCCTGGCTAGTCGACTTGGCGACACAGTATTAGGTTGCCCTCGAGACTGAGTGTACACTGAAAGGCCCGACGAGCGTGAGGTGCGGCGTGAGCGTGAGGTGCTGTAGGTTCGAGATTATCCTTTACTTCATGGAAAGAACAATACAATCCCTTTTATTATTTGACATCCAGAATGTATGATGATATGATCTTGCACAAACTATCAGACTTTGAGCATGGACACAGATTACATGAAACGATATCCCGTTATTTAACCTTGTGCATAGTGGAATTCTTATGTTTAACGGCTTATGCCTAATGTCTGCTTCATTTCACAATGGGACCAGATCCGTCACGTACTGATGGAGCTCGGGATAGAGGTTGGCTGGAAGAGGCATCCATCGTCAGCTGCAAGAGAAACAATGGGACCACAATTTATAGAGAATGTTTTTTAATTTAGGTGAAATTTTAAATTGAATAATATAGATATTGCTTATAAAATCATGTGTCTGTAAGGCCAACACAGGGTTATATGAAAACATTTAGAGATAGGAAGGTATGATTGTGAGTGAGGTATGATTGTGAGTGTCAGTATAATTGGTTTTTTAAGTGTATATTTGTTGAAACGTGCATTGCACGTACATGATTTACTAGTGACACTACAAATAAGTTACTACCCACTATGGAGGTAGTAACATATGGTAGAAACATAATTATGTTACCACTCAATGTTACTCCCCACTATTAGTAGTCTAAGAGGTACCGTTTATTTTGGGCAGTCACATTAATTACCTGCTTGTTGCATGGTGACGTACATCTCAAAGCGGCTCTGAAACCCCCAATTAATTCATGTTGTAACTATGAACACAAAAGTCACGGACATATCTCGCCGCCGGGATGGCTTGAGGGCAAACCTGATGCCATTGATTGTCTCTCTACAAGCTTGATTAACGAAATTTGGTGGCGATGACAACGGTTGGAAACCCACCGGCCGGGCCAATCTCATCTGCTTCCATTAGGGACGGTGAAACCAAATTTATTCCAAGAACACTCTAACTCTCTCAAATGGCAAAACTGATTACATACTAACGGTGGAGATAACGGAATGTCAAAATTGATTGCCAGACTAACGGAGTAGTGGCGTTTCTGAGGATGAAGTCGGTCAAATGGCAGTTCCGAGTATAGAGCCGGTCAGAGTGACAAGAATGATAAATAAATAAATACAGTAGCAAAAATATACATAAACATATCACGATGCCATGAGTAATAAAATTGATCTTTATCGAATAAATAAATTGATGAAGTAGTAAAGATACATGATCCTCTCGCATACCATAAGTAATAAAATTGATCTTTATTGAATAAATATAAATGGAGTAGACAAGATACATGATCCTCTAGCGAATCCGTGAGTACCAAAATTGACCTTAATCGAATAAATAGTAAATAAATGGAGTAGTCAAGATACATGAACCCGACCAAAACGTGGGTTCAGACGACATCGATCATTAGCACACTTCTTAACAGTAGATGCAGTATAAAACGTAAATCACTTTCTTCTCCGGCCTTAGTTGGGCCTCCTGCAGTTCATCCTGACCTCCGTCTGCGTCCCGGACGGCTTCAGGTCGCTCATCTTCTTCATGGCCGACACGAAGTCGGTGAAGAACTTGGCCTGGTTGTTGCTGTACGCCCTCACCAGGTCGTCCTGCGATTGCGAGCCGCTGTTGAAGAGCACCTGGTCCGAGTGCAGCAGCCCGTTCTTCCCGACCAGGTTCTTGTAGTAGGCGTTGTCGAACCTGTCGTTGGTCTTCACGTCGAAGTCTGCGAGAATGTTGTCGCCGCCTGACCGTGGGCACGACTGCTGTCGCTTGGCCGCGAAGGTGGCGTTGATGTTCTTCTCGTTGTAGATGCGGTTGCGAAAGTTCTTGCACTGTGAGCGCCCGATGGTGTGAGCGCCGGAGAGCGCCGTCATGTCCTGCAGCGTGAGTTTCTTCTTGTCGAACTTGTTTTTGAGGTCGGTGAGGCTGGACTCTGTGCTCGGGAGGTCCCGCGTGTCTCCGCCCTTGCGCGAGTCCTTCCGCCCAAGCGTCACGTCCCAGGTGGGACCTCCTACCTGCATGAGACGGTTCCACCGGAGAGTCAGCCATGCATGACTAGTAGTAGTCAAATAAGTACAGGGCGAGAAGCGGTATTTTTCACGAATCAGGGGCGCAGCGCCCTTGAAGCCGGCACATGGTGAGTGGGACTGACCAGGTTGACTCCATCCCGGGCGGCGAGCGCGAGGATGTCGGCACATGAGACGGTGCGACTGCCGCAGGCCTTATTGACCTGGGTCTTGATGGCGTCGATCAGGTCGTACCCACGGACCGAGTTGACGTTCGGTCCGGCGAACTTCTCGCCCCCGCTATCGAGCAGAATCGAGCCGTCGCACCCCTGCCGGTATCAGATAACAGAAGCGTCAGTTGCCCCAACACGTAGCTATCAAAAGCAAAAGCAACGATCGACTACATTTAGTAGCACAGCAGTACAGGGAAACAAAGCTAGTTTTACGGCTACTTACATTGACGAAGCAGTCGTGGAAGAAGAGGCGAAGAATGGAGGCGCCCATCCGCTTCTCCTTCTGCACGGCTGACACCATCGCTGCGCGCACAATCTTGCCAAGGTTGGGGCAAGACCTGGAGTAGAAGTTGGTCGACAGCTGCTGCGCGTTGGCCGCGCAAGCGAGGACAGAGAGGACGACGACGAGGCCAACGAAGGCCGACCTGCTGAAGACGGCCATTGTACTTCTCGGCTTAATTAGCTCAAGATCGATCGCGGAGAGAACACTACACAACTCTTGTGAGCTCGATGAGGCGAGATGCATATGGCAGCATCCAATATATAGGAGAGTAAATTGCAAAAATAATCAAATAGTGCTGTGCTCGATCGAGCTCAATATTAATCGACGCTAACTGCTAGGCTAGTAGCTAGCATGAACCTGCTTGACCTGGCTCGCGGTTGGGTCATGCACGCACGCCATACAAAGTTCTTGGCCAAACGAAGCTGAATTTAATTAGTTGACCCATGGGCGGAGCCAGACTAGTTCATGGTGTACAAATTGTGATTTCCAACACCCCATTATTTTTGGCAAAAATATTATGTAGCTGTGTACAGTTCACATATACAACGGTTTGTTCCGAATAAATTAGTTTGAGTAAAATTGTGATTTTAGGGAATATGTACACCCGTTATTCATACGCTGACCCCGCCACTGAGTTGACCAAAATCATTTCGACATGCCAGGCTGCATGTTGCTAACAGAGTAATCAATAAGCGCGATGTTGTCATGTGGTCTGAATTATTACATTGGTTAGTTATCATCAGATGTACTTCCTCAAGTATTATACGTGAGCGGATATGTTGATATACGTCACGGGTATAGGTACGGTCTTACCGCGTGGTAAGCGCGTTTCCAGCACCCCATGGTAAATAGGCAAGCGGTTAGTTGTCAGCAGCCTGTAGCATCAGTCAGTTTGGTTATCATGACGCGCTCACATAAACTAGTATAGTTTACGGTTTAGATATGCCGTCCGAGATTAGGCCCAAGCAGGACCATCAATTGTAGGGCAATTGTAATTCTCTTCACCCCGTTAATGAACAAACATAGACCCGACGCCGCCGCCTCATTGACGAAGCGCGCCACCACCCGACTGGCGGCCGCGGCATCATTGACGAAGCGCGCCGCTACCGATCAGCCGTCACCCCGCAAACACATCCACCAACGACGCCGTCGAAGCCCCTCTCGGCTCTCCAATACACCTTGCACGTCGACAGAGGCAACGTCAAATAGAACACCGGAGGTGGACGGCGCCTCGCGCCGACGTCACACGGCACGCCGGACTGCGACGCAGACATCCGTCCTTAACTGGTAGCATACACGTTTTCCAGTTTTGTCAGTTAGCATATCTGTCACACAAGTTTCCGAGATCTTCTTGTACCTGTTTTTGTTCAAAGCACGGGTTAAATCTGTCCCATTAGTTTTGTTAAGTGCAACCGATTTTTTTTGTTTTTGAAAGAAAATTCAGTAGGATATACTCCCTCCGTTTCACAATATAAGATGTTTTAGTCTTTTTCCACATGCAGATGCACGCACATGTATCTAGACATGTTTAAATGCATGTGTCCATCCTTTTTAGTATGAATCTAGACATGCATGTGTAACACCTAAAACATCTTACATTGTGGAACAAAGGGAGTATACTAGTACAATTCTCTGTCTTTACTCATTAGCCTGCTTGGTAGTGAACGCTCAGAAGAGAAGCCAACAATGGAAGCAATTTTGCATAACAAAAGTAGTACTTTGACAAAACCAACATGTTTTTATATTTAGAGAACTGTAGCTGAAATTCACAGAACTGTAGCTGAAGGGTCATTTTATGCAGCCTGAAGTTCCATGTTTTGCTTTTTCTGTCAAATTTTTCATCCTATCGGTATGCAAAATATTTAATGTCTCATTTCTCTTTAAACCAGTTGTTTGGTGATCTGAGGAAGCTCTGGTACGGTACAGCCATACAGCTGCTTAGTAGCTTAGTAGATCGAGGTGTGTGCTAATAGCTAGCTTCAGTTTTTGAGCCATGTATGACTGCTCGGAGATAAGAGGATGAGAAGAACTTGGGGTAACTGTAGAGTAACAGACTGGATGCAATATAACGTTTGTGGAAGCTAAGTTTTTGAATCATGGATGTACAGGCCCATTCGGGTTTTTTGAATCATGGATGTACAGACACATTTGAGTAGGCACGCAACTGTATGAGTCTTATACTGGATTTTTTATTTTTTGACATTCTCATGGAAATGTCAAAGAAACGGCTTTTAGATTCACAGGTAAACAATAACATGTTTATTTACATTGAAGTACATGGGTACCACTCTTACGGGGAGCTAGTCGTGCATAGGTGTTCGTCAGAGGGTACAAAAAAGGAGAAAACTGGCCAATATATTACACTTTGCTTTAGACAATTGGTGCTTCAGTCTCGGCTAGATGATATGTGGGGACTACGCTTTCATTTACATCATTCTGTGCAGAAAAGAGAGTTGACCAAGCTAATATTTGTTTATCCCTAGAGCAATACCATTGTAATGTATGCTTGTGAACCTGCTCTCTTCTTGCCATTTCGTGAGTGTGTTGTGCATTCTGCTCCCTATCCCTTTCGCTCCGGTGATGCCTGGCTAGTCGACTTGGCGACACAGTATTAGGTTGCCCTCGAGACTGAGTGTACACTGAAAGGCCCGACGAGCGTGAGGTGCGGCGTGAGCGTGAGGTGCTGTAGGTTCGAGATTATCCTTTACTTCATGGAAAGAACAATACAATCCCTTTTATTATTTGACATCCAGAATGTATGATGATATGATCTTGCACAAACTATCAGACTTTGAGCATGGACACAGATTACATGAAACGATATCCCGTTATTTAACCTTGTGCATAGTGGAATTCTTATGTTTAACGGCTTATGCCTAATGTCTGCTTCATTTCACAATGGGACCAGATCCGTCACGTACTGATGGAGCTCGGGATAGAGGTTGGCTGGAAGAGGCATCCATCGTCAGCTGCAAGAGAAACAATGGGACCACAATTTATAGAGAATGTTTTTTAATTTAGGTGAAATTTTAAATTGAATAATATAGATATTGCTTATAAAATCATGTGTCTGTAAGGCCAACACAGGGTTATATGAAAACATTTAGAGATAGGAAGGTATGATTGTGAGTGAGGTATGATTGTGAGTGTCAGTATAATTGGTTTTTTAAGTGTATATTTGTTGAAACGTGCATTTGCACGTACATGATTTACTAGTGACACTACAAATAAGTTACTACCCACTATGGAGGTAGTAACATATGGTAGTAACATAATATGTTACCACTCAATGTTACTCCCCACTATTAGTAGTCTAAGAGGTACCGTTTATTTTGGGCAGTCACATTAATTACCTGCTTGTTGCATGGTGACGTACATCTCAAAGCGGCTCTGAAACCCCAATTAATTCATGTTGTAACTATGAACACAAAAGTCACGGACATACCTCGCCGCCGGGATGGCTTGAGGCAAACCTGATGCCATTGATTGTCTCTCTACAAGCTTGATTAACGAAATTTGGTGGCGATGACAACGGTTGGAAACCCACCGGCCGGGCCAATCTCATCTGCTTCCATTAGGGACGGTGAAACCAAATTTATTCCAAGAACACTCTAACTCTCTCAAATGGCAAAACTGATTACATACTAACGGTGGAGATAACGGAATGTCAAAATTGATTGCCAGACTAACGGAGTAGTGGCGTTTCTGAGGATGAAGTCGGTCAAATGGCAGTTCCGAGTATAGAGCCGGTCAGAGTGACAAGAATGATAAATAAATAAATACAGTAGCAAAAATATACATAAACATATCACGATGCCATGAGTAATAAAATTGATCTTTATCGAATAAATAAATTGATGAAGTAGTAAAGATACATGATCCTCTCGCATACCATAAGTAATAAAATTGATCTTTATTGAATAAATATAAATGGAGTAGACAAGATACATGATCCTCTAGCGAATCCGTGAGTACCAAAATTGACCTTAATCGAATAAATAGTAAATAAATGGAGTAGTCAAGATACATGAACCCGACCAAAACGTGGGTTCAGACGACATCGATCATTAGCACACTTCTTAACAGTAGATGCAGTATAAAACGTAAATCACTTTCTTCTCCGGCCTTAGTTGGGCCTCCTGCAGTTCATCCTGACCTCCGTCTGCGTCCCGGACGGCTTCAGGTCGCTCATCTTCTTCATGGCCGACACGAAGTCGGTGAAGAACTTGGCCTGGTTGTTGCTGTACGCCCTCACCAGATCGTCCTGCGATTGCGAGCCGCTGTTGAAGAGCACCTGGTCCGAGTGCAGCAGCCCGTTCTTCCCGACCAGGTTCTTGTAGTAGGCGTTGTCGAACCTGTCGTTGGTCTTCACGTCGAAGTCTGCGAGAATGTTGTCGCCGCCCGACCGTGGGCACGACTGCTGTCGCTTGGCCGCGAAGGTGGCGTTGATGTTCTTCTCGTTGTAGATGCGGTTGCGAAAGTTCTTGCACTGCGAGCGCCCGATGGTGTGAGCGCCGGAGAGCGCCGTCATGTCCTGCAGCGTGAGTTTCTTCTTGTCGAACTTGTTTTTGAGGTCGGTGAGGCTGGACTCTGTGCTCGGGAGGTCCCGCGTGTCTCCGCCCTTGCGCGAGTCCTTCCGCCCAAGCGTCACGTCCCAGGTGGGACCTCCTACCTGCATGAGACGGTTTCACCGGAGAGTCAGCCATGCATGACTAGTAGTAGTCAAATAAGTACAGAGCGAGAAGCGGTATTTTTCACGGATCAGGGGCGCAGCGCCCTTGAAGCCGGCGCATGGTGAGTGGGACTGACCAGGTTGACTCCATCCCGGGCGGCGAGCGCGAGGATGTCGGCACATGAGACGGTGCGACTGCCGCAGGCCTTATTGACCTGGGTCTTGATGGCGTCGATCAGGTCGTACCCACGGACCGAGTTGACGTTCGGTCCGGCGAACTTCTCGCCCCCGCTATCGAGCAGAATCGAGCCGTCGCACCCCTGCCGGTATCAGATAACAGAAGCGTCAGTTGTCCCAACACTTAGCAATCAAAAGTAAAAGCAACGATCGACTACATTTAGTAGCACATCGATCAGTACAGGGAAACAGAGCTAGTTTTACAGCTACTTACATTGACGAAGCAGTCGTGGAAGAAGAGGCGAAGAATGGAGGCGCCCTTCCGCTTCTCCTTCTGCACGGCCGACACCATCGCTGCGCGCACAATCTTGCCAAGGTTGGGGCAAGACCTGGAGTAGAAGGTGGGCGACAGCTGCTGCGCGTTGGCCGCGCCAGCTAGGACAGAGAGGACGACGACGAGGCCAACGAAGGCCGACCTGCTGAAGACGGCCATTGTACTTCTCGGCTTAATTAGCTCGAGATCGATCGCGGAGAGAACACTACACAACTCTTGTGAGCTCGATGAGGCGAGATGCATATGGCAACATCCAATATATAGGAGAGTAAATTGCAAAAATAATCAAATAGTGCTGTGCTCGATCGAGCTCCATCTTAATCGACGCTAACTGTTAGGCTAGTAGCTAGCATGAACCTGCTTGACCTGGCTCGCGGTTGGGTCATGCACGCACGCCATACAAAGTTCTTGGCCAAACGAAGCTGAATTTAATTAGTTGACCCATGGGCGGAGCCAGACTAGTTCATGGGTGTACAAATTGTGATTTCCAACACCCCATTATTTTTGGCAAAAAGATTATGTAGCTGTGTACAGTTCACATATACAACGGTTTGTTCAGAATAAATTAGTAGAAACTTGAGTAAAATTGTGATTTTAGGGAATATGTACACCCGTTATTCATACGCCACTACTGGAAAATCGCTCTCTGCCGAGTGGTCTTGTCTTTGCCGAGGGCAAAATGTCGGGGACACTCGGCGAAGACCGTCTAAGCCGACGCCGCGCAGAAGATACTCGGCAAACAGCACGTTCGCCGGCACTGCGTGGATAAAGCTCTCGGCGAATAAACTAATCTCGGCAACGACCACCTAAAACACTTGGCGAAGATCTGATCTCGGCGAAATGGACGACCACGTGGCTCCTGCCGTTGGGCCCCACATTTGCGCGGCGATGCGTGCAGTTCGCCGAGTGTCGCACCCGGCAAAAATGTGGCCGGAAAACAAAATTGGATTGGCCTTTTCTTCGTCGAGAGCCGCCCTCGGTAAACTGCGCGGGAAACTTTTGAGATTTGCCGCCTTTTCCGCAAAATGTTCGCCGAGTGTGTCGGTGGCAGGCACTCGGTGAAGAAAACGCGCGAATTTTTTTTGGTTTGCCTTGCAAACTGAATCCTCTTTGCCGGGTGTGTCGGTGGACGGCACTCGGCAAAGGCATGGGCGGGAAGGAAAATTTCGTTCCACGCCATTTCTTCGCCGGGTTGTTAGCTTCGCCGGGCCCTCCTCTCGGCAAACTAGGTGGGCGGGAGAAATAATTTTAGTAGGCGAAAGGTACATTTTTCCTGCTCTTTCCCCTCTCCGGCGCGTGGTGTTTTGGCGCCAGTTTCTCAGCCCTAACGACGCTATAAATAGTCCACCTCTCAGACAGGTTACTCACTCATTCTAGCTTGTGCTCAAACACAAAACATTCGGTTCCCAAGCTATGTCCTATAGTGAATGCAACGGCATTCGACCGTGAATCACTGTAGGGTTATAGCTGGGGGAAACCGTGTGTTTTGTTTCAGCTATATTTAGGTATTCAATACAAGTTGTTTTTCAGATTAATTTGTGTCGTCCAACACAAATCATCCGGATTCCCGAGCTCAGTCCCACACTGCATGTGATATCGCAGCCAGTGTGGGACTGTAGCTCGGGAAACCGTATGATTTGTTCATCGATGTGCTTAGTCGCAAAGTATTTTATCTTGTTTATTACACGACCTGCAATTTTTTTGGGTGGTAAAATTTTCGGCGGGAAATTTTGACGGTTTTTTTTTTTGCGGAAATTTTTGGGCGGAAATTTTGGGCGGGATAGCTGGTAGGAAGGCTATAAATGACCTCGGGCGGCCACTGATCTTTTACACATAAATTCGCCCATTGCAATATTAACCCCGTCGTAGATAGTCGTCGTACAGCGTCTCAGGAGAAGGATGTGGAGTGAGCTTGAAGACTCCGAGTGCGGCACTGTGTTGTCTCGCACTCCCG
This sequence comes from Poa pratensis, assembly GCA_947311845.1. Taxonomy (NCBI): domain Eukaryota; kingdom Viridiplantae; phylum Streptophyta; class Magnoliopsida; order Poales; family Poaceae; genus Poa; species Poa pratensis. Next base: position 31,947,916 of record CAMZMU010000078.1, on the reverse strand, counting down.
GCATGGTCAAGCTGGAGGAGAAGTGGAGCGGCACGCACTGATGGCGACGGTGGGAGGTAGCCGACCACCGGTGTCGCCGAGACGGTCGTGGGGGCGGTGGTGGTGCAGTGCGGTGTGAACCGCCGCAACGTCAAGGTGGAGGTTTGCGCGCCGCCATTCGACTTCTTCGTGCGCTTCCGCTTCAGCGAGGACTGCACTCGCGTCCTCCATGCCTCCCCCGGCCTCGCTGTCAACGGGGAGACACTCACGATGAGCCGCTGGCATCGTGGGCACGGAGGGCGGCCATCGGAGCTGTCGTACTTAACGAAGCTGAGGTTCGAGAGGTTCCCACGGGAGGTGTGGGAGCCCCAAGCCATGAACCAGTTCATCAACAGGCTAGGTGGGCAGCTTGTGGAAATGCTCAAGCTGGAGGACAGCTGGTACCTGAGTGTGATGGCGTGGATGAAGAATCCATCAGAAATTCCTACCGTCTACGATGTGGAGGTGCCAGAGCCTGAGCTTCCACCGTCTGAGTTTGACGCCCCCTACTCAACCACGACGAAACCGTCACTGGTTCATACTATCTGAATCCATGTGGAGCAGGTCGTCGACCCGGGTCCGTTCTTCAGGATGGGAGGCCACTGCTTCGGAGGTCCATCTGGCATGGGATCGGCCGGAGGAGAAGATATTTGATGAGAAGATCGTAGGTTTTAATTAATTTGTTAGTTGTTCGTGATTGTTGTAATTTGTTCTACATGTTTATTTGTTTGTTAGTCAATTATGTATATGTATATAACTGTAATTTTTGTTTGTTTTTCTTTTATATGTATATAACTGTCTGATTGTTAAATTCAGTGTTTGATGCATGGAAAAGAGACGAGCTTGATGCCGGAGCTTCGTCATAGGGCAGGGATTTTGATGGAGCCGTAGGATTCCCCATCTTCTTGCTGATCATGCTTCGAGGTAATGACACTCTTCCGCTCCTCTTGCTAGGTTGCATTATTTTGTAGCTCACTAAACAAGTCGCGTAACCCTAGGCGTCTCCCGTTCGGAAGGGTTATAGTTATAAAGATGAAACTCTTTATATATATTTATGTATACACCTTGTCAAGGGTATATGTTTATATATGAAGAGCTGTTTATATATATTTATGTATACACCTTGTCCACGGTATATATTTATATACAAAGAGCTATATCTTTTATAACCGTGGCCGTTTCGAATTGTCCACGTTTTGGACAGCTCGAGTATGTGTAGCTTGGGTTCGTTTCCATGTTCTACTCCTATCTGAGACATAATTTCGGTGGCGCCTCCCATGTTGTTCTCCGGATACACAATCTCTCGAAACTTTGTCGAGACGTGTATTGGGAGAGCAGCGGGGAGGTGCTGCCGAAATTCTGTCTTGGATAGGAGTAGGACATGGAAACGAACCCAAGCTACACATACTCGGGTGGGATGGCCTTAGCTTTACCTAGTAGATATAGGTGAGTGCATTCAACGCGTAAAATCTATAGTTTTGTGAATAATTAAATTAATGATGCATGAATCTTTTTGTTAAATATATGTCTGCATTAATCAGTTTGGAGATGGAGAATCGTGATTGGATGTATAGTGGCCGAGCCGGTGCGAGTCAGATATTCGATGAATGGCTGACTAAGACCTTAGAGTTTTTGGAGTTTGCATTTGCTAAAAACCCTGGGTTAACTTGGTGCCCGTGCAAATGTTGCAAAAACCAGCGTCGTCAAACTAAGGACGACATGGGTTTTCACCTTGCCAAGTCAGGGTTTATGCCAGACTACCATCGTTGGACTTTGCATGGCGAGCGTGCATCTCGAGGGAAGAAGGTCGCGCGACAGCGCACCGAGGAGGCATCAACAGCTTTTGATACTAGGGTTGATAGAATGCTAGATCAATTCGCTAATGCACGTGCACCTGAAATTCCAATCGAAGATGCAGAGGGGGAGACGGACAAGAGCACAAAGGAGTTCTATGATACTTTGTTTGCCTCGCAGAAAAGCCTCCACGCCCATACAAAGGTTTCTCAACTTGATTCCATAAGTCGCTTGATGGCTGTCAAGTCATAGTATCACGTAAGCATTAATTGTTTGATGCATTCCCGCATGTTATTGACTCTCTTCTACCGGAGACACATATTCTGCCACAGAACATGTATGAGTCGAAGAAAATCCTCGGTTCACTTAAGATGGAATATACGCCGAAAGATGTTTGTCCAAAGGGCTACATGTTATTTAGAAAAGAACACATCGATGAAAAATACTGTCTCAAGTGCAAGTCCTCTAGGTATATGGAGGTCGACAGCGGTGATGGTCAGAAGACGCAGCTCACAGTAGCCAAAAAAGTCCTTCGGTATCTTCCATTCCTACCGAGGATCCAACGCTTTTTATGGATGCAAAAACAGTATTTTTTCCTGGCGTCTGCATGCCCCCTGGCGTCTGCATGCAAAAACAGAACATGTTCTTGTCACTGATAATTCAGGGCCTGAATATCCGGGAAAGAATATGAGTATGTACATGGAGCCATTGGTGGATGATTTGTTTTGGTGGATGATTTGTTCCTTGCCTGGCACCAAGGGGTACGGACGTACGACGCCGTAACAAAGGAGCACTTCACTATGTTCGTCTGGTACCACACGTCCCTGCATGACTTACCGGCACGTGCGATATTCTGCGGATGGTGTACGCACGGGAAGTGGCCTTGCCCAGTGTGCATGCAGGCTATGACTTTCGTTTGGATGACGAAAGGCGGCAAGTATTCCTGCTTTGATAAGCATCGGCAGTTCCTTAAACCTGGTCATAGATTCAAGAGAGACGCAAAGAAGTTCTTGAAAGATGTAGTTGTTGATGCTCATGTACCAGTACCTACCATGGATGGTGTCGCCATTAAGGCTCAACTAGATGCTCTTGTGCCCAATGCAGATGGGACTGGCTTTGTGGGTTATGGAGACACACACCAGTGGACACACATTCCATGCTTCTGGAAGCTCCCTTACTTTAAGGATCACCTTCTTCCTCATAATATTGATGTAATGCACACTGAAAAAAATATCGCCGAGGCCCTTTGGTCCACACTAATGGACCTCGAGAAGTCGAAGGATAACATCAAGGCTAGAGTCGATCAGCAGGAGCTATGTGATAGGCCAAACATGAAGATGGACCCTCGCGGCACAGTCAAAAAAGGATGGTCCAAACCAAAGACCCATTTCACCCCAACAAGGGCCCAAAGGAAACAAATTCTCCAGTGGGTCCTGGATCACCTATTCTTCCCTGATGGCTATGCAGCTAACATAATGAGGTGAGTGAATTTGGCTGGGTTGCGGATAGGTGGGCTCAAGAGTCATGACTATCACGTATGGATCGAGCGGATAATTCCGGTCATGTTTCGAGGCTATATCGATGAGGACATTTGGCTAGTCTTGGCAAAGTTGAGCTATTTCTTCCGCCGGCTTTGTGCTAAAAGAATTAGATATCAAGGTGATTGAAGAGTTGGAGGAACAGACACCCGAGTTGATTTACGAGCTAGAGGATATCTTTCCACCAGGCATGCTCAATCCCATGCAACATTTGTTGGTGCATCTCGCGACCGAGGCAAGATTGGGGGGGGGGGCTGTGCAGACCCGTTGGATGTTTGCAACTGAGAGAGAGCAGAAGGACCTTCAAAAGAAAAGCACGAACAAATGCCGCATCGAAGCATCCATAGCTGAGGCAACACTGAACGAGGAGGTGTCAAACTTCACCACTAAGTTCTATAGTGACAATCTTACCACTGTTCATAATCCAGTGCCTCGTCTCAATATGGCCAACCCGGAAGATCTACCTGAACTTAGCATTTTCATTGGCTCCGGTGGCAAATCAAGTGGCCACAAGAAGAAGAAATTATCATATGATGAGTGGACGAACATTACATCTTATGTCTTGAAGAACATGACGGAAGTACAACCCTACATCGAGTAAGTGCTCAGTGTATTGGTCGGCACACTTCCATTTCCTAGTTTGTGGACTAACTCCGTTTCTTGATCGTTGCCATTCATAGGTTATTTGAGACAGAAACATGAAAACATCGAAGACCATGTACCGACAATGATAAGTTGGTCCTTTTTAAAAAGGGGGGTCAAGGAGGCGGCGTTTTCATTCCATGGTTCAAAGCTAAAGTAGGGAATATCCCCTTGTTTCATTCCATGTTTGTGCAATACGTTTCATCAACACTAATATATCATACTTGTTCCTCTTGCACTTGCAGGGAATATCCGACCCGGAAATGAGGCCCGAGTTGAAGAAACTTACCTCACGCACCTATGCCGTCAATACCTATAATTCTTATGACGTGAATGGGTTCCGCTTCCATACCGATCATTACGAAAAAACTCGGCCAAACCCGAAGACAAGAAATTCCGGGGTCTTATGCCAAGTGCGAGGTGACCTTGATTACTATGGAATAGTCAAGGAAATAATTGAACTGGATTGTGAATTCGGCAAAAAGAAGAACCCTGTTGTCTTCAAATGCCATTGGTTCAATCCAACAAGAGTGAGACGAAGACCTGAAATTGGGTTGGTCGAAATTGAGCGAGAATCCGTCTACGCGGGAGATGAGGTCTATATCCTAGCACACCAAGCCATCCAAGTTTTTTTATCTCCCGTGCCCATGCAAAACTATGAAACGTCTACTAGGGTGGGATGTAGTGATCTCGGTACCGCCGCGTAATAAAGTACCTACCCCTAACGATGACGACTACCACCACTGCCTAAACCCGAGCACCTACGAGGGAGAGTTTTATCAAGAAGATGGGCTGTCAGGCCGTTTGAACATCACCTTGCCTACTGTAGATGAAATGGAAGAAGACGACGATGACATTAAAGTCGAAGATGGGCAAGAGGACGGTGAGCTGGTTGTCAACCGGAAAGACATGGAGCTTCTTGAACGGATGCACCTACCCGATGTAGAGGAGCCGAGCGGTCCACCTCTAGACTACGTAGAAGATTGGTGGTACAATCGTGATAGTGATGATGATGATCCTGGTCCAAGTTATGATCCAAACGTAGACACAAGCTTCTGAAGCTTTGTACTCGTCGATTTAGAATTTCTGTTTGTATGAACCATTTGTGATGTAATATTTTGTATGAACCATTTGTATGCCACTTCTGAATCTTCATAGGACAATCGATCGTCTGATCCCACACTCCCGCGGATGGTGAAGACGGAGGGAATGGTGGAGGCGGGGCTGTGCTAGCACTAGGTTGACGAGGGAATATCTCCCCGGCAACAGCACCAGAAACTATGCTTGTACGTCACACGTCAGTTGGGAACCCCAAGAGGAAGGTATGATGAGTGCAGCAGTAAGTTTTCCCTCAGTATGAAACCAAGGTTTAATCGAACCAGTAGGAAAACGAGGTTTGCTTCGAAGGTGTTGGTGAAGGAGTGTAGTGCGGCGCAACACCAGGGATTCCGGTGCCAACGTGGAACCTGCACAACACAATCAAATTACTTTGCCCCAACTTAACAGTGAGGTTGTCAATCTCACCGGCTTGCTGAAAACAAAGGGTTAAACGTATCGAATGGAAAATGATGTTTGTTTGCATAAAACAGTAGAGAACAATGATTGCAGTAGATTGTATTTCAGATGTAAAAGAATGGACCGGGGTCCACAGTTCACTAGTGGTGTCTCTCCAATAAGATAACTAACATGCTGGGTAAACAAATTACAGCTGGGCAATTGACAATTGATAAGTGCATATAACATGCATGTGTGAGCTGTGGTGTCTACTATGAGATTCATTTGGGCATTACGACAAAGTACATAGACCGCTATCCAGCATGCATCTATGCCTAAATAGTCCACTTTCCGGTTAACATCCGTACCCCTTCCAGTATTAAGTTGCAAGCAACAGACAATTGCATTAAGTAATGTGCGTAATGTAAACAATACATTCATCCTTGAATAAAGCATTGCTGTTTTACCCCTAGTGGCAACAACACATCTACAACCTTAGAACTTGCTGTCACTATCCCAGGTTAAATAGAGGTTGAACCCAACTATCATGCATAAATACCCCCTCTTGGAGTCACAAGTATTCACTTGGCCAAGGCTTCAACAAGTAACGGAGAGCATGCAAGATCACAAATGACATAGACATGATAATATAATATTCAGCTCCACATAGGTATCAATATAAGTCAGATCCCAGCAAACACAACATGTAGCATTACAATAAGATGATCTTGATCATGATAGGCAGCTCACAAGATCTAAACATGATGGCACAAGTGGAGAAGACAACCATCTAGCTACTGCTATGGACCCATAGTCCAAGGATGAACTACTCACGCATCACTCCGGAGGCGGGCATGGCGATGTAGAGCCCTCCGGTGATGATTCCCCTCTCCGGCAGGGTGCCGGGAAGAGCTTCAGAACCCCCCGAGTTAGGGTTGACGACGGCGGCGGCAGCGAATATGTTCTGGATGAAAGGCTCGGTGTTTTAGGGTTTTCACGTCTCGGGGAATAAATAGGCGAAGGGGCGATGTCGGCGGACCCCCGAGGGGCCCAAACCACAGGCGCGGCGGTGGGCCCGCGCCGCCAGGTGGTTTGGCCACCTCGTGGCTCTCTTCGTCTCTCCTTCGGACTCCGTGTACGTGCTGGAAAAATAGGGACTTGGCCTTTTGTTTCGTGCAATTCCGAGAATATTTCCAGAAGTAACTTTCTGAAACCAAAAACAGCAGAAAACAGGGAACTGGCACTGTGGCATCTTGTTAATAGGTTAGTCCCAGAAAATGCATAAAAGTGATATGAAGTGTATATAAAACATGTAGCAAATGGTATAATATAAGCATGGAACAGCAGAAATTATGGATACGTTGGAGACGTATCAAGCATCCCCAAGCTTAGTTCTACTCGTCCTCGAGTAGGTAAAACGATAACAACAAATAATTTCTGAGGAGACATGCTTTCACACAATCTTGATCAATATATTGCAAGGCTCATGTCATGAATGAAGTGACTCAAAGCAATGATCTATAGTTTGCTAACAAATAGATAAAGAGTAAACAATGAATCATATAAGCAAAAACTTTTCATGAATAGTACTTTCAAGACAAGCATCAAAAAGTTTTGCATAAGAGGTAACTCATAAAGCAATAGATTCAAAGTAAAAGGCATTGAAGCAACACAAAGGATGATTAAGTTTCAGCATTGCTTTCAACTTGTAACATGTATATCTCATGGATAGTTGTCAACATAAAGCAATATAACAAGTGCAATAAGTAAACATGTAAGAATCAATGCACACAAAGTTGACACAAGTGTTTGCTTCTAAGATAGAAAGGAGTAGGTAAACTGACTCAACATAAAGTAAAAGATAGGCCCTTCGCAGAGGGAAGCAGGGATTAAATCATGTGCTAGAGCTTTTTAAGTTTTCGAAAGCATATAGAGAGCACAAAATAAGTATTTGAGAGGTGTTTGTTGTTGTCAACGAATGGTAGTGGGCACTCTAACCCCCTTGTCAACCAGACTTTCAAGAGCGGCTCCCATGAAGGACGTTATCTCTACCAGCAAGGTAGATCATCCCTCTTCTCTTTTGTTTACACATGTATTTTAGTTTCTTTATAGATGACACTCCTCCCAACCTTTTGCTTACACAAGCCATGGCTAACCGAATCCTCGGGTGCCTTCCAACATTCACATACCATGGAGGAGTGTCTATTTGCAAATTAAGTTGCTTACTGATAAATCAGGGCAAAACATGTGAAGAGAATTATTAATGAAAGTTGTAATTAATTGGGGCTGGGCACCCCGTTGCCAGCTCTTTTTGCAAATTATTGGATAAGCGGATGTATATGCCACTAGTCCATTGGTGAAAGTCTGTCAGAAGTAAATGACAAGATTGAAAGATAAAACACCACATACTTCCTCATGAGCTATAAAACATTGACACAAATAAGGAGTAATAAAGTTTTGAATAGTTTAAAGGTAGCACATGAAATATTTACTTGGAATGGCAGGAAATACCACATAGTAGGTAGGTATGGTGGACACAAATGGCATGGGTTTTGGCTCAAGTTTTGGATGCACGAGAAGCATTCCCTCTCAGTACAGAGTTTAGGCTAGCAAGGTTGTTTGAAGCAAACACAAGTATAAACCGGTACAGCAAGAATCACATAAAAACATATTGCAAGTATTATAAGACTCTACACTGTCTTCCTTGTTGCTCAAACATTTTACCAGAAAATATCTAGACCTTAGAGAGAACAAATATGCATCCCAAGTCTCAACAAGCTCTACGGTAGTTCTCCACTACTAGGCTTTAACTACATGATGCAAGAGCTTAAACATGATCTACTTGAGAGCTCAAAACAATTGCAAAGCATCAAATCGAAACAAGACAATGATCTACAAGAATGCATATGTCTTTTCCAATACCAACTACTACATGTAGCATTTTCTTTCTTCCAAACAAACACCAATCAATTTATTTAAACATAAACTCTCCAAATGATAATATAATGCAGCAAGAGAGTATTTATAAACAAGTGCTAACAGCTCGAAGAGATGCATGAAAAACAGGAGCTAAAAGCACTGCAGTAGCTAGTTAAGAATACTCAACAAATATAAGTGAAGAACATGAGTATTCACATGAAAAAGCGGAGCGTGTCTCTCTCCCACACAAGGATTGCTAGGATCCGAATTTATTCAAACAAAAACAAAAATAAAAACACACAGACGCTCCAAGTAAAGCGCATAAGATGTGAAAGAATTAAAATATAGTTTCACTAGAGATGACCTGATAAGTTTGTTGATGAAGAAGGGGATGCCTTGGGCATCCCCAAGCTTAGACGCTTGAGTCTCTCTGAATATGGTTGGGATGAACCACGGGGGCATCCCCAAGCTTAGGCTTTTCACTCTTCTTGATCACATAATATCACCCTTCTCGCTTGATCCTTGAAAACTTCCTTCACACCAAACTCAAGACAGTTCTCATTAGAGGGTTAGTGCATAATCAAAAATTCTCATATTCTGTAATGATACAATCAATCCCAAAGCTTCTGGACATTAGCTACAGCCACCAATGCTTTGTGGAGCAAAGAAATCCACACAAACACAGTAAAAGAGCGAATGCAAAACAAAAGGCAGAATCTGTCAAAAACAGAACAGTCTGGAATGACGAATTTTTTCGAGGCACTTAAGTTGCTCAGATGGATCTGGCCTAAAATAATGAAAGTTGCGTACATATCTCAGGAATATGCGTGATTTTTTCAGAATTTTTTGAATTTTCTACAGGGAGATAAGCTCAAATCCGTGACAGCTAAAAATCTGTCACTGCGCAGAAATCCAAATCTTGCATCAACTTTCAATATAGAACTTTACTTGGCACAACATTGCGATAAAATAAAGATACAAAGGAGTTGCTACAGAAGTAACAAAACTCCTTGACTCAAAGAAAACAAAAATAACAGCAAATAAAAACGATGGGTTGTCTCCCATAAGCGCTTTTCTTTAACGCCTTTCAGCTAGGCGCAGAAAGTGAAAATCAAGTGTTGTCAAGTGGCAAATCATTCAAATCATCAAAAGCTTCTTCCAACACACAGCTTGTAACAATGGGTATCTTAGATGTTCCTGGAGGTGTTTCATTACCTTTAACCGTACTAAAAGTTTTATCAATTTTAAGCTCATAATGAGTCTTTGGTTTTGGCACTTTAGGAACATACATAAACTTTTGCTCTCTACCCACATAAACTTTCTCCTTTTTAGACTTAAGAGAAGTAAAGGTTGAACTTAAGGTTTCAATAGCTTCCTCTAACTCATCAATTCTATGATTTTGGGTGTCATGGATATTATTATCCTCAAGAACAGTGATTCTTTCATTGATGGTGGCTATTGATTCATTAGTCTTACCAATACAATCAAGAAAATTTGGAAAAAAATTCTCCATAGAGTCTAACTTATTTATAACATCCTCCAAGGTGATCTCAATTTTAATATCTTTAGTGGGTGGTGTTCCTACCAAACTTTCAATAATATTACAGGCTTCTAAAGCAGGAGTACCCAAGAAATTTCCACCTGTAAGAGTGTCTAGAACATACCTATACCAACTAGAGATACCAACATAAAAGTTCCTAAGGAGGATAGTGGTAGAGTGTTTCTTAGTACATCTATGATGAGCATCACTAATTCTATACCAAGCATCTTTCAAATTTTCACCTCCTAGTTGCCTAAAAGAACGAACTTCAACTTCAGGAGCATTCATTTTGAAAAACAAAATCAAACGAATTAAACAAGTAACTAATTTTTTTGTGTTTTTGATAAAGAGAGCAAACAAGACTAAATAAAAATAAACTAAGCAAGACAAATAACAAAGTAAAGAGATTGGGTGTGAGAGACTCCCCTTGCAGAAGCAATTCGGTTTTCCCCGGCAACGGCGCCAGAAAACGTGTTGCTAGCTAAGTTGACGAGGGAATATCTCCCCGGCAACAGCCAGAAACAATGCTTGTACGTCACACGTCAGTTGGGAACCCCAAGAGGAAGGTATGATGAGTGCAGCAGTAAGTTTTCCCTCAGTATGAAACCAAGGTTTAATCGAACCAGTAGGAAAACGAGGTTGCTTCGAAGGTGTTGGTGAAGGAGTGTAGTGCGGCGCAACACCAGGGATTCCGGTGCCAACGTGGAACCTGCACAACACAATCAAATTACTTTGCCCCAACTTAACAGTGAGGTTGTCAATCTCACCGGCTTGCTGAAAACAAAGGGTTAAACGTATCGAATGGAAATGATGTTTGTTTGCATAAAACAGTAGAGAACAATGATTGCAGTAGATTGTATTTCAGATGTAAAAGAATGGACCGGGGTCCACAGTTCACTAGTGGTGTCTCTCCAATAAGATAACTAACATGCTGGGTAAACAAATTACAGCTGGGCAATTGACAATTGATAAGTGCATATAACATGCATGTGTGAGCTGTGGTGTCTACTATGAGATTCATTTGGGCATTACGACAAAGTACATAGACCGCTATCCAGCATGCATCTATGCCTAAATAGTCCACTTTCCGGTTAACATCCGTACCCCTTCCAGTATTAAGTTGCAAGCAACAGACAATTGCATTAAGTAATGTGCGTAATGTAAACAATACATTCATCCTTGAATAAAGCATTGCTGTTTTACCCCTAGTGGCAACAACACATCTACAACCTTAGAACTTGCTGTCACTATCCCAGGTTAAATAGAGGTTGAACCCAACTATCATGCATAAATACCCCCTCTTGGAGTCACAAGTATTCACTTGGCCAAGGCTTCAACAAGTAACGGAGAGCATGCAAGATCACAAATGACATAGACATGATAATATAATATTCAGCTCCACATAGGTATCAATATAAGTCAGATCCCAGCAAACACAACATGTAGCATTACAATAAGATGATCTTGATCATGATAGGCAGCTCACAAGATCTAAACATGATGGCACAAGTGGAGAAGACAACCATCTAGCTACTGCTATGGACCCATAGTCCAAGGATGAACTACTCACGCATCACTCCGGAGGCGGGCATGGCGATGTAGAGCCCTCCGGTGATGATTCCCCTCTCCGGCAGGGTGCCGGGAAGAGCTTCAGAACCCCCCGAGTTAGGGTTGACGACGGCGGCGGCAGCGAATATGTTCTGGATGAAAGGCTCGGTGTTTTAGGGTTTTCACGTCTCGGGGAATAAATAGGCGAAGGGGCGATGTCGGCGGACCCCCGAGGGGCCCAAACCCAGGCGCGCGGCGGGTGGGCCCGCGCCGCCAGGTGGTTTGGCCACCTCGTGGCTCTCTTCGTCTCTCCTTCGGACTCCGTGTACGTGTTGGAAAAATAGGGACTTGGCCTTTTGTTTCGTGCAATTCCGAGAATATTTCCAGAAGTAACTTTCTGAAACCAAAAACAGCAGAAAACAGGGAACTGGCACTGTGGCATCTTGTTAATAGGTTAGTCCCAGAAAATGCATAAAAGTGATATGAAGTGTATATAAAACATGTAGCAAATGGTATAATATAAGCATGGAACAGCAGAAATTATGGATACGTTGGAGACGTATCAGGCTGCAAGCCCATCATCAGCGCCATCGGCCTCCAACAACCCCGAGTGACTCTAGGTAAGCTCAGGTCCCAAATACATGTCAATACCCACATTTCCACACACATGTTTTGAAACTAATGCTTATAGCTTTCAATCTTGTAGGATTGCATCCATGAGGCCTTCGGTGACTACTGGACTTGTGCTACCTCTGATTTTGTGGCATTCCTGCTAGCTATGAACTAGTGCGATGTATTTTGGACTTGTTTGACCTTGTGTTGTGTGCTTATGAACTTGTGGACTCTATTTGTGAACTTTCGGACAATGTGTGCTATATTTTGTTATATGTGTCTCCTTTCAATGTTCTGGGAGTGATCCAGTGATATAATTGATATATATATGCATATATTGTGTTTAAAATGCAGGAATTTTTAAAAAGCAGGGAAATCTAGCACAATGTAGTATCTTCGCCGTGTGCTATACTCGGCGAACCTGCCTTTGCCGAGTAGGGCACTCGGCGAAGAGGCGCTACAGGTGCCATTTGGCCACCTGGGAACATCCTTCGCCGAGATTTTGCGTTTTGCCAAGACGGGCTCTCGGCGAAGAGGTGCCATATGGTCTCTCCTGGGAGTTTCCTTCGCCGAAACCGGCTGAACACCGGGCTCTCGGCGACATTAAAACACTCGGCGAAGAGATTCCCTTGGCCCTCAGCGATGAATATGCTCGGCGAAGAAATTCTCGACGAAGACGAGAGCCGGCACTTGGCAAAGCGTCCACCCGGCAAAGGAATCAGGCACTCGGCGAAGGCCCATGTCGGCGAAGCCTTCGCCGGCACCCAATTTCTAGGACACGTGGCGCCGCCTGTGCGTTCCTTCTTCTCCAAGCGCCGACACGCCCGGACTCGGCGAAATACTGACACACATCTGACAGTCGACGGACCGGATTACCTTTTCTTCGCCGGGTGTCGGTTAAATTGCTCGGCGAAGACGTTGCCGTGTATACTCGATAGAAAGCACTCGGCGAAGAGGCGTCGCCGAGGTGCTTGTCGCCGAGAGGTCTCTGCCGAGTGCCCCTCTCGGCGAACGTTAACCGAGGTAGATTCCTGTCTTCGCGTGTATTTTGACCACACGGCGAAGAGTGATTTTCCAGTAGTGCGCTGACCCCGCCACTGAGTTGACCAAAATCATTTTCGACATGCCAGGCTGCATGTTGCTAACAGAGTAATCAATAAGCGCGTGTTGTCATGTGGTCTGAATTATTACATTGGTTAGTTATCATCAGATGTACTTCCTCAAGTATTATACGTGAGCGGATATGTTGTATACGTCACGGGTATAGGTACGGTCTTACCGCGTGGTAAGCGCGTTTCCAGCACCCCATGGTAAATAGGCAAGCGGTTAGGTGTCAGCAGCCTGTAGCATCAGTCAGTTTGGTTGTCATGACCGCTCACATAAACTAGTATAGTTTACGGTTTAGATATGCCGTCCGAGATTAGGCCCAAGCAGGACCATCAATTGTAGGGCAATTGTAATTCTCTTCACCCGTTAACGAACAAACATAGACCCGACGCCGCCGCCTCATTGACGAAGCGCGCCACCACCCGACTGGCGGCCGCGGCATCATTGAGGAAGCGCGCCGCTACCGATCGGCCGTCACCCGCAAACGCATCCACCAACGACGCCGTCGAAGCCCCTCTCGGCTCTCCAATGCACCTTGCACGTCGACAGAGGCAACGTCAAACAAAACACCGGAGGTGGATGGCGCCTCGCGCCGACGTCACACGGCACGCCGGACTGCGACGCAGACATCCGTCCTTAACTGGTAGCATACACGTTTTCCAGTTTTGTCGGTTAGCATATTTGTCACACAAGTTTCCGAGATCTTCTTGTACCTGTTTTTGTTCAAAGCACGGGTTAAATCTGTCCCATTATTTTTGTTAAGTGCAACCGATTTTTTTTGTTTTTGAAAGAAAATTCAGTAGCATATACTCCCTCCGTTTCACAATATAAGATGTTTTAGTGTTTTTCCACATGCAGATGCACGCACATGTATCTAGACATGTTTAAGTGCATGTGTCCATCCTTTTTAGTATGAATCTAGACATGCATGTGTAACACCTAAAACATCTTACATTGTGGAACAAAGGGAGTATACTAGTACAATTCTCTGTCTTTACTCATTAGCCTGCTTGGTAGTGAACGCTCAGAAGAGAAGCCAACATTCTCATGGAAATGTCAAAGAAACGACTTTTAGATTCACAGGTAAACAACAACATGTTTATTTACATTGAAGTACATGGGTACCACTCTTACGGGGAGCTAGTCGTGCATAGGTGTTCGTCAGAGGGTACAAAAAAGGAGAAAACTGGCCAATATATTACACTTTGCTTTAGCCAATTGGTGCTTTTCAGTCTCGGCTAGATGATATGTGGGGACTACGCTTTCATTTACATCATTCTGTGCAGAAAAGAGAGTTGACCAAGCTAATATTTGTTTATCCCTAAAGCAATACCATTGTAATGTATGCTTGTGAACCTGCTCTCTTCTTGCCATTTCGTGAGTGTGTTGTGCATTCTGCTCCCTATCCCTTTCGCTCTGGTGATGCCTGGCTAGTCGACTTGGCGACATAGTATTAGGTTGCCCTCGAGACTGAGTGTACACTGAAAGGCCCGACGAGTGTGAGGTGCGGCGTGAGCATCTTTAACCTTCCTCTCCTGCAAAGCCCTCTTTGCTTGGCGACATAGTCATCATTCACCATGTAGTAGCAGCAAATTCACCTTTCAGTGCACCGATAACAGACTCTGCAATTTTAAGGGCTATGCCTTCTTGTAGAAGAACAAGAAGAGTTAAAAGGATAAGATAGTAATCTCTGGTTTAAAGATTGTGACAAAATAACATGTGCTTCTGTTGTGCGAGCTCCAAGGTGTGGCGTCAGAGTGAAATTTTCATGGTGTACTAACTTGCTGTTTTTTTTACGGTGGCTCTTCAAAAAACAACATCAAGTGCTGTCTACTCGCATGGCAAAGCAGTCAGAAAAAGCTATGGCCGCATTTTGGAGCAAAAAATAAGAAGGTGTATTTTTTATGTCATATAACACACTGTACAAAGAATGATGGTATTAGAAGAATCTGAGTAACGACAACTTCTTTACAACAATTGACGAAGGTTTTCACGATCCCATGACAATCTCACTTCCAAAATCAGATAAGAGTTATTTGTTCGGGGGGCTACAGAATCGTTACGAGGGTTGACCTCGGCGAGTTATTAATTGATGTGCTCGGTCGGAGGGTATTGATGTATCTAGGGTTTAAGACTAGGGTTATATATGGATCTTGATGGCAAAACTTCGACGTTAATTCAGCGTAGATGTCTTGATGGGGTCCTTGGTATGTGTATATATGCCTTGGTAGATGTCAAAATCTTGTATGCCTAGGGTTTCCTCCTGCCTTGTACGTAAAGTCTTGATCTTGTAACTTTTCTTCAATGTAGTCCGTGGCGAGGTAATCTTCTCAAAACCTTGATGCAACACGACATGTCTACATCGGTGGAGGAGCTTCTAAAAGCGGATCACCGTCTGTGGGGGGGGGGGGGGGGGGTCTTTGGATGTTGTAAGCCATGAATGGTGCCGCTCAATAGTCTAAACCCATTTTTCTCTGACATCAGTACCCTTCATTGGACGCGGAGAGAGCTAGCACAATGATTCGACCAAGTAATTTAAGCTTTGTTAGAAGCTAATGTTAACTTTATCTTTAACCAAATTAACTCTATACTTGCCAGGCCACAATCAACTCGCGTTGACACTCATCAAGTCGCCACACAACAGCTTGCTAAAGGCCCCAAGAAGGATGATGATAGCAAATGGTCCGCCGATTGCCGACCATTGATTTGTACAAATATTTAACATATTTTACGGATTGGATTGTAATAATAAGTACAATTCAGTCTGTGTATTTAGATGAATCGGTTATTATTTATATTATGATGGACTCGTTTTCTCTAATCAGAGTTAAGCTTTATCTGATGATTTTTTACCTCTGCTAACTGCTTGCTTTATTTTATCATGGCTATTTTCCTATTAGTTAAATCCTAGTTCACTTTTAACCTTTGCTACCATCTTGTCGCAACTATGCATGTGATTCTTCATACACCATCAGAGCTCTACGCCAAAAATTTCCAGGTACGTGTGCTGATCTAGTATATGGTGTTATGATGTTGTTAACTTCAAAAAATTGCGATAAATTGGGGAAACAGAGGAGATTCAGATTAAGTTAAGTTTGCTGGGTTCAGTGACCTTCTACTAATAATATGACATGATTAGATAATACATGGAGTCCATAATTTCATTGTCAGCACTAGGCAACGACGGCAACACCATGGCTAACCTGACCATACACACATAGAACAACAACCACACCGTAGTGGTAAAGATCGGCAACTAGTAATGGAAACTGTGGTCATCGACCGCTGCTTCCTTGATGGATTCGACATGGCTACCGCGGTCGTCGAGCGTGTCCTGATAGTCCCGCAGTGGCATAGCTATAGCATTTAATGAACATCCACCAAGAGGAAAAAAATCATCTCTCTGGGGATGCATATGTGGAAAAAATGCTATTTCACCATGAAATTTTCCCTACCCGGTAATATGTGCACCCCAGATCCGCCACTGGAGTCCCAGAGCCGGAGCTACACCCGCATGACCGCCGGCACGTGACGACAGACCTAGCGCGTCGGCGGCCGAGGGCGACGCCTCAGAGACCTCCAATGATGCGATAGAAGCGGTGCCCCTATGACTCTGCAGGTCCCACGAGCTCCCGCCACAGCAGGCTCCATTTGCGCTCCTTCCCGACGTCGTGCTTCTCCTTTTTTTCGGAATACTTTCACGCCGCCATCCCAGGCCGACTAGAATGTGTAGCGTGCGTCCGCCGAACGCCTTATGACATCCCTTCGACAGCACCCCCGAGATGTTCGGCAGGGCTAGCGGCGCAGCGGGCGCCTTCGCTCCTTCTTGACTCCGACAACGTAGACGTCAAAAGGGAGGAAGGTGACAATGAAGCGGCGACGTGCAGGGCCAAGTGTGTGCGCGACAAAGTGAGGGGAGTGGTAGCTAGGTTCTATTTCCGTAGATACGAGTGAACTCTGCGTTATGAACGACAGCGAATGACTTCTTTGCTCTTGGGCTAGGGCCATCTATGATATTGGGCTGGGGCCCATCTACGACGATGTGCCGAGTACAGAATCTAGTAGTCACAATTTTACCACTAGTACAAACTTTTTCAGCCTTTGGATTACTGAAATTGATTGGCTGTAGTTAATTTGCGGTACCACAAAAGAACTCTAAACAAATCATGAATGTAATATTTTTTCTCGCTATGTAGCATTTCCCTGTGAATCTGCAAAATCTTGCCACACGGTGACACAGGTGCTGGAAGAGAGGTGAAGGTCACAATTGCCAAATAAAACTACAAATGGAGGTTTTCGAAAAGAACATCGCTACATGTTAGCGTAGAAATGATCTGGACCAAATTTGCACGCACATGACTAGTTCACCCCAATTTTTGATTTGTTGCACCAAATTATACCCACCGCGCAAGTTGTTATATGTGCAATGTTATTATGTAAAAGAAACGTGTATGCCACCAGCTAAGAAAAAAAAAAAAGTAAACTCAGCGGTACGTACGACTCTGCATATAGCTCTCTCTAGTTCATCCGAGTATAGCGCACTTGAAACGTTGGTTGCAGTATGTTCAGCATACCCATCATATGGATAATAAATCCTTCCCCAAACTGCAAGGAGGATATGGCATGGCTTCGTGTTGTCTATGCCTCACGGAAGTAACAAAAAATTCGCTCAACTTTACACGAACAAATGCCTACAATATGGGGAAAATTCTGCTCTCTTGTCCTCTTTGCAGCACACGTCTCAAGGGTGGCCATAGGAATTCTTTGCTGTGGCCTTAGAAGAATCACTGCCGAGATTGAGAACACGACACTTGCTGCGTGAAAAGGAGGAATAGCAGGCCGAAGTTAAAAATAATGACTAGTCAGTTTCTACATACCTCTGTCATATTATACTAGCCGGTAACGGGGACGCACGGTGCCCCGGCCCCTGACCCGGATTTGTCGTACGAATCGCGGTTCAGGATCGATGGGAGGGACGATAAGAGTTGGTCACCGGAACGCGTTCCGCGAGAGTTCAGTACTCCACCAAGATTCAAGGCGCGTTTGTGAAATACTGCGTCAGCTGTAATGATGCAAAAAAAATTGCCCGTCTGATTGCCTGGCCGGCCCGCGTTATTGCATAGCATGAACCTCGAAGTAGTTCTCAGCCAGACCTAAAGGAATGGTCAATCTGGCCGTTTTTGCGTGGCCTGCCCTGACGGTTCAAGTTCGCGAACATGGTAGCTGTCAGGTTACGTCTCTTAAAATGCTCCATATAATGTTCATAAATATATTCGATTCAAAATAATTTGTACACAAAATATGTGTGCCGACGAGTAGGTTACATTTCTGTGCTCGTTTTCGAGTTTTGTCGCATGTAACTTTTAAATTTTGGACCGCTGTTTGTCCCCTTTTTGGATGAATTTTATCAAATCCGGCACACTCGGTTGACCGTTTGAATTTTTTTCTTTAACGAGTAGATTCATCTCGCCGTATCCCATAACTTTCGTATTGTAACTTTTCTGTTTCGCATGACATATACGAGTAGATTTTGTATAATATGTATGTACTCGCATTTACACTGTGTTTGATATATGTTCTTCAAACTCTCTCACCTGCGTCTAAACTCCGAGCCGTTATGTGTTTTTCAATCTATGTATCGTTTTCGTTAAACCTCCGCCGCTAGCCGTCATAAACATTGCCGTGTTCATGGTAACCTCCTACCACGACGTGTGCCGCCGAACCACCGTCGTGTCGCGCCGTTACACTGCTCGCTGCTCCTCGTGGTGTGAGGTAAGTTCACCGCTTAGCCAGGTGGTGAGAGTACAAGAAACGTGAGAATACAATCAAACACATGTTTTCCGTTTCCCAGATGCAGGCAAAAAATCAAAACATGCAACCAAATGTAGTGCACAACGTGGCTTTTGTCACGTTTTTCTAGAGCCACGGAGCCAAATGGGCTAAACCGCTTGCGGGTAACCAAACACGCCCTCAGTGACCCCATACGCAAGATCCTCGATTCTACAGGCACGGGAACGGGAGGGAATGGGAAGCTTTCTTCACAGAAGAGACTTACATGGCGTCCATTGCATCCGCAGTCCGCCTTCCGCCCATCATCGACCAAAATGTGAACTCCAGCTTGATGTGGGGATGTACTGCCGTCAACCAAATCATGCACGGATGCACCACCGATAGCCCAGCAGGGACCCGACTGCTTGAAGTTTCGCGCCCGCAGCCCGACGGCTGCCAGACCTAGCTAGGGTTGATCGTCGAGTAGAGGGCGCATGTGCTTAGCTGCCTCATTTCAAACATATCAGGATTTCGATCGGAAACATTGAAACGGCCATGCAAAATTTCCTGGAGGAAGACGAGTAGATGACTCTGCGCTATTTGGTCAAACTTTATTTTTAGAGAATGCTTGTGAAAGTTTTTGTAGCAGTCTAGCAGAAGGCACTCCGATGTTTCCCTAGATTTCTCACGGCATGATTCCTTTCCAATTGGCGAAGAAGGTGGAAACATGGAGTCCATCGTCCCACTCTATCGTTACGGGTTCATCGTCCAGGAGTTGTTTGGAACGTGTTCCCATAATCGAATTGTCGAATGGAAGATGTATACCCCCGTCGATCCCCGTTTATGACCACCGGCGATCCTCGTCCCTGTTCTCGTCCCTCGACCCCATCGACCCGGGAACATGACAACTACTCATATCTAATGCATGGTATGATTCATATAGATCCAGTCAGCCGGAGAGTGGCAATGGTTTGTGCTTGGCAAGAGGGCCTTGGTAAATCGTGCATGACGTACATGGACGGATGCATCTCCTGGACGGCAGTATAGCGACCATTGCTTCTTAAAATCATTTAGTACAGTGCAAAATCACATGATTACATGAACATACACGGGATTGGCGCATCGTCCGCGCCGAAGTGGACTTGGGCCTGGACGGCGGTGCATGCCACGCAATCGATATTTATCTTTTTTTCGAGCGAGGAGCGGCCTGAATCTCGAGCCTAGCGCCATGCGCGATGTGGCCCAGGAACAACCATCAGCCCAGTTCTCTTCACTTTCTCCCGTAAAAAAAAAAGTTCTCTTCACTTTCCAATGGAAAAATTGCTAAGTGTATACAGCCTATATAAAAATTTGAGGCCCCCAAATTTTATGGGTCCTGTGCGGGCCGCACAATTGGCATAGCTATTGGCGCGTTTGGTAGGCTGCATCATTTTTGGCTAGGTCGCATGGACACTGAAAACAAGGGAATCTTTCACCTTTTTGCAGCTAGCATGTTGTTTGGTTACATACGGGAGTCTGTGTTGTGGCTAGCACGGTTCGCAAAGCACCGCAGAGCCAGGCTGCGCGGGAACGCTCAGATCAAGCGTAGTAGCTAGGGCAGGCCCGCGAGTTGCAGCCAGCTGGGAAAGATTCCCTGCCCCCTGCATGGTGCTCTCAGGCTGCATGCATGCGGCATGCAGCCAAAGAAAACAGCAAGCAATGCATGCCCACTAATCCACCTACCACCATGCTACCTACCAAACGATTAGCTGCATGCGTATCTTGCATCATCTCCCATGAGCCATGCCCTCTGGGGCCTGTCCCGTTCTTCTCCTTGGGCCAGGCTGTGAGGCTGCCGCCTACCAAACACGCCCTATGTGTCCGGCCGTGAATGGAGGGCAGCAGCGACCACGTATCTTGTCCCGGGACAACTTGCATAGGATCTAAATCTACGAGATCAATTTTTCTAATACACAAAGGGCGTGTTTGGTAGTCTGTAGATAGGCCGGCCAGGCCCGCCAGCTGCGAACCCGCCGTGATTGGTTGCCTGTATGAGCCGTTTGGCCTGGCTAGCGCGCTGCTCAAAGCAGTCTCGGGCTAGGCCCTGCAGGAACGGCTAAAGCAGCCGTTTTTCTAGGGCCAGGCCGAGCACAGCGCAAGGGAGGCACGCGAGCGTACTCGCGAGAGATGCCGCGTCCCTTCGGGAACACACGCCATTTATTCCCCTCACCGCTCACTCTCCCCCTCTTCATTTCCCCTCACCGCTCGCTCCTCTCCTCTTCTCTCTCCGTCGGTGGCTCCATTTCCGGCGGCTCATCTAGAGCACCGCCGCGAGTATCTTCGATAGCAGACGCCGGGTCGCCAACTCCCCATTGTTCCGTGCGGAGGAGCTTCATCCCCATGTCGGCAGCACCGCGTCATCTCATCTTCCTCAAGGACTTCGTCAATGGCGGTAAGAGCATCCCTAGCCCTTGTATGCCTCGTAACCGTCACAGATCTGTAGATCCATTGATGTTCGTCTGCTTACATTGACATGCACGGTAGATCTAGGGTTCGATGTGCGTCAAATCTTCGATGTATTGGTTATGGAGTAGGGTTTCTAGTTGTGGCCTGTGATGAACACTTCTCGTAGGCCTTGGGCAACTATACCGAACTTGTATACGTGCTCGTGCGGTGCCCTCCTTTCGGTATAGTTGCTCCAGGTCTACCATGTATTTCTGTTCTTGGCTCAGTAGTATCATCTCTTCCATTTGTCAAATGCAATTCTGAGGCCCAAATTTTAATGTCCTACAGTTGATTTGTGATTTGTATGAACTTTGATACCAATGAGCCGATGATTACACCGTGGCAGGACACAAGTGTGCAAGGAGATGATTCTGCATAGGACCTTGAGCAATGTACAACCACATTTGTTGTGCATACCACTTGGTCATGCACAGAGTCATCTCCCTGATATGTTTGTTTGCTATTTCATATGAGGCTTGAATTGTGAAAGTTTTGCCAATGATGAAGGGTTTTATATTTGTGAGTCATATGTGGCACTGTAATCACAAGGCAGCCACCAAAATTAAGAAGCATGCACAACTTTACTTGTGTCTTCTACTTGGTTTTGTTGGTTGTCATGCGGTGCATACTATTGTTCGACAACTGACTATACTATCTAACTGAGGCATCTGATGAGTTGTTCTAGATTGAGTTTGTTTGCTCAAAACCGTTGATTACAATGTGGCATAACATATGTGCAGGGAG
The DNA here is from genome assembly GCA_947311845.1 of Poa pratensis. Taxonomy (NCBI): domain Eukaryota; kingdom Viridiplantae; phylum Streptophyta; class Magnoliopsida; order Poales; family Poaceae; genus Poa; species Poa pratensis. Next base: position 31,925,707 of record CAMZMU010000078.1, on the reverse strand, counting down.
GCGACTTGCATAGGACCTTGAGCGATGTACAAGTACAATTCTTGCGCATACCTCTTGGTTCTATATAGAGTCGTCTCCCTGAGATCTCTGTTTGCTATTTCTTATGAGGCAAATTCCTTTGACGTCTCTTTTAGGTCTGTGATGATTTCTGTTAGAGCTGCCACCTGCTGACTGCCAACAAAAGTATGAAGAAGCCACAATCAGATGTGACTGCTCTTTTCTTTTGCTAGCTAGTCAGTAGGCGCAAACATGGCTCTACATGTTCTGAGACCAACGAACATTTCTTTTGCATATGATTTTGTGTTGCATTTTGAAGCGAATGATTTAACCGTGCCATGTTCAATATAAGGGGATTAGCTACAGAACCGGGTAGTTTTTACATTTCACCAATTCTTGTATTGCTACCTAGTTCTGTGGTGAATCCCTTTGCCCTATGTTGGCAACGTATTATACGAGGCTTGTAGGTGCATCTTTGCATTGAAGAGGTGTCTTCTAGTATCTGTTGCTGTGCACAAGTAAATTTCTTTGTGCATGATACTTGGTACTAAGAGATCATCTTTTGAGTGCATCTTATTTTGGTCAATGTTTGGTATAGCATTTGTAACTAATATGTTCAAAGCTTTTCCCCTACCCTTTTTTGACATGTGACACACTTCTTTGTACTAAGCATTCGAATCTCAAGGCCCCTATGGACGTGGCTGAGATTGACATCGTGTTCAAAAGAAGAAAGGCAACATATGGGTGGATCAAGAATGTGGTGTCCCCTAACCACTTCATCAAAGTGCTCCTCGCACCTGGATTAGGGGTCCTCCCAGTTCCTGAAGCCTTCAGGCCCTACTTGGGCGATGTGCCTGGCGACATCACGCTCAGGACGAACACAGGCTGCATTTGGACAATCACCGTGGCTGATATCAATGGGAGAGCATGCCTCCAAAAGGGATGGGCAGCTTTTGCCATAGCTCATTGCTTGCAGCTTGGCTACGTCCTCGTGTTCAAGAAGCTCGGTCGAATGGACTACAAAGTGATCATCTTTGACAACTCAGGCTGTGAGCTGGTGACGATGTGCCCTGATCACCCAACGAACTTCAGGAAAGACGACGACTAAGCTAGTGGATTGTGGATCTGTTAACATCAGACTATGTTTGAAACCTGTTTTATGCGACTTGTTTATCTGGATTCTTGTACTTGTTTAAGAAGATGTCTGCTATTCTGCTATGTGCATTATGTTTGCCGTCTGTTATGCTATGTAGGTTCTAGTACTTGTTTAAGAACATATTTACTTGTGCAGCGGTTGGTAACCTCACAAAAGGAAGAAGAGGTTACCGCAGCAGCAACTTTGCATTCAACCAAACACAACGTAGCTGCATTAGGGCATACAAAGGATATAACCAAATGCCCAACACCATGGGCTCAGTCCATGCCACGTTCTTTGTTGCAGCCTACCAAACGAACCACACAACATGACTCAGAGCCCGTATTTGCTTAGCAGGGCCCCGTGTAGCCTGCCCCCGCAGAGCTCCGAAAGAGCTGCAGCCTACCAGACACGCCCAAAATATGTTTAAATATTCTCAAAAAAATGGACAACACACATCTAGGTCATATATGCAACTTCAAAAATTTGCTGCTTCAAATTCGACCTACACTTAGAGAACCAAAAAAGAGAAATTTCAGTGCCAATAGTGTGAAACGCTATTCACCCAAACCTGACACTATCCACGATACAATTTAGTTATTTTGTTTCTCTACCTGTAGGTCAAATTTTGTGCTCAAATTTTATGGAGTTGTTGAAACAGCATGTAGATATGTTATATAATTTTCCTAGATTTTTTAACAATGTCCAAATAGGATTTTTATGACTTGATCATATGATCTCACCTAAAGGAGAGATCCTATACAAGTCATCCCCTCCTTGTCCCCCATGTCGTCGACAACTGGAGATCCTATATAGCGCACGTGAGCGGCGCTACCCGCCCCCACCTCGTAAAGGAAGCGTTTCATGGGTGATACGTCTCAAACGTATCTATAATTTCTGATGTTCCATGTTGATATTATACCAATTTTTACATGTTTTATATACACTTCATAGCATTTTTATGCATTTTCTAGGACTAACCTATTAACAAGATGCCACAGTGCCAGTTCCTGTTTTTTGCTATTTTTGTATTCCAGAAAAGCTAGTCTGGAAATATTCTCGGAATTGGACGAAACTTGGACATAACCTCCTATTTTTCAACATGTACACGAAGTCCAAAGGAGAGACGGAGGGGAGCCACGAGCCAGCCACACCATGGAGCGGCGCGGCCCCCCCAACCGCGTCGTGGGGTGGTGTGGGCCCCATGGGCGTCTCCAGCCGCCGCCCTTTCGCCTATTTATTCATCTTCACGGGAAAACCCGAGATACCCGAGCCATTATCCACGAAATGTTCCAAAGATGCCGCCGCCGTCAACCCTAGCTCGGGAGGGTACAAAAGCTCTACCCGGCACCCTGCCGAAGAGGGGAATCATCACCGGAGGGCTCTACATCACCATGTCTGCCTCCGGAGTGATGCGTGAGTAGTTCATCCTTGCACTACGGGTCCATAGGAGTAGCTAGATGGTTGTATCTCCACTTTATGCTATCATGTTTAGATCTTGTGAGCTGCCTATCATGATCAAGATCATCTTATTGTAATGGTACATGTTGTGTTTGCTGGGATCCAATGAATATTGAATACTATGTCAACTTGATTATCAATCTATCTTATATGTTATTTATGATCTTGCATGCTTTCCGTTACTAGTAGATGCTTTGGCCAAGTAGATGCTTCTAACTCCAAAAGTGAGTATTTATGCTAGATAATGTGTTCATGTCTCCGGTAATCTGGGAGAGTGACAACAACTTCTAAGATTGTGGATGTGCTGTTGCCACTAGGGATAAAATAACCGATGCTTAGATTAAGGGTGCGCCGTTAGGTCTAATGCATTTGTTTACATTACGCACATTACTTAATGCGATTATTCGTTGTTTGCAACTTAATACCAACGGGGAACTCGGTATGACAACCTGGAGGTGGATTATTAGTCATAGACGCTATTGGATAACGGTCTATGTATTTTGTCGTAATGCCCACATGAATATCATAGTTATCATCATGTCATATATATGCGTTGTCATGCGCTCAATATTTTGTGAATTGCCCAGCTGTAATTTGTTCACCCAGCATGTTAGTTATCTTTTATGGAGAGACACCACTAGTGAACTGTGGACCCCGGTCCATTCTTTTACACTGATAATACAACCAACTGCAAACATTGTTCCTTTTCATTCTATGCAATTTACTACTGTTTTCCACACCATACGTTTAATCCTTTGTTTTCAGCAAGCCTGTGAGATTGCCAACCTCACTGTTTCGTTGGAACAAAGTAGTTTGATTGTGTTGTGTGCAGGTTCCACGTCGGTCGCCGGATTCCCTGGTGTTGCGCCGTGCCATATTCCGTCACCAACAACCTTCAGAAGTGATTTCTTGCTCCTACTGGTCCGATTAAACCTTGGTTTCATACTGAGGGAAACTGCTGCTACACTGCTTCATACCTTCCTCTTGGGGTCTCCCAACGAACGTGCGATCCACGTCATCAAGCATTTTTTCTGGCGCCGTTGCCGGGGAGCAAGAGGATTTCTGCAAGGGGAGTCTCTCGCTTCCAATCTCTTTACTTTGTTATTGTCTTGCTTAGTTTATTTTTTTATCTTGTCTTGTTTGCCTCATTTACCAAAAACAAAAAAATTAGTTTTCTGCATCTAGTTTATTTCGGTTTGTTATTATGTCTAGTTGTTTACTTGATATCAATGGTTTCTCTCTTTGAAACAAAATCGTGTTGGCCAAGTGGGTTCACTGATGATCAACAAAATTATTATAAGGAATACCGCTTTTCTAAAAAAAGGGTACATTTATGGAAACAAATAAGTACATTGAATTATTTTGCTAAGAACTTGTGCTCTACTTATGATGAATCCTATAGTTTTAATGAATCATTATGTTGTAGAAGGCATAAACACCTCCCTTTCCAATGTGATTATAATGATAATGAAACCTTGGCTGCTTATGCTAAAGGAAACTATGACTTTGATAATCTTGAACAAATTGAAGAATTTGTTGTTTTTAAGGGTGCCTATGAAATTGCTGCTTTGCTTAAAAATAGAGATGAAGCTCCTTATAAATCTGATACCTTTTTTATACTTGGATATTGTCTTGAGTATTATAATAATAATCCTTATATTGCTGAATTTCTTGAGAAAACTTATTCTCGAGAACAACTTGTTACCTTCCAGGAACCTGCGGAAGAAGAAACTGCAACAACACCATCTCTCGGTTGGATGAGATTGAGGAATCACGTGCTTTACATATTACTGAGTGGAACTTCCGCAATATTATTAAAAGGAAGCTCACCCATCTTCTGCAATGTAAGCATGAATACTGGAGAAAGCGATGTACAGCTAAATGGACAAAATTCGGTAGTGAAAACAAAGCATACTTCCACTCGATGGCTACTGTCAGATACAGAAATAACTCCATCACCTCACTCCAACTTCCAGATGGTTCCATTGTCACTGAACATCATGCTAAAGCTGGACTGCTTAGACAAGCTTTCAAGGATCGATTGGGCACTTCTATACCTATTGATCCTGGTTTTAATTTTGGCAATCTTCTGGACTCTCAAGATGGTTTAAGCTGTCTGACAGAACCATTTACTAGCACAGAGATTGATGCTGTGGTAGCCTCGTTGCCTACTGATAAATCATCAGGCCCTGATGGATTTAATGGATTGTTTCTCAAAATTTGTTGGCCCATCATCAAGTCAGATTACTATCGGCTGTTTGATGAATTTTGGAGTGGCACTGTAAATCTCCAGAGCATCAATGATGCTTTCATTACACTGATTCCTAAGGTCCATTCACCTAAAAGTCCCAATGATTAGCGCCCTATATCATTGCTCAACTCTAGTTTCAAATTGCTTACTAAAGTGTTGGCCAACCGACTTCATACTAAGATTCTTGGTATTGTGCACAAGAACCATTATGGATTCCTCAAATCCAGGACCATTCAGGACTGTGTGGCATGGGCATATGAGTATATTCATCAGGTTAAACAATCAGGCACCCCTGCAGTTATACTTAAGCTTGATTTCACCAAGGCATTTGATATGATTGAGCATCAAGCGATCATAGAGATTCTGAAAGCACATGGTTATGATGTTAGATGGATAAGCTAGATTCAGTCCATTTTTACTACTGGGACCTCATCAGTTCTATTGAATGGTGTGCCAGGGAAAAAATGTGCTTGCAAACGAGGTGTGCGACAAGGTGATCCGTTGTCTCCAGTATTATTTGTTGAAGGTGCAGATTTATTACAAACCATGATCAACAAAATCTCAGGAGAAGGATTGATCATGGCACCGCTTCCCATACCTGACATGGACTTCCCTATAGTGCAGTACACAGATGATACATTATTAATCTTGCAAGCATGTCCTGCTCAGCTTAATATACTCCGTAGCCTACTTCATCAATTCACTGCAGCTACCGGGCTTTCGGTGAACTACTCAAAATCTTGTCTGATGCCTCTGAATATCGATAATGACATGCTTCAATTTCTTGCGGGGGTATTTGGGTGTGATACTGGAACATTGTCGTTCCCGTACTTGGGGCTCCCCTTGGGTACTACCCGACCCACTATTGCTGATCTTACACCTTTAGCTGATCAAGCAGAAAGGAGACTGAATGCTTGTGCCAGATTTCTTGACTATGGGGGCAGGCTAACACTTGTACAGTCGGTGCTGTCCTCACTGCCGACACACTACCTATGCTCATTGAAACTCCCCAAAGGCTTCATTAAGATCTTTGATCGTGCTAGACGACACTGCTTGTGGGCTAGAGAAGAAGGTACTGGCACACCCCACTCACTCGCTGCATGGCAATTGGTTTGCAGACCAAAAAATCATGGAGGTTTAGGAGTCACCAACCTTGAAGTTCAGAATAAGGCATTACTGATGAAGCACTTGCATAAATTTTTCAACAGAACCGACACCCCCTAGGTTCAATTAGTTTGGTCGCTATATGAACCAGGCCCTCCACATGCCCAAACTCTGAGAGGCTCATTCTGGTGGAAAGATGTCTTTAGTCTGATGGACCTATACAGGAGTATCACTAAATCGGAAATTCATAATGGTGAAGGTACCCTGTTTTGGAAGGACTTCTGGCACGGTACAAATCTTCTCTGCGATAGCTACCCCCAACTCTACTCCTATGTACTCAATGAGGATACATCGGTAGCTCAGATGATGCACTTGACCCAGCTTGGAGACACATTTGCTATCCCTATCTCGGTTCAAGCATTTGATCAGTATGAGCAGATCAATGAGGTATTGACCAGTTTTGACCAAACCAATCTTGAACCTGATGTCAGAACATACATATGGGGTGGCACCAAGTACACGGCTGCAAAACTTTACAAGTTCCTTTTTGCCCAAGTTGGCTGTGATGAGAGGATGAAAGATATCTGGAAATCTAAATGCATCCATAAACTTAAAGTGTTCTTGTGGCTGATGTATCATGACAGACTAAATACAAAGGATCTCATGATCCGAAAACACTAGAATGTAGAGGGGGGCCCGAACTGTGTGCTATGTGATAGAGGTGAACGGGAGACTCGAGATCATCTATTCTTTCGATGCCCATTTGCTGCAGTATGTTGGGATACTGTAGGGATCCAATGGAATTTATCGACCCACCTTTTCGGTATGATAGGGGCAGCCAAGGGATCATATATAGGACCTTGTTTCCTGGAGGTTTTTGCTTGTGCCAGATGGAACATTTGGAAGATGAGAAACGACCTGATTTTTCAGCAGATTCAACCCACGGTGGGGCGATGGAAAGCCAAATTCCAAAACGACGTTTATTTACATCATTATCGTGTGTTAGGAGCAGATGTGCAACCATTGTTGCAGTGGCATAGTGCCAATTTTTGAACACCAGAGTAGTTTTTCTTTTCGGGCATAATATGTTTACTTCCCTCACCTTCCACCGCCCTGATGTAATTTCCATTGTACTCACCCCATCATTAATATAAAATTTAACCATAGGGATTTTTCCCTATGGTCCTGGTGTTCAAAAAAAAAAGAAGAAGAAACTGCTGAAGCTGAAAACTCATTGGATGAAAAAGAGGAAGAGAGTGATGAACAAAAGGAGGAAGAGTGGATTAACCCATGCCTACCTTCTAATGAGAGTAACTCTTTATCTCTTACACTATTTGATTGCCATCCATGCTTACCAAAGGAGGATGAATGTTATGTTCCTATGGATTCTCTTGAAATATTCCTATGAATGAAACTTGTGGAAATGATTATGCTACTGTTATTTATGATAATCCATGCTATTTTGATAAGTCTTATGATAATCCTCTATTTATTCCTAATTTCAAAATGCATGGTAATGAGAAAGTTTTCTTAGAAAATGTTTATGGTAAAGCTCTAGATGATGGTCCTATGTTGCTTGATAATATTAATTGTACTATTACTGAAAATTGGATTGGAGAGGTATTGACTTTAGCTAAATGGAGTCCCATACCTTTTGAGAGTGATCAATCATCTTGTTTTAATATTGTTAAAAGTGGGTTTGGAGATGTCATGACTTTAATTAATTTTGATTCCACTATTTTTGAACTTGATAAAAATTATGTGTTTGTAGATCATGAAAATAATTCTTTATGTGATAGTTATATTGTTGAGTTTGTTCATGATGCTGCTGAAAGTTATTATGAGAGAGGAAAATATGGTTGTAAAAGTTTTCAAGTCACTAGAACACATCTCTTCATGTTGAAAGTTTTGAAGTTATATTTGTTTCATTTTTCTATGCTAGTTGCTTTATGATTAAATAATTTATTTTGTTATAAGATTCCTTTGCATAGGAAGTGGGTTAGACTTTTCAACTCTTATTCCTATGAGAGTATCATTAAAATTATCATGCCTAGCTAAAAGGTTTTAAAGAAAAGCGCTTATGGGAGACAACCTATTATTTTATTTCTGCAATTTTTCTTTTCTTTTTGAGTCAAGGTGTTGTTTACTTCTGTAACAATTCCTTTGTATCTTTATTTTATCGCATTGTTGTGCCAAGTGGAGCCTCTAATAGGAAGATGATGCTAGATTTAGATTTCTGCGCAGGAACAGATTTCTGCTGTTCACCGTTTTACTTCTGTAAAATCACAGAAAAATTATTTAAATCCGCAAATTTTTGTGCGTGATCCTCAGACATGTACGCATCTGTCGTTAGTTTTGTATTTTTTGATCTGAGCAACGTAAGTGCCTCGAAAAAATTCGTATTTACAGACTGTTCTGTTTAGACAGATTTTGCCTTTTATTTTTCGCATTCTCTCTTTTACTAGTGTTGACTGTAATTCTTTTTGAGGGTGAAGAGCTTCACATAACATCAGTGACAGTAGTTAATGTTAAAAGTAACGGTCATGTTTGTGTCCTTATAGAACATGTGAGTTTTTGATTGTGCACTAACCCTCTAATGAGAATTACTCTGAGTTTGGTGTGGCGGAAGTTTTCAAGGGTCAAGAGAGAAGGATGATATAATGTGATCAAGAAGAGTGAAGAGCTTAATCTTGGGGATGCTCCCATGGATCACCCCATCATATTTCAAGAAGACTCAAGCGTCTAAACTTGGGGATGCCCAAGGCATCCCCTTCTTCATCAGCAACTTAGCAGGTCATCTCTAGCGAAACTATATTTTAATTCTTTCACATCATATGTGCTTTACTTGGACCGTATGTGTGCTTTTATTTTCAGTATTTTATTTTTCTTATGGTCAACTTGATTGGACCCTAGCATTCTTGATTGGGAGAGAGACACGCTCCACTTTTTCATATGAATACTCCTATTCTTCACTTATACTTGTTGAGTATTCTTATCTAGCTATTGCTATGTTTTTAGCTCCTGTTTTTCATGCATCTCTTATTCAGAGCTGTTAGTTCTTTTAAAGAAAGTACTCTCTTGATTCACTTATAATTGTTTGGAGAGTTTATGTTGAAATAAATTGATTGTTGTTTGGTTGGAACAGAAAATATTGCATGTGGTAGATGGTATAATGGAAAAAACTTACATATTCTTATAGATCACTGTATTGGATAATTTGATACTTGTCAATTGTTTTGAGTTATCAAGTAGTTCATGTTTAAGCTTTTGTATCATATAGTTAAAACCTATTAATGAAAAACTACCGTAAAGCTCTTTGAAATTTGGTTTGCATGATTGGTATCTCTAAGGTCTAGATATTTTCTAGTAAAAGGATTTGGTTAACAAGGAAGACAGTGTAGAGTCTTATAATGCTTGCAATATGTTTTCATATAAGTCTTGCTGTGTCGGTTGATATCATGTGTTTGCTTCAAATAACCTTGCTAGACTAAACTCTGTACTGAGAGGGAATGCTTCTCGTGCATCCAAAACCTTGAGCCAAAATCCATGCCATTTGTGTCCACCATAACTACCTATATTTGGTATTTCCTTGCCACTCCAAGTAAAATTTTCATGTGCTACCTTTAAACTATTCAAAAATTATTACTCCTAGTTTGTATCAATGTTTACCAAGCTCATGAGGATGGGGTGGATGTCTTTATGTCAACTGTCAAACAGACTTTACCACCGGACTAGCGGCATATACATCCGCTTATCCATTAATTTTGCAAAAAAAGCTGGCAAATGGGGTGCCCAGTCCCAATTAATTACAACTTTAACCGCTTAATTCTCTTCACATTTTTGCCCTGATTTATCAGTCAAGCAATGACAAACAGTGAAATATCTGCATGTGTAAACAAAAGAGAAGATGGATGATCTGCCTTGCTGGTAGAAATAACGTCCTTCATGGGAGCCGCTCTTAAAAGTCTGGTTGGCAGGGGTCATATTGTACTTTCCATTTTCTGATTCGTTGACAATTAACAAACACCTCCCAAAACTTATTTTTACTCTCTATATGATTTCAAAAACTTAAAAAGCTCTAGCACATGATTTAATCCCTGCTTCCCTCTGCGAAGGGCCTTTCTTTTACTTTTATGTTGAGTCAGTTTTCCTACTTCTTTCTATCTCAGAAGCAAACACTAGTGTCAACTTTGGTGCAACAATTTTTATATGCTTGTATATTGCACTCATTATATTGCTTTGTGTTGACAAATATCCATGAGATATATATGTTGAAAGTTGAAAGCAATTGCTGAATCTTAAATCTTCCTTTGTGTTGGTTAAATACCTTTTACTTAGAATCTATTGCTTTATGAGTTAACTCTTATGCAAAACTCTTTGATGCTTGTCTCGAAAGTACCATTCATGAAAAGTTTTTGCTTATATGATTCAGTTGTTTGCTCATTATCTACTTGCTAGCAAACTATAGACCATTGACCTGGATCACTTCATTCATAACATGTGCTTTACAATACTATTTGATCAAGATTATGATGGTAGCATGTCACCACAGAAATTATTTCATTTTTATCATTTTACCTACTCGAGGACGAGTAGAACTAAGCTTGGGGATGCTTGATACGTCTCAAACGTATCTATAATTTCTGATGTTCCATGTTGATATTATACCAATTGTTACATGTTTTACATACACTTCATAGCATTTTTATGCATTTTCTGGGACTAACCTATTAACAAGATGCCACAATGCCAGTTCCTGTTTTCTGCTATTTTTGTATTTCAGAAAAGCTGTTCTGGAAATATTCTCGGAATTGGACGAAACCTGGACAGGACCTCCTATTTTTCCAACACGTACACGAAGTCCAAAGGAGAGACGGAGGCGATCGAGGAGGGCGCCACACCCTAGGGTGGCGTGGCCACCCCTCCAACCGCGCCGTGGTGGGGTGTGGGGCCCTCGGGTCGCTCCAGCCACCGCCCTTTCGCCTATTTATTCATTTTCACGGGAAAACCCTAGACACCCGAGCCTCCATCCACGAAAAGTTCCGTAGCCGCCGCCGTCGTCAACCCTAGCGCGGGAGGGTTCTGAAGCTCTTCCCGGCACCCTGCCGGAGAGGTGGATCATCACCGGAGGGCTCTACATCAACATGCCTGCCTCCGGAGTGATGCGTGTGTAGTTTATCTTTGGACTACGGGTCCATAGCAGTAGCTAGATGGTTGTTTCTTCACTTTATGCTATCATGTTTAGATCTTGTGAGCTGCCTATCATGATCAAGATCATCTTATTGTAATGCTACTTGTTGTGTTTGCTACGATCCGATGAATATTGAATATTATGTCAAGTTGATTATCAATCTATCTTATATGTTATTTATGATCTTGCATGCTTTCCGTTACTAGTAGATGCTTTGGCCAAGTAGATGCTTGTAACTCCAAGAGTTAGTATTTATGCTAGATAGTGGGTTCATGCCTCCGATAATCTGGGAGAGTGACAACAACTTCTAAGATTGTGGATCTGCTGTTGCCACTAGGGATAAAATAACCGATGCTCAGATTAAGGGTGTGCCGTTAGGTCTAATACATTTGTTTACATTACGCACATTACCTAATGCGATTATCCGTTGCTTGCAACTTAATACCAACGGGGAACTCGGTATGACAACCTGGAGGTGGATTATTAGTCATAGACACTGTTGGATAACGGTCTACGTATTTTGTCATAATGCCCACATGAATATCATAGTAATCATCATGTCATATATATGCATTGTCATGCGCTCAATATTTTGTCAATTGCCCAGCTGTAATTTGCTCACCCAGCATGTTAGTTATCTTTTATGGAGAGACACCACTAGTGAACTGTGGACCCCGGTCCATTCTTTTACACTGATAATACAACCAACTGCAATCATTGTTCATTTTCATTCTGTGCAATTAAACACTATTTTTCACACCATACGTTTAATCCTTTGTTTTCAGCAAGCCAGGAAGATTGACACCCTTCATGCTTCGTTGGGACAAAGTAGTTTGATTGTGTTGTGTGCAGGTTCCACGTCAACAGCCGAACTCCCAACTGGATCTGATAACCTTGGTATCTTACTGAGGGAAACTTGCTGCTGCACTGCTTCATACCTTCCTCTTGGGATCTCCCAACGAACATGTGTCCCACGTCATCACTCAGCTTCCTGAGAGAAGGATGTTGAAGCTTTCGACCCCATACATTAGTAAATAGAGTTACAATTGTTAAGTACATGTGCTAAAACAAGAACACTATGAATTTAAGAAAAACTGAAATGATACCTTACCTATGTCTTGAGGTGGCTCTTATTGATGAACCGGAACAGCTAATACGTCTCAAACGTATCTATAATTTTTTAAGTTCCTTGCTTGTTTAATACAAATTTGACAAGGATATACATCTCGCGTACCCTACCATAAGAGTACCTGGTGCACGTGTCGACTAAGGCCCAACTATCAAAAGCCTACATGAAGCACATGACGAAAGGCCCAACAAGATGGAGTATCCTCCAAGATTAGACATAGGCATAGTCAGTTTAGGCTTTCCTTACATGTAATCTGGGTCGGTTACGAACTCCCGAGACCCAGCCTATTATATAAAGGTTGGGAGGGCCGCCGATCCAGGACAAGCAATACTCGAACCACCAAAAGCCCTAGCGAGATCGACATCTCGCCGGAGCCTCCCTGTAACCGCATAATCTCACACGATCAATACCAGACAAGCAGGAAGTAGGGTGTTACTCTCCGGAGGCCTGAACCTGGGTAAATCTTTGCCTCTGTTTGTCAGCCGACGAAACTACCAGTACTACCACGTTCTCTCCCCATAATCTGAACCCTAGGTCCTTAACCATGGGATTTGATGAGTTAACGGCAACTCGCTGATCGCATCCACGAACGGCAACTCACCGGCTGCATCAACTAACCAGAACTCGCCGAATCGGCGGCACACGGCAACTCGCCGACTCACTCGACAAACGGCAGCATGCCAACTTCACCTGCAAAAAGCACATCAGATCCTCTGATGGACTTCGAGCCACACTTGCCAGAATTCCAGGAGACGTTCACTGATCTCGAGTTAGGTTTGGGTTTAACTGTTGGTTCGTTCAATTTTTTCGTAAACAAGCTTGGTGTGCAGGACTTGACAGATCCACGCCAACTCGTGACTTCCCCACCCGAGGCTCCATCGGTTGCGGCTCCTTCGACTACGAATCCATCAACTGCGTCCATTGTCGGGGGAATACTTTCAGGATTAACCCGCGGCCCAGTGCGACTTACTTTACTCGCACGGAAAAAGGCCCACTTGGGAGCAAGCCCAATATTGAACCGCCATAAGGGAAAGTTCTAGAAGATATATCCCGGAGGACGTGAAGACCAAGTAGTCTCCGAGTAGGCCTCTGTGGGCATATTCCTTGTGGGGAAGTTTCCTTTGTAACCTAGCGAGCCTCTTTGTATATAAAGATGACTCGCAGGACTTAGAACGGGTCAAGCTATCAAGCCCTAAACCCTAGCTCATACGGCGAGTACCAGATCGGATCGCCTCCATTGTAACACCTCTATTATCATATCAATACCAATCTAGGGTAGGCAGGAAGTAGGTCTTTTACCTCACATTGAGGGGGCCGAACCTGGGTAAATCTGTGTTGATCTTTGTTCCTGCGATCCCAAGCTCGGAGATGCTTGACTCGCATAATCCCACACCTACGAAGTCATCTATGACACCTGACGTGACAAACCCACGACAGTTGGCGCCCACCGTGGGGCCTGCGGTCAAGAGCGTCACGTTCCGCGCAGGATCCATGAAGGGAGCTGAAGATCTTGTTGTTGGCCGTATCATCACGGTCAATGGTACACCCCTCATCGATGATGCAAGTTGGGGGCCGGAAGCAGATTACTTGGAGACTGGCCACGTCATCCCCTTTGGATCCATCAACGTCTTCGTCGGTTTCATTGGCGGCGAGTCAGAGGATCCATCGCAGCATGGCGACTCAGAAGAAGGAGTCGCGGTGAGAGTGGACCAAGAAGAAGGATCTATCAACCACGAGTCGCTGCCTCTCGAAGACGAAGATGGCCAATCCATTGAGTATGTCCTTGAGGAAAGGCTATGCGGAGACCCTGTGGATAGTGGCTCGCCCTCTGAAGAAGATCGGCACGTGGAAGGGGTCTACAGGACCACAGAAGCATACGAAGGGCTGGGCATGCCACCAGGCAGCTTAGCCCCCACACCGCCGGAAGCAGCAGAACAAGCCGCGCTAGACGCATCAGGAGTCGCGGCCTCAGGAGTCGCAAACAGAGAGACCCCACCGGGAGTCACGCATGCGGAATCAGGGTCAAGGGTAACCCCCAACGCAGCAGTCACGCCGCCACAGGGAAGCGTGTTGTTTACGCCAATATCTGCGGTGAACGCGGCTGCTAGGGTGACAGAATTGGAGGCTACGAGGATCGGGCTGTACGATGAAGTCCAGAGAATCGCAGATGAGATAGCCAGGCTGGCGCGTGAGGAACAGCGCCTCCAACAGGAGCAATTGCGACTCATTGAGGAAACCAATACTCTGCAAGGAATACAGGCCACCTTGTCACACAGACGCCACACGAGTCGCCTGCAGCCAGGAACAGTAAACCCCATGGAGCTGTTCCAATCACCTACCGCTGAACCAGCAATTGCAGTCCCGTCAGCCGCCGCCAACACGATCCCATCAGTCGCCACCAACACGGCGCACCCGGTCGCATGGTTAGGGGTCGCACAACCATCAGTCGCGGTACCCGCATGCATGGCACCATCTGCCATGGTTATGCGGTCCGCGGCCCCGTTAGCTGCGCCCCCGGTTCAAGCAATCACTGTGCCATCAATCGTACCAGCGGCTCCATCTTTCGCAGCACCGAGAGTAGCGGAGATACCTGGATCAAGGGCCATAGTACAGGCTAACAACAGGGCCATGATGCCCCCGCCATTGACGCAGCCAACCTTTGCTCAGCAATCGCCACAGCAACCTCAAAGGTTCCACACGCCGCAGGGGCATTATGTTAGCCCTGTGGAGAATCTCTTTGCGGCCACAAACATCTTGGCCAGATTAGCGCCAGCAGGAAACACGCCAATGGACAGAGAGGCACGGCGCGCCATTGAGATGCTGAGCACAGCAGTAATACAGCAGGCGAATATGTCCGAACACGCAGGACGGCTGCACTCCTCCCCTTACAATAGCAGAACAACGGCGGAGAGAAGCATCCACGCGGAGTCGCCACACGTTGCAACCTCGAGTTCGGCTAGGCGACGAAGGGAAGATCAACCTGCGGCTCAAAATCAACCTCAGTAAATTCAACCCACAGAGATTGTGTAGCCACGCACGACGGCTAATCCAATAGGAAGGCCAGCCTCATCCAACCTATCGTCGCGACTCAAAAGGCCCAGTCTGTTTCAGCGAAAGAATCAGGTCTGAACCGTTTCCTGCAGATTTCAAAGGGCCTCACAAAGTCGCCAACTACAACGCCAGCTTGGACCCTGTTACTTGGCTCAACAATTACGAGATGGGCATGAGCATCCTAAATGCATCCGAAGAGATCTGCGCACGTTACCTAAACATGATGTTAGAAGGCGCGGCCCACATATGGCTACAAAATTTGCAACCAAATTCAATAAGCTCTTGGGATGAGATGAAGGAAGCTTTTATCAAGAATTTCCAAGGAACATGCAAGCGACTCTGTAGCATAGAGGACCTTGAGCGTTGTGTACAGAAGGAAGGCGAGTCAAGTCGCCACTGGATGAGAAGGGTCGCAGAGATCATACATTCCTCAAACAACATACCACCCAGTTCTGCAGTCCTTGTCATGGAGAAAAATTGCAAATTTGAGCCGCTAGTCCACAAACTAGGTTGCATGAAGGATAAAGTCAAGAGCCTAAGCGAGGTAATGGCGGCGGCCAACAAGTATGCTAGCTCGGATAAAACTAGGGATGCATCTGATGGGGAGGAAGAGGAAAACACTGGCAAGGGAAAGAAGGCCAGTAGCAAGCCTCAACAACAGCAAGCTAGCAATGGCAATACGAGTTATAACAAGCGCAAAAACGAGGAAGGAAACTCATGGTTAGTCGCAAATACGAATACTCGTTACAAACAAAGCAGCAGCAGAGGAAGGAATTTTCACCCAGTTAATTTGGAAGAGGTCTTCAACCGCCCCTGCGACATCCATATAGGAAAAGATGGGAAACCACCCAACCACACGAAGGCACAGTGTTATCATTACAAAAAGTGGAAGGATGGACAGCCACTCAGCACAAACTTCAATCGTCAAAACAACGAGGAAGGAAAACATGGCGGAGGCAACAACAGCAACAACGCCGTCCCAAATCCGCAGCCAGATCAGCCACAGTTCCCAAAACAGTTGGGTCAGTATCATACCATTGTGGTGAATACTTCAAGGAGGGAACAAAAGTTGCGACGACGCAATCAGGCTGTTAACGCCATAGTACCAGCCGTCCCACAGTGGCTAAAGTGGTCCGAGCAACCAGTAGTTTGGAGCCGCGAGGATCACCCAGGAGAGATAAATGAAGAGGGAAAACTCACGCTGGTGGTTGCCCCTCAAGTCGCAGGATACAAGTTGAGCAAAGTACTGATGGATGGAGGCAGCAGCATCAATATATTATACTATGGAACCTTTAAAAGGATGAACCTTCAAGAGAAGCAGCTAAACCCATCAAGAACAACGTTTCATGGTGTCGTGCCACGCATATCAGCTCAGCCATTGGGGCGAGTTAACTTGGAGGTCGCCTTTGGGACGCAAAGCAACTTCAGGAGCGGGTACATTTGGTTCGAGGTTGTAGATTTCCAGAGCCCATATCATGCGCTGTTTGGCAGAGAAGCATTCGCAAAGTTTATGGCTAGGCCGTGCTATGTGTACCTAAAGCTTAAAATACCAGGCCCAGGGGAGTCATCACCATCAATGGCGACAAAAGAATAGCTCAAGAATGCGAAGAGGGCGACAAGGCCATAGCCAGAGCAGCTTGCATCCCAGAAAGCGCACCCATGTGCGAGTCTGTGAGGACCCCGGATTAATTATCCGAGATACTCGTTATGTTTCCTGCAACAGTCCCATGATCAGTGTGCTGTTGCACATAACTTGAGTTGGTATCACAGAACACCCAAATACCGAATAATATACTTACGTGCTTGAAGTGATCAGCTTCAATAAGGTACTTGCAGCGGAATCACCAAATCAACGTGGAGCCCAAGTCATTCGCCTTTACCCTACAGGCAGCTGACTGGGAAGCGCCCTAGTTCGCAAAGACGTCAGTGAACTCCTCCTCGTCGAACTGCTCTTCTCTGGAATCTGGCTAAGACAATAGCCAGGGACGAAACCAATATGAGTACATTTGATTGTACTCGCAAACTACCCCAACAGGAACATGCACTAATTTTTTTTTTTTTTTTTTTTCAAGACTTTTATTTTTAGGGGAAACCCCAAATCTTTCAAAAGGAGAAGAGTAGATTTTTAATCCTGTTAAAAACAAAACCTTTTGGAAAGTAGTTTTCTTAATATCTTTGTTTAAAAAGGGTAAGAAATCTTTTTAAATCTTTTTCCCGAAAAATACACCTTCTTTTGAAAAGGGTAAGAAACCTCTTTTAAAACCTTTTTCCTCGAAAAACAACTTCTTGTCCTGATTCCAAGCCCGTCGCTACCTCGAACCAACTCATTGGTACAGGTACGAAATAACCTTTCCAGCCAACTTCCTTCCAAAACTCAACACCTTTCTCAAAACTTGCACATGGTCTTAGGACAGCCTTCCAACTGTCCGTATCCGAGGACTCGGCTATTCGAATAGTTTTACCCTCTGCAGAGGTAGTACGCTTTTCCCACACCCATCCGGTCACTCATCGTGTCAGCCACGTCCCGCCATACCAGAGGTATGCGAAGTTGAGATCCCGGCCATAGCCTGTCCTTTGCTCATGCTAGTATAGGACCCTGCCGCTACGACACTTTCCATCGACACTCAAATCCTCAGAAACTAAGTGTGAGGACTCGTAGTTCTGCCCGGCGGACCCAAGGGAGCCCTTCAATCCTCTTCCTCCAAGTACGTCCATACCGGCTTCCGGTAGACCAACATTGAAGAGGACCCAGGTCAGGGGGTAGGTCCTCAGACCATCCCCTCATGGAACGAGGTTATCCTCGTTGTTGAGGCATCCAGTACTAACACGAGCAAATTATATGACTACGCCCTTGCCCATATGTGGGTAAGTGTGGTCGCACAGGATAATGGTTGGTCGTCATAGTGCTAGGACACAATGTGCATTTTTCTCAAAAACAACACCAACCTTCTTCAACTGAGCACCGACCTTCCGGCAGGTCTATCCAAGTATTTTTAAAAGAGAGTTTCGAGAAAACATTGTTTTTCCCATCCTATAGTTTTAAATAACTACCTTATACTTCTATATAAGGTGGCAAAATAGTTTTTCATAAACCCTTTTAAAAAGGTTTTCACAATCATTTCTAATTTTTCAGAGCAAAAATACTTTTAATCAAAACTTGGGTGGTTTGTAATCCCACCAAAAGATTTTCATAGAAGGCTTTGGAGTAAAACAAGTTCATTTAGAAATCATTGTATACCGCTAACACCTCTATATCGGGTGCCTCAACAATATACTTGTAATTTTGGAAAAAGGGTTTTCAAAATCATCGCTTTCGTGGCAGACACCACAGAAATCATTTATGCTCTTTATAAGTAAAACAGGTAAATCAAAATAGATGTATATAGATGCAAGCTCAGTGGAGTAGCTTGCCTGCTTTCCAGCATGAAGTCTCTGGACTTCTCCTCACAGATCAAAGAATTAAACTCCGATTCTTCTCTCGTAAATCCTTTCCAAGGATCACCCCGGTGGCGTTTACATCTAGCGTCGCAAAAAGGAAAGAACACAATCAACATCCAGTAGAACCCTCCGACAACAACCATCAAGCAATACTAACAAACAACAATCAAGAGAGAAGAATGTTATTTAACAAACAAGTTTGGAAATCACCCCACTACTCATGCTTATAAGGATATGGTTAAAGTTGTGATTAAGCATCTTTATCTAAATAGGAAATACTTCAGACAAAAGTTATCTGTAAACCAAAATATCTCACCAAGTGAAGGTGAAGACACTAACATGAACAGGCAATACCTACAACTACTAAACTACTCAATCAAGCATCACTACAACTCTCAAGCATCACACACAGCTACTGCACACACAAAGCAACACAATTTGATTTCAATTTAATTGAATTGACTATTATTTAATTAGGCCTTAAATAAGGCAGAAATTAGTGGTGCATGTTTAATTGCATAACTTGGGTTCTGTTGGTCACAAAAATACAAACTAAATTCCTACAGAAAGCTACTGAAGTGTAGAAGACCACACAATTGGGTTTGATTCACTTAGAGTTATTAAACTCCCTACATAATTGTTTTAGTCCAGAAAGGTTTTCTGACATTCAATCAAATGCTAACTAATTAATAAGGGTTAATTAATTCCACCAAAATTAGGGGAGCTAAGTAATGACAGTACCAATCTAACAAAATTGGATTGGTATCCTTTGGACTAATTGAGGATCAGAAACCAACAAGTTTAGAATTTAAACCTTCTATGGTATTTTAAATATTGTATTTCTAATGTTAATTTAAATGAGATGAAACCACTTCAGTGAGTTAAAGAATTTCATAAGCTTTACAGAACCTTTGAGTTGGATTTATTTGGACACATGAATCTCGAGATATGGAATTATCTAGTGTTAAAGATACTTTTTATAAGTTTTATTCTAGCTAACATTTTAAAATGTAATCACACAAAACTAATTTAACAACAAGATAGACAAGCAAAACACTCACTAACAGTACTAACATAATTTAACATGTCAAAGATCAGTAACACCCAAGTGGCAATACCAAAACAATCAACAATAAACACAACCCACAATTTCATAATTTAAAACATTAAATCTAATTCTTGTTTATTAGTGGCAGAACATCATTTTTACTAAAAATTACACCTAGAGAGTTCTGTCAATCAAACAACCATGCAAACTTGGGTTTGTGTTCTCTGTTGCTATTAGAAACTACTCCAAGTGAGTTTGATCCAAAAAGTTATTTACATAATTTAATAAAAATGCACAAAGTGCTTGCTGGCCTAAACTAGAAGTGCATGCAACTTTTGTTCTAAACATTCAAAACATATGAGACCAATTTCTACTGAAAGGTACTGTGAAGAGCTTTCTAAAACCATTGGATTGACACATCTTAGATCAACACAAATTAAGTTATGGACAAAACACTGATTTTGACCAATCATAGCACAGCATTTTTCAAAGACACACAAATCAATATTTTTCAGATCTGTAAGTTGCACACGTCTCTAAACTTATAACATTACTATTGTGATTTTTGGTTTGGCCAGATTCAAACTAAAACTATTTCAAATGGATTTAAACTAAAGGTCCAGAAATATATCTACCAGGAAATAAATAAACAACCTAAAAAAAAGTTAGCGGGCTGGATCTGCTGGATCAGGGCTGTGCAGCGCAGGGAGTGGCCCATCTCGCGGCCCACGAGCGCGAGCGAAGGGGTACGGGCCAGCCTCTTCTTCCTCGACACGAACAGAGGGACGACGGCGAGCTGGAGCTCCGGCGAGGACGGCGTCGGCGACCTGGGGCTTCCTGGGAGAGGATAAGAGATACATGAAAGCGAGCGGAGCAAAAGAAACTCGGAGATGCAAAAATGGCAGGGAGAGGTGGACTGTGGCGATCTCGAGTTTGCTCGACATCCCGTGGCCGGAGAAGGAGAAAGGTGAGGACGGTCTGCTCGATTGGCAGCTTCCGGGCTCGATTCCTCGGACGAGCATGGAGAGGACGACGCGTAGAGTCCGATGGTGGTCTTCGATTTGTGTGGGACGGCTTGCATCGACGGCGAGGCGTGACGGCCAGCTTCGGCCGTGGTTCAATGCGGAGGAAGAAAAGAGAGCGAGAGGGAGTGGGGGAAATGAGGATGGGGAGCAGAGAAGCGGCTTGGCGTGCTTCTTATCTTCTCCTCCAGGGCGAGGCGTAGAGGAGCGGGGTTCTTGCGGCGTTGACATGGCACGGGGACACGGCGACGACGGCGTGAGCAACACGGCGCCCGTGCCGTGCTGCATCGCTGCAACAGGGGTGATGGGGGGGGCAAGGGAGAGCAGAGGTGAGTGGCGTGGAGGCTTCAGCTTCTCCTCCGCAGCGGCAAGGAGGGAGGGGGCCACGGTGGACGGCGACCACGGCACGCCGGCGTGAGGAGCACGGCGCCAGTGCCGTGCAGCGTGGCTGCTGCAGGAAGTCAAAGCAGAATTTGCAAAACGCCCCTTGACAAATAGATTTCCCTCACAGATAGGTCCTTCTTCCTATTTCTTTTTAATTCCTTTTCAAAACCAGTAGGGTTTCTGGGATTTAATTGAGGCCTTTATACATTTTTAAAAATTCTGAAAATATTTGGGTAGCCTCCCATATACATGTAGAGGCTCCACAAAAATTGGTTTTTGAAAATAAAATGTTTTTCTCCATTTTTGTTCATAGGGTTCTAAATAAATCATTTTTGGAAATTAATAATTTGATACTCCTTTAATATTTAAAACCAGAGATAAAATAGTTTGTAGAACCTTTGGAGCTTTCTTGAAAAATAAGATACTTCAAATAAGTTTTGTGTTCATAGAGAAAACATTTGTTTGAGGAAATAGAGAAATTGGGAGGGAAAATTAATGACCTTCATTTCCTTTTTTTTTTTTTTTGTAAATGAAAAGAGGGGTTTGTTTTAAATCGAAAAGTAGGTTTACTTGAGAGGGAGTGATATGAAGTGGGGATGATTATTAGTTCACCTCACTCCTGGAATTTTGATAAAGAAAATATAATTGTTTTCAGAGAATAGAGGAATAGATAGAGAGGAAATTTTTAATAGGATCATTTCTTGTAACCAAGATTTGATTTGAGGGTTACCTGAGGAATCATCCTCACAAGCAAACAACCAAACCAAGATCAGCATCACAACAACATTAACAACACACAATATCAACCACACAACTCAATTCATACAAATTAATCATGCCACACTTTTCATGATCAACAATACTACCTTAAAAATGATCATACTTAATTATGACAAGATGAAGTTTAGGAAATGGCTCAACTCATAATTGAATAGTTTTTCAAAAGATTTGAGAATGGAAATATGTGGGGTAATATATTTCCCACTAGAATTTCTTTTAAACAGAGTTGAAACCTTGGGGTTCATAAAGATTGGAATTTTGAAAAGTCAAGGTTGAGGAAAGGATAGGAGATCACAGAGAGTTCTCCATATTTTATAAACATGAAAGTGTTGAAAATACTTTTACTGTCTCAAAATAAAGGGCATTTTATTTGTTGCTAGAACCAAGTCATTTTTGAAATAAACTTTTGGCAATCATAAGAATGGGAAAGGCATATGGAATATTTTCTTGTCATAACATGGTCACCAGTGTTGAAAATATATTTTTACTTAGGTTGAGTTCTTAGGTTGACATTTACTAGTCAAACAATCACAAGCATTCAAGTCACACAAGGTCAAACAGAACAATTTTAAAAGGAAACACAATCATTTGTGAAATAATTCAAAAAGTTTTTGTTGGTTCTGAATTTTGGGTCTTATTTACTCTTATTATAGATTTGGGATGTTACAGATCCTTCCCCCCTTAAAATAAATCTCGTCCTCGAGATTTGCCCGGGGGTACAGGGGAGTATGAGGGCACGGGTTTTGGGCTGAAGATTCTTCCGAGGTCGTTCTTCTTTCAATAAGGTCGCTAAGTGAGATCTTAACAACTCGATGTTGCGAGGCCTCCTATTGGTTGGTTGTATAAGAATGTGGGTGTCTTCTTTGACATCAAATTGCCTTAGTCACACAAGAAGAATTTGGTAACAAGGTAGCTAGTCTTGTCACCAAATCACTTTTCATACTCCAGAGGCTGAGATGTACTGAATTATCTGATGTTCCGATTGTTTGTGTATGACACTCCATTATTTGAGCATACAAAAGTGAGTCGCTAACAAGTTCATGAGGCTTGTTACCAATTACTTCTATATAACCCGAACATTGGAGGATCACACCATTTCTAGAGAGGTTAAGAATAGTAGGTTCTGATATAGGAGTCTCCAAATACTCAATGATAGTCTGGTACACTTCTTCTTTGGTTCCGGGTCTTCACACAGCTTCGCAGGGGTCTTCATACAGCTTCGAAGGTGGCTTCACACATAAGTCAGAGTGCACCGGAAAGGTTAGGGCCTCCGGGAAAACTTTGTGGTTGAGGGCTCATGTTAGTTTTCAAGGGAGTTGGGTGCCATACCCTAAACATCACACCTATTATACCTAAGATCTTTAAACGACCAACTTTACATAGGTCTCTAACTCTCGATTTCTTCAAAATACCATTCCAATATCTCTGGTAAGGCAACTACTACCAACCAAATAATTTGAAACATGGTCCTGCCCAAGTTTAAATTATTAATCCGCCCTCATCTTCTTTGGGCATAAACTCTTTATCATGGTATATCTCAATCTATCGGGTACCCATCAAATCCTTTTAGGCATATTCTTCCCATTGCCTTTTTATCACAAAATCATTATGCTCCACCCATTATTTCCTTATTGATTTTTCTCTCCAGATAGGCATACCTCATAATATCTGACTCCTTCAGATGGTCATTTTCCCACGACCATATCATCAAAGCTACATAAAACATCCAACAATCATGTGATCATATCATCCTGAATTGACCCACTTTCTAACCAAATTCAGATTTTATCTCAACACTTTTGGGCCTTGATCTCTTAATAAATGATCTTTCCAAAAACAATCCAAACAGAGCGTGACAAGCTCTGAAAACTTCTGGCACCTAGAATGTCTGGCTACTAGACCAAGTCATATTGACTCCTAGAATCCGATAAGCATTCATTTATCCTCCACTAATTATTTCTTGCATACAACGATCTACTCATTGGCTAACTCATCCTTGATCACTTCCCATAATTCCATAAGAGTTTATTGCAAGGGTCATTTGCGCCAAGAATCACCCTAGACATTTCCACACCGGAGTATTTTTCTTAATCTACTTGCTTCTAACCAATCCAATTATCCTTTTATCAGCAAGTGCTTCCTAAAAATCCAAGAACTTTCACCTTTATTTCTAAACCTTAAATCAAGGGTCACATCTTCTAGCTCCAGATAACCACCAATGGTTGGGGACCACAACTGGTTAGCCCCAAAGCATAATTCAGATATATCATTTGTCCAAATCCAATTAATTTATCGATCCACTCCAAGTTTTCACTTCTATTCTAAACCCCAAATTTTTTTTTTTTGATATTACCAATATCATCCAACAAGTTCTGATCTCCTCAACTAGATTCTTAAGGGACCCTTTTAACTAATAATCTCATAGTTCAACACTTGTATATCCCCCTAAAGTTCTCCTTTCTACCAAATAGTTTTGAGTCGTCCTATGGCACCTATTTCCTTTGTCTAGAAAAAGCAGTTAGTAGCTTTGCAAAACTTGGTTAGATGAGAGATTTAAAGTTAGATAAATTATGTTAGTTATGTTAGCTTTCATAATCTTTTGTTAGTCTGACAGAATCCAACTAGTGTCATCGAACGTCGGGTCTTGAATCTTCATCCTTCTCGATAGCTTGATGTGGTTGCTCAAAACGACGTATGAAGGCCGCTATCCGTCTTGCAGAAGGTCGTAGAGTCTTGGGCCTCAAGGTTGAAGTAGAGAGTATTCGGTATCTTGTTCCTCTTACTAGGTCAAAATTTTCTGGAGGGTTTTCTAGGTCGGACTTTTGAAAGGATACAAAACCTCAGGCTATTTGGTTAAAGATCGGGGGTCTTTTGGTATCTTGAGGAACTGTCAGTTCTGTTTGGGAGATGATTTAGATAAGAGGGAAGAATATTTTAGAAAGCTTTTCCTTGGCGGGTTTACATCCGTAACAAGGTGCACTTAGGTGGCAAAAAGGAAACTAAACTTTTCCTTTTTGTAAAACTACGTTTTTCCACCTCACAAACAACACACAAGCAGAGTACACACAAGCAAGGTGCACACAAGGTACGTCTAGTACCAACGGATGTCTAGTACGCGTGGTAATAGGGGTGAAACAACCAAGGTTCCTATCATATGTTTTTCCTATGGGTCTTGGTTAAACAGGGGTGCTGAAATCCTCATTTCGTCGCCTTAGTCTTCAGCTGGAAAAACTGAGATTGTCGAAGTAGCAACTTGAGTAGAATTGCTGAGGCTGAGCTGAGGTCTTCGGAGGTCTCTTGCTTTGTTGGTGTCGACGATCTTGGCATTTGCATATCAACCACCTTGATGTTGAATGTTGAGTATTTGCGATGGAAGCTTCTTCTTGTAGGTGCTAGCTAATTAGGTCTCCATTGGACATCGTCAAGTATTTTGAACAGGTAAGAGGGAGTAGAGAAATCCTTGGTAAATTTTAAAATAGAAAGGTAAGTCTCAGAAATTAATTGAGAAGGCGAGAAGAGCGGGAGTCATTTTTGGACTTCCCTAAATAAGGATATATTTTTGGTGTTAACATATTTTTAACAAAATATTCTCTTCCTAACTAACGTCCATGCTAACTAAGGTCTGTTACAGTCAGGATGGCTCTGATACCAAGTCTGTGAGGACCCCGGATTAATTATCCGAGATACTCGTTATGTTTCCTGCAACAGTCCCATGATCAGTGTGCTGTTGCACATAACTTGAGTTGGTATCACAGAACACCCACAAATACCGAATAATTATACTTACGTGCTTGAAGTGATCAGCTTCAATAAGGTACTTGCAGCGGAATCACCAAATCAACGTGGAGCCCAAGTCATTCGCCTTTACCCTACAGGCAGCTGACTGGGAAGCGCCCTAGTTCGCAAAGACGTCAGTGAACTCCTCCTCGTCGAACTGCTCTTCTCTGGAATCTGGCTAAGACAATAGCCAGGGACGAAACCAATATGAGTACATTTGATTGTACTCGCAAACTACCCCAACAGGAACATGCACTAATTTTTTTTTTTTTTTTTTTTCAAGACTTTTATTTTTAGGGGAAACCTTCCCCAAATCTTTCAAAAGGAGAAGAGTAGATTTTTAATCCTGTTAAAAACAAAACCTTTTGGAAAGTAGTTTTCTTAATATCTTTGTTTAAAAAGGGTAAGAAATCTTTTTAAATCTTTTTCCCGAAAAATACACCTTCTTTTGAAAAGGGTAAGAAACCTCTTTTAAAACCTTTTTCCTCGAAAAACAACTTCTTGTCCTGATTCCAAGCCCGTCGCTACCTCGAACCAACTCATTGGTACAGGTACGAAATAACCTTTCCAGCCAACTTCCTTCCAAAACTCAACACCTTTCTCAAAACTTGCACATGGTCTTAGGACAGCCTTCCAACTGTCCGTATCCGAGGACTCGGCTATTCGAATAGTTTTACCCTCTGCAGAGGTAGTACGCTTTTCCCACACCCATCCGGTCACTCATCGTGTCAGCCACGTCCCGCCATACCAGAGGTATGCGAAGTTGAGATCCCGGCCATAGCCTGTCCTTTGCTCATGCTAGTATAGGACCCTGCCGCTACGACACTTTCCATCGACACTCAAATCCTCAGAAACTAAGTGTGAGGACTCGTAGTTCTGCCCGGCGGACCCAAGGGAGCCCTTCAATCCTCTTCCTCCAAGTACGTCCATACCGGCTTCCGGTAGACCAACATTGAAGAGGACCCAGGTCAGGGGGTAGGTCCTCAGACCATCCCCTCATGGAACGAGGTTATCCTCGTTGTTGAGGCATCCAGTACTAACACGAGCAAATTATATGACTACGCCCTTGCCCATATGTGGGTAAGTGTGGTCGCACAGGATAATGGTTGGTCGTCATAGTGCTAGGACACAATGTGCATTTTTCTCAAAAACAACACCAACCTTCTTCAACTGAGCACCGACCTTCCGGCAGGTCTATCCAAGTATTTTTAAAAGAGAGTTTCGAGAAAACATTGTTTTTCCCATCCTATAGTTTTAAATAACTACCTTATACTTCTATATAAGGTGGCAAAATAGTTTTTCATAAACCCTTTTAAAAAGGTTTTCACAATCATTTCTAATTTTTCAGAGCAAAAATACTTTTAATCAAAACTTGGGTGGTTTGTAATCCCACCAAAAGATTTTCATAGAAGGCTTTGGAGTAAAACAAGTTCATTTAGAAATCATTGTATACCGCTAACACCTCTATATCGGGTGCCTCAACAATATACTTGTAATTTTGGAAAAAGGGTTTTCAAAATCATCGCTTTCGTGGCAGACACCACAGAAATCATTTATGCTCTTTATAAGTAAAACAGGTAAATCAAAATAGATGTATATAGATGCAAGCTCAGTGGAGTAGCTTGCCTGCTTTCCAGCATGAAGTCTCTGGACTTCTCCTCACAGATCAAAGAATTAAACTCCGATTCTTCTCTCGTAAATCCTTTCCAAGGATCACCCCGGTGGCGTTTACATCTAGCGTCGCAAAAAGGAAAGAACACAATCAACATCCAGTAGAACCCTCCGACAACAACCATCAAGCAATACTAACAAACAACAATCAAGAGAGAAGAATGTTATTTAACAAACAAGTTTGGAAATCACCCCACTACTCATGCTTATAAGGATATGGTTAAAGTTGTGATTAAGCATCTTTATCTAAATAGGAAATACTTCAGACAAAAGTTATCTGTAAACCAAAATATCTCACCAAGTGAAGGTGAAGACACTAACATGAACAGGCAATACCTACAACTACTAAACTACTCAATCAAGCATCACTACAACTCTCAAGCATCACACACAGCTACTGCACACACAAAGCAACACAATTTGATTTCAATTTAATTGAATTGACTATTATTTAATTAGGCCTTAAATAAGGCAGAAATTAGTGGTGCATGTTTAATTGCATAACTTGGGTTCTGTTGGTCACAAAAATACAAACTAAATTCCTACAGAAAGCTACTGAAGTGTAGAAGACCACACAATTGGGTTTGATTCACTTAGAGTTATTAAACTCCCTACATAATTGTTTTAGTCCAGAAAGGTTTTCTGACATTCAATCAAATGCTAACTAATTAATAAGGGTTAATTAATTCCACCAAAATTAGGGGAGCTAAGTAATGACAGTACCAATCTAACAAAATTGGATTGGTATCCTTTGGACTAATTGAGGATCAGAAACCAACAAGTTTAGAATTTAAACCTTCTATGGTATTTTAAATATTGTATTTCTAATGTTAATTTAAATGAGATGAAACCACTTCAGTGAGTTAAAGAATTTCATAAGCTTTACAGAACCTTTGAGTTGGATTTATTTGGACACATGAATCTCGAGATATGGAATTATCTAGTGTTAAAGATACTTTTTATAAGTTTTATTCTAGCTAACATTTTAAAATGTAATCACACAAAACTAATTTAACAACAAGATAGACAAGCAAAACACTCACTAACAGTACTAACATAATTTAACATGTCAAAGATCAGTAACACCCAAGTGGCAATACCAAAACAATCAACAATAAACACAACCCACAATTTCATAATTTAAAACATTAAATCTAATTCTTGTTTATTAGTGGCAGAACATCATTTTTACTAAAAATTACACCTAGAGAGTTCTGTCAATCAAACAACCATGCAAACTTGGGTTTGTGTTCTCTGTTGCTATTAGAAACTACTCCAAGTGAGTTTGATCCAAAAAGTTATTTACATAATTTAATAAAAATGCACAAAGTGCTTGCTGGCCTAAACTAGAAGTGCATGCAACTTTTGTTCTAAACATTCAAAACATATGAGACCAATTTCTACTGAAAGGTACTGTGAAGAGCTTTCTAAAACCATTGGATTGACACATCTTAGATCAACACAAATTAAGTTATGGACAAAACACTGATTTTGACCAATCATAGCACAGCATTTTTCAAAGACACACAAATCAATATTTTTCAGATCTGTAAGTTGCACACGTCTCTAAACTTATAACATTACTATTGTGATTTTTGGTTTGGCCAGATTCAAACTAAAACTATTTCAAATGGATTTAAACTAAAGGTCCAGAAATATATCTACCAGGAAATAAATAAACAACCTAAAAAAAAAGTTAGCGGGCTGGATCTGCTGGATCAGGGCTGTGCAGCGCAGGGAGTGGCCCATCTCGCGGCCCACGAGCGCGAGCGAAGGGGTACGGGCCAGCCTCTTCTTCCTCGACACGAACAGAGGGACGACGGCGAGCTGGAGCTCCGGCGAGGACGGCGTCGGCGACCTGGGGCTTCCTGGGAGAGGATAAGAGATACATGAAAGCGAGCGGAGCAAAAGAAACTCGGAGATGCAAAAATGGCAGGGAGAGGTGGACTGTGGCGATCTCGAGTTTGCTCGACATCCCGTGGCCGGAGAAGGAGAAAGGTGAGGACGGTCTGCTCGATTGGCAGCTTCCGGGCTCGATTCCTCGGACGAGCATGGAGAGGACGACGCGTAGAGTCCGATGGTGGTCTTCGATTTGTGTGGGACGGCTTGCATCGACGGCGAGGCGTGACGGCCAGCTTCGGCCGTGGTTCAATGCGGAGGAAGAAAAGAGAGCGAGAGGGAGTGGGGGAAATGAGGATGGGGAGCAGAGAAGCGGCTTGGCGTGCTTCTTATCTTCTCCTCCAGGGCGAGGCGTAGAGGAGCGGGGTTCTTGCGGCGTTGACATGGCACGGGGACACGGCGACGACGGCGTGAGCAACACGGCGCCCGTGCCGTGCTGCATCGCTGCAACAGGGGTGATGGGGGGGGCAAGGGAGAGCAGAGGTGAGTGGCGTGGAGGCTTCAGCTTCTCCTCCGCAGCGGCAAGGAGGGAGGGGGCCACGGTGGACGGCGACCACGGCACGCCGGCGTGAGGAGCACGGCGCCAGTGCCGTGCAGCGTGGCTGCTGCAGGAAGTCAAAGCAGAATTTGCAAAACGCCCCTTGACAAATAGATTTCCCTCACAGATAGGTCCTTCTTCCTATTTCTTTTTAATTCCTTTTCAAAACCAGTAGGGTTTCTGGGATTTAATTGAGGCCTTTATACATTTTTAAAAATTCTGAAAATATTTGGGTAGCCTCCCATATACATGTAGAGGCTCCACAAAAATTGGTTTTTGAAAATAAAATGTTTTTCTCCATTTTTGTTCATAGGGTTCTAAATAAATCATTTTTGGAAATTAATAATTTGATACTCCTTTAATATTTAAAACCAGAGATAAAATAGTTTGTAGAACCTTTGGAGCTTTCTTGAAAAATAAGATACTTCAAATAAGTTTTGTGTTCATAGAGAAAACATTTGTTTGAGGAAATAGAGAAATTGGGAGGGAAAATTAATGACCTTCATTTCCTTTTTTTTTTTTTTGTAAATGAAAAGAGGGGTTTGTTTTAAATCGAAAAGTAGGTTTACTTGAGAGGGAGTGATATGAAGTGGGGATGATTATTAGTTCACCTCACTCCTGGAATTTTGATAAAGAAAATATAATTGTTTTCAGAGAATAGAGGAATAGATAGAGAGGAAATTTTTAATAGGATCATTTCTTGTAACCAAGATTTGATTTGAGGGTTACCTGAGGAATCATCCTCACAAGCAAACAACCAAACCAAGATCAGCATCACAACAACATTAACAACACACAATATCAACCACACAACTCAATTCATACAAATTAATCATGCCACACTTTTCATGATCAACAATACTACCTTAAAAATGATCATACTTAATTATGACAAGATGAAGTTTAGGAAATGGCTCAACTCATAATTGAATAGTTTTTCAAAAGATTTGAGAATGGAAATATGTGGGGTAATATATTTCCCACTAGAATTTCTTTTAAACAGAGTTGAAACCTTGGGGTTCATAAAGATTGGAATTTTGAAAAGTCAAGGTTGAGGAAAGGATAGGAGATCACAGAGAGTTCTCCATATTTTATAAACATGAAAGTGTTGAAAATACTTTTACTGTCTCAAAATAAAGGGCATTTTATTTGTTGCTAGAACCAAGTCATTTTTGAAATAAACTTTTGGCAATCATAAGAATGGGAAAGGCATATGGAATATTTTCTTGTCATAACATGGTCACCAGTGTTGAAAATATATTTTTACTTAGGTTGAGTTCTTAGGTTGACATTTACTAGTCAAACAATCACAAGCATTCAAGTCACACAAGGTCAAACAGAACAATTTTAAAAGGAAACACAATCATTTGTGAAATAATTCAAAAAGTTTTTGTTGGTTCTGAATTTTGGGTCTTATTTACTCTTATTATAGATTTGGGATGTTACAGAGTCGCAGGAGAATTTTGATGACATCGTGAAGGCCAAGAGGCACCTGCCAGACTTGCGACTTTAGATTACGGCCGCAACGGAGGCAAGGAATTCAAAGGCTACAAGCCATTGCCAATAAGGACACATCCCAGGCATCGCGAGTTGCCATCAGCAGTCGCAGCAAAATTATTAAGAGTTTACATCATCAAGCAAGCCACTCAGGGCTAAAAAAGCTTCAATTCTGATCGCCACCTAGGCGCGATCGACCCCATTCTGGTCGCCACTCAGGCGCGACCGACCCAATGCAACAATTCTGATCGCCACCTAGGCGCGATCGACCCAATTCTGGTTGCCACCTAGGCACAACCGACCCAATTCTGGTCGCCACTCAGGCGCGACCGACCCATGTAACATCTCTGGTTGCCACCTAGGCGCAACCGACCCAATTCTGGTCGCCACTCAGGCGCGACCGACCCATGTAACATCTCTGATCACCACCTAGGCGCGATCGACCCAATTCTGGTCGCCACTCAGGCGCGACCGACTCATGTAACATCTCTGGTTGCCACCTAGGCGCAACCGACCCAAGCATCACTTCTGGTCGCCAACTAGGCGCGACCGACCCTATGTATCATATAATGATTCTGAAATAAAGCATCTCAAACTACCAATTGAGCTGTGAGTCTTTTATTTTTTAATCATTGGCCCCTTGGGGGTGCGGCAGCTTTTTAGCGCGGCCTATTCCTTGGGATCGCCAAACAAGTGGCATTTATCGTGATTATACTCAACCTCTCTTGGATGCGACTTGCACTATGCGGCCAAAATACTAGGGGTGCGGCGTCAATCGAGTTTGATTGCCTATCATCGCCGCTCACGACCTTGAACATGCACTTTTTACCTGGAAAATACTGAGCCGCGCAAGGGCCTAAGTGAGGAAAAACCGAGACAAATCATAAGGACCAGCCTATTGGTCGAAACATGTACTGCTAAGAGTACTTAAGCAAGCCATAAAATTGTCTTATGACACATAAATTCTAACAATTATTACAGGCCGCTAAGGGCCGAGATCACCAAACCATTGTTTTCTCTTCTTCACTTGTGCGCAGCTTTTGGCCGGTGGGAAGGAGGAACAGGCGGCTTACCAAGCTTGCCAGAAGGAGTAATCGCAGGTTCGCTGGAGGGCTCTTTAGTCGCGGGCTTGGGGGCTGCGGAGCTGGATACGCCTGGAGAGGGGTTCTTTTCCTGCGGAATCACCGCGCTGGATGACGGAGCGGGTAACTTCTCCCATCTGCTTCCATCTGGATTATACTTGCCCATATAGGTCGCAAGATCTATCCCCTCCACCAGTTCAGTCGCGTGGCCGTGCATATCCTTCCAAGTCGTCGCATATTCTGAGGCCGTCAGTTTGGTGCCATCCACCTTCTTCGAGGGCCTACCTTTTGCAATCTTGGTAGCATCAACAGAAGGATAGTACGTCTTGGCCAAAGCAAGGACATGAGCCGCGCCGGTGCGAGCTGAGGACTCCTTCCAGTCCGAAAAGAACTGAGGCGCCCTAAGCAGTCTTTTTAGCAGCCCTTCAGAATCACCGGGGACTGGCTTGGTCGGCAGCAGGCACTTAGACAGTGATTTCATGGCGTCACAAGTCCTTCGCGAAAAATCGCGGATATACTCCAGCTGCTCTTGAGTACTACCGCGCTGCTCCTTGGCATCTTCACCTACATAGAGGCATGTTTCAGTCAGCTTTGCAACATAAAGGCAAAGATAGTAGAAAAAACAGATGCAGATGTGAGACGCAACACATACCAGTTAATTCTTGAGTCATGATGCACACTTTGGCGTGGACGAGGTTATGGGCATCAGAAACTTTCTTCAACTTTTTCTCAAGCTCGCCAATGGAAATAGCCTTAAGCCTTGCGTCCTCATTGACATCAGCAATGGCGTCTTTTTGAGCACTGATTTGGAGCTCCAGCTGCTGGACCCTCTCTTGGAACTTCTCTTCAACAGTTTTAAGCCGTAGCTTGGAGGCTTTGGCTTGCTCAGATAAATTGAAGCTTTCATCGGATAGCTCGCCCATCCTGGTTTCCCTTTTCTTCAGCTCAGCGTCACGCTGGCCAAGGAGCTCGTGCAGCCTCTCCAGTTCAGAGGGAGTATCACCCAGCTGCTTTTCCAAGGCAAGTTTGGCAGCCGTTATGGATCTTAGTTCCTCCTACGAAGGGTACATCAGTTAGCAAGAATATATCAACAGCTAAAGAGAAGCATTAAGTCTCCCTTTACAGTCAAAGAAGAAACTTGATCCTTGGGGGCTAGAGACAAATCACTGGAGATAGAAGTTTACCTTATAAGCCGCAGACAGGTCAGATAGTGCCTTACGGAGCTCCATGGCTTGCTTGTCATTTGAGGCAATGATAGCCTCTGACAGTCTCTCAGTGCGGCTTGTGGAGGAGGAAGAAACAACCTCAGCATGCAGAATTGGCAACCGCAGGCTGTCCACCACTGGCGACTCAACCACTGGCGTATCAGCATCCTTGGCCATTACATCTATGAAGGAGGGGTTGACCTTCTCCACGTCCTGGATCATAAGGGGATCCGTTCTATCCTCCAGAGCCACCTCTTGGGTGGCTGTGTCAAGAACAGGGACCGTGGCCAGGTCATCAGTGGTGGCCACGCCCTCTACCATGGCGGTATGAGCTGCAGGTGATAGGTGCGGCTCAACCGCGGTTCCAGGCTCAGTCGCGGGTTTAGCCGCACTTCTGAAAAAAAAGCAAGGGCATTGTGTGAAGAAGAAGCACATAAGCCAGAATAAAAGTATTATAAGCACAGGGAAAAGTTACTAACTCTGGAGCCATCTTCACAAAGGCCATAAGTTCACCGCTTGACGGTGAGGACAGGCCTTGGGTCCCAGAATCTACGAGCAGAAATTCTGCGTGTCAGTAGAGGAAAAAGAATAAGCACTCAAGATGACAAGACAACAGAAATTACCAGAGTGGGGACTCATGTCTTCTTCAGCAGAGGCGGTGGCTTTGAAAGCACGCCTGGCAACGAAGGAGAACGCGCCAGTAGCAGGTTTGCGACGCTTCGTGGCCTCGGGTTTTCCAGAGCATTAACCTCTGGTTCCTCACGAGATAGCCTCTTGGAGGCTCTACGGGGAGTTGGTCCAGCCGCGGCAACAGAACTCGTGGCTGGCACTGGACTGTCATCCTCGTCCAGTTCAGTCTCTTCACCATCTGAGGCCGCAGAAGCAACAGAAGGGATATCAGCAGTCTCGCTGCCCTCTAGAGTGGGCAGCAGCTTCTTTCGTGCAGCACGCTTGGGAGCAGCAGTGCCGGCAACGGTCGCAGGAAGCGACCAGTAGTTCTCATCAGCCTGGATCAGGGAGATATAAGTTGCAGTATTAAGAAAAGGAATGCGACTCAACTACGAAGGCGAAAAGACAAAGAAGGGGAGTTACCTCAAAAGGCTTGTTGTTAACACTGAAAGGGGCAAGCCCCACCTTATCAAAGGAGATGTCCTTCTCCTCAGTCACGCGGGTGACAAATTCCACCCAATCTTCAGGCCTCCAGTCCGAAGCCTTGATACGATCAACGTCAGTAGAGGTGCCTGTGCACTCAAGGAAGGATCGCTGTCGTGGACTCACGGCTGAATGCACCATTTGGTCCAGCAAGAGAGAAGTCAAGGCCAGTAAGGCCATGACCTATTAAGGCGCGGACTTTGATCAGCGACTCATTGATAAAGGACATGGACGAGTCGCGGGGTTTTGATTTCAGTGCCTCGGTAGGCACGAAGAGGGTGTTAGACCAGGAGGGGAGGCGAGTTTCGCCCTCCGTGAAGTATCTTGGCAATAGAAGAAAGATTTTTGCCAAGCCCTGGGTCGATTCGCCAGGGCTAGCTTGGGAAGGCAAGAGTTCCTATGGCGTTGAAGAGAGATGGCGCCGACCTGAACGTAGGAGCCACCCTTGGAGACAAGTTGGCTGTTGCAGGTGAAAGAGGCCAGCCATAGATCGATGTTGGGGGCTATGCCAAGATAATCCTCGCACAGCACATGAAAATTGCTCACCTGGAGCATTGAGTTGGGCCCGATGTCGTGAAGACGGAGGCCTAGGCGTTGCAGCAAATTGCGGAAGAAGGGGGAACCTGGCGGCGTGAATCCACGCTCCACGTGCTCCACGAACATCACCAGCTCGTTGGGCTTGGGGCGCGGCTCGATTTCATCGCCTGGCGCCCGCCAGACGCCGTCCTCCTTCGGCGGTAAGAAGCCAGCCTCGGCCAGATCCACAAGAGTTTCCTCCGTTACCCAGGATCCTTCCCAGTTGCAGGAGATTTGCGCCTATCGTCAGATGGCTTCGCCTTGGGCGCCATTGCGAGGGGGAGATTGGATTGGGGAACTAGGCTCGGGTCAAGGAAGAAGACGGCGCGGCTAGGGATGAGAAGATTGCAAGGGCAAATGGATAATGACCTAGGTGGCTGCAGCTTATAACTGAAGGGGCCCGTAACTAACGGCACAATCTGCGCTCGCAACCAACGACACAATTTGCGCCCGCAAAGCAAGCAACGGTCCGCAAGTAAAGGAACAGAATATCTCCAGAAGCGGGGATGAGTCGCACAGATAAGTCGCGGCTCTGAATTGCATCAGTCAGAGATTGGTCAGAACGCTCACAATGCGGCTCAAACAACCACCTCAAGTAACCAGGGGATCCTCACCGTGAAGTCCTAACCAATCTTGGGGGCTAATGTCGGGGGAATACTTTCTGGATTAACCCGCGGCCCAGTGCGACTTACTTACTCGCACGGACAAAGGCCCACTTGGAAGCAAGCCCAATATTGAACCGCCATAAGGGGAAAGTTCTAGAAGATATATCCCGAAGGACGTGAAGACCAAGTAGTCTCCGAGTAGGCCTCTGTGGGCATATTCCTTGTGGGGAAGTTTCCTTTGTAACCTAGCGAGCCTCTGTGTATATAAAGAGGACTCGCAGGACTTAGAGCGGGTCAAGCTATCAAGCCCTAAACCCTAGCTCATACGGCGAGTACCAGATCGGATCGCCTCCATTGTAACACCTCTATTATCATATCAATACCAATCTAGGGTAGGCAGGAAGTAGGTCTTTTACCTCACATTGAGGGGGCCGAACCTGGGTAAATCTGTGTTGATCTTTGTTCCTGCGATCCCAAGCTCGGAGATGCTTGACTCGCATAATCCCACACCTACGAAGTCATCTATGACACCTGACGTGATAAACCCACGACATCCATACCCTCGTCGATCCTTCAGGCCTGCTCGTCTGCAACAACCATGTCAACTCGAGAGATCGACGAGTTCTTTGCGAAGAGCTCCAAGGTGAGGAGGTCGAATCAGCATACGGCACAAATGATCCCAAGCTCAATCTTCCACTCGAGGATAGCTTCGACTGCGGGATCTCCCTCAGCGACTTCGACGAGCCCGGAACTCATATCGACAACCACGTCGATTCCGAGATCTGCACCAACAACAGCCTCGACTTCGAGATTCATAACAAGTTCGCCAACACCGAGATGAGCATAGGCGATGAAGACATCGACTGCGAGATCCGTCTAGACGGACCACTCGACGCGCATATCGACTCAGACATGAGCCTCGATGAAGACGTCGAGTCCATGACGGGACTCGAAAACACATACACATACCCTCGGGTGATACCCCAGCAGGTCTACGTTGCCTTCGCCGCAAAATCATCTGATGCTGCGGCCAGTCGCAGGCCTACAGAATTCCCGTGCACAGTTACTATGTCGGATGGAGTCACAAATCTCACAATTATTGCCGAGATGGCAGCAAAAGCAGATAAAGTCATCAAGGAGTGCACAATCATGCCAGCAGACGCAACACGGGAGGAGATGTTGACCTTCCAGTACTTCAACTGGCAGGAATCACTTCGACTGCAGCAGATCAGAGCAACACTCGAAGAACGTAAAAAGCAAGCTAGCTTGTCGAGTGCACGAAGAAGACAGCTCTCCCAGAGCTCCACCGGGCGAGCAGACACAAGACCTAGATCAAGGTTGTCACACCTCGCGGCAGACGAGAGGGCAGCACTCACCCGCAACTTAGGCTACTCTTTCATGACATTCGACGAGGAGGGAGTGCCAGTATCCAAAACAACTGCGGGTGCCCTCTTTACTGCTGCAGCATACCTAGAGGCAATCAAGCCTCTAGCTGATGACCCCAATGCAAAACTACATCGCCAACAGATCATATCACTCGCCTTAGCGGCGAAGGCCATACGCCAAATCCCAAAAACTAAAGGTGGAAGTCGAGACCGTGCCATAGTAGACACGCGTCGTGAAGAACATAATCGCAGTGGTCGCCGTCACCACTCAAAGGAAAGAAGCGGCTCACATCGGCGCAAGTCCAGGAGCAGATCACACAGATCTTACAGTAGCGACTCATACTCTGATCAGGAGCCTGAGCCACACGGAGCTCTGTGCTTCACTCGACGCGTCCGCGAGACACGGATGCCCAAAGGGTTCAAACTCACATCTGAACAACCCAAGTACACGGGTCGACAGGAACCTTCAAGGTGGCTGGAAGACTATAGACTGGCTGTCGCATGCCAGCGGGGTACAAATATCACAGCCATGCAGTACATACGACTCATGCTTGAAGGCACATCCCGCGACTGGCTCAAGGCTCTACCTCCATCAACATACGACTCATGGATCACTTCCTCGCAGACTTCATCAAAAACTTCGAGCCTCTATGTGAGCGACCAAAAATGTTCGAAGAACTGCGAGCCTGCGTTCAACGGTCAGACGAAACGTTGAGGTCATACATCCGACGATGGACTGAGATACGTAACTCAGTTGGAGTAATTTCAGAAGATATGGCCATGGATGCTTTCATCACGGGCCTCGCCAGGCGAGACTTCAAAGAAGCACTTGGTCGCCAAAAGCCAACCTCTGTGGCTAACCTCCGGAAGATCGCGACTGAGTGGGCAGACGGCGAAGACATGGCGTGCACCACACGCGGGTCGTCACCCCGTGACAATCATGAAAGCGGCAGTCGAAGCCGCAGAGACTCATACAGAGACGACCGGAGGCGCAAACGTTCAAAACGTCACTACGATGACGACAGACCCGAATTCATGGCGGCTGGATTCTCCACACCCCGCAACGACCAAGGCAGAAGCGACTGACGGTCAGAAGATCGACGGGACAGACGAGATGATCGCCGGGATAGTCGAGATGATCGTCAAGACAGTCGAGATGATCGTCGGGACAGTCGAGACCGCAACCAACGCAGCGACAGCTACAAGAAGAAACACTGGCGCAAGTCGCGCTCCGGCGCACAAAACAAGCGATCATTTGATGACAACATGGATGCTGATTGCAGATTCCACCTGTACAAAGGGGAAGACGGAAAATTGCGCTCCAACCACTCGATAAGAAACTGAAGAGAATTCGACCAACTAGCATCTGAATACGTGCAACTCAGAAAGGCAACAGCCGCACACGCACCCGCACCTGCACCTATGCCTCAGCCAAACAATGTGCTCGTTCTGATGGCACCACCTCAACCACCACAGCCTGCCGCAGGCGGTAATATCGCGGGTGCCATACAACCTGTCGTGGTGGTGTCACGGCAGATGCCATAGGATGGCTTAAGTTGGGGGCTCGCTAGGACGTCGGGGGATCCGGGGAGGGTGTGCGCGCTCAAGAAGCACGCATGAAGAACAACGAAGAACACGCAAGAACAAGCAAAACCAAGAACAACCAAAGCACACCAAGATGTACCCTGCTTCGGGGCCCTCTTGTGGAGGTAACACCCCTACTGCAGCACTTGCCTACTCTCTTTATATCTCAATGATGACAAGTACAAAGTGCTCCTTGAGCTGTATGAAGCAACAATGGTGAGAGCTCTAGGAGGAAGATGGAGCAAGGGGAAATGAGGCTTCTCATTCATCGTCCCTCGCCCTGGAGGATGTGCTGGTCTATTTATACACTAACCAGATTACCATTCTGCCCCTGGCCGGAGATGACAATGGCATGGACAAGAGGAACAGGACAAGCTCTGGCTACTGTCACTCAGTCCAGCTCATCGTCAGCCCAACGGCAGGTCTATCTTTTCTTCTTTGAGCTTAAGCCAGCGTAGCCCACTGGAGCCTAGGCCACTGCCCTTTCCCGAATTAGCCGAGTCAGCGCCTAGGGCCTAGCGACCCGGAAAACCCGTGGCTCGACCTGGCTGTCTTCTGAGCCTCAGGCAGGAGGCCTGCAGGACCCGTGAACTTACTGACATTACTTGGCCTTTGTGCATTATCCGACATTGCCTTATGCCGGATCCTTCCTGATCTACCCGGCTAAGTTAAGCCGGTATTCCTTCCTCTGATCCGGCTAGACTTTGCTGGATCCCCTTCGGTCTCTCCCTGTACTTTAGGATGATTGAGAGCCAACTGACTTTTCCAAGTGATCCGGTCCAAGGGATCCGGCCCAAGAGATCCGGCTTGACCTTGATCCGGCCCACTCTTTACAGCTCTTAACACCACCTCTTTGCCCTACCCGGGGCAACCCCCGACAGTAGTCCCCGAAGCTGGTGCGGTCCTACAGCCTCGGATGGAGGGCCGTAGCAGGTTAAAAACGCAATTAACCGAATCTCATATCGAATAATTTTGTCTCAGGATTTCCCGGGACACTTGGCAGGGAATCTCTGCGCAAAGCCCCGTAACCCGGGTCTCTGATCTAACAAGCCATTGTCAGCACGTCATCCAGGTCCACCAGGTATTCGAGTGTGTTTGACTAAATGACCGCGTCTCCTCGGTTTCCTCGCTGACCGGCACATTCGATCCGCACAACCGCTTCCAATTCTGTGACCCACCATGTGCTTGAAATATACGGCCACAGCTGCAACCACAGAGTTTCAGGGCACACTTGATCCGGCCACGCCCTGAAAACC
The DNA here is from genome assembly GCA_947311845.1 of Poa pratensis. Lineage (NCBI taxonomy): Eukaryota > Viridiplantae > Streptophyta > Magnoliopsida > Poales > Poaceae > Poa > Poa pratensis. The sequence goes on along the minus strand of CAMZMU010000078.1, from coordinate 31,885,489 downwards.
ACGCGGTAGTGCGTCAGTTACTAGCGAGCGGCTATATATATAGGGGTGCGGGGTTCCTCTTCTTCTTCCCCGCACTTCCTACTTCAAGAACTCCATCCGTGCCATTGACGCCGCTGCGATCTCGCCTTCGCGACTTCGCCGCGCCGGAGACCTCGACAACGCCGGAGAAAACTCGCCGGAGCCGCGCATCACGCCCTACACCGTCGTTTCTTCACCGAGCTTCTTCCTCGCCGCATCGCAACCGTAAGTTCCTTTTCTTCCGGCCATGGCGACCTCGAGCAAGTTCATATCCCGCTAGGAACTTGCGCCTGTTTCTTGTAGATTCACTCGCGTACGAGTCCATTGTCACGCCTTAGTGCATTCCCTAGATCTCCTTTTCAGGTTTTGCACTAGATTGCCCTAGTTTGGCTTGCCACTGCTTGAATAGTTCCACCATATTTTTTACTCGGGATTTCCTCTCTATTTTACTGCTGCGGTAGATCTTGCGTAACCCTAGATTCTAACGAAAAAGTGTTTCTAGTTACCAGCCGAATTACTTTTCCGCAGTAACTAGACAACTTTATCCGGGATAGCCTCTACCGAATCGCTTTACATCTGATTCGGTTACGCCATTATCCGATTCATTTTGGATTAGAGATTCCGAACCTCCTAACTCGGCTATCTCCAATTTCTTGCAGGATTGATTCGGATATGCCGAAGCTGCCCCCCGGCAGTTGGGAGGGTTCCGATGTTACAAATGATGACCTGGAATGGCTTCTGAGCACACGGCGCATAACACCTAAAGTTATATGCCGAAAACCGGGGAAGGAACTTGAACCGGTCACCCAACCAGGTGAACGCGTTGTATTTCTAGCTCACTTCGAGCGCGGATTCGGACTCCCGGCGAGTGACTTCTTCCGGGCTTTCCTAGACTTCTTTGGCCTGCAGCCTCACCACCTTCCGGCTAACGCCTTTGTCTCCCTGTCGGCTTTTACCTCCTTTACCGAGGGATATCTCGGTCTCTGGCCGACAGTCCAAACTTGGGCGAAGTACTTCCACCTCCGTAAACAGACTATCCCGGGCAGTGACCCGAAAGTGATGACCGCTTGTGGTTCGGCTAGCATTACTCCGAGGGCGGGCTCCATCTTTCCCCGGATCACTGGCCTAGATACTTGCAAGAAATGGCAAAGGTCCTTCTTCTACGTGAAGAGCGCTGAAGGCCATGATGCTCTCAACTTGCCCGAGTTCAGGATCGAGCCCCCCACAGCCAAATTAAACTTCAGATATGATCCGGCTGACACTCTTGCGGAGCTTCAAATCATACATCAAACTCTGGAGGATTTTCTGGAGAAGGGCCTGCTCTCGGACGATCTCCTCCGGGCCTTCGTCTGTCGCCGGTCAGTCCTCTTCAACAACGTAAGCACAAGATTTCCACATGAATGGTCTGCTAGATCCTACCCGGATCAGCAAACATGACCTCACCAGAGCTTCCGTCAAGAGACGGGTAAACGCCATTGCCTACACCGAGATGTCGGACAAGTGGCGTGGGGCATGGAGCCGTTCCACCGAGATGCACTTCCCCCACAGGTTAGTTCACCATTCTCTGAATTAATCCATACTTCATCAAAATACCATCGGACTAATCCATATTTGCCTTGACCTACTGCAGCTGTTCGACCGCCAAATCACCGAAGATGGAGATCTCTCCACCAAAGTGTGGGGACCGGATCGCAGCCCGCTGCGCGAGGGCGAAGAGGATGCGGATACAGACGATTATTTGCCGATTCCGCGTGCCAAGCCCATCCGCAAGGGTAAGCAATCGACTATTTACAACATTTCGACGATGAAGATGATGATTGCTGGATCGTAGATCCCATTGATGCTATTCCGATTTCATGGTCACCACCTTGTGTTCCAGCCAAACAGGATGCTCAAGGGACATCTCGGAAACGCGATGACGTGTCCGGATCAGATGCCCCTCAAGTCAAGAGAATGAAGAAAGCTGCCTTCAAGCCGAATCGGCTCAAGCCCATGCCTACCACCAAGGGGTAATGCCAGCTTAACTTCATTCGCTTTGCTCCTCTATTATCCGAGCCACCTTTATCCGAGTTAACTGTTTACTTGCTCTATGTAGTCACGTCATCATCACCGAGCAAACTCATTCATCCATTCTTTCTCCCATTCCTCCACTGGATACGGCCATGGAGCACCAGTCTCCTGAAAAGGCTGTCACCTCTCCCGCGCGTGCCACAACTGCCAATACTCCTCCGCCGACTCTCATTCCAGAGTCGGTTGTTGACCTGGAGAATGAGGAAATCTCGGCTCCTACCCGAGATTCAACTTGGCCACGTCCTCTGAAGGAGTTGGAGAAGGAAAAAACTAAGACTTCGGCTAAGTCTTTGACTAAGCCGGATCCTCACCCTACCCCCAAGGCTCAAGCTCTGCTGAATCAAGAGCAGCAGAAGAAGAAGAAAAGTAGCAGCAACAACCTCTCGAGAAGCAGCAGAAGCAGCAACAGGAAGTACTTAAACCACCACAACAAGCATCCCAGAACCAACCGAGGCAGCCAGATCCAGCCAAGACCCCGGGCGCATCGCCTCTACCTAAGCCGACTCAAGCCGCCTCTGGCACGACTCCAACCTCCTCGGATAAGCAGGTGGTTGCTAGCAGACAGGTTTCCGCCACTCCATCAGCGACTCAGGTGCATGATCAACTCTCTGAGGCGATCACTCGCGCCCGACTTAGTGGCCAAGTTCTGCCGAATCTCCGCACTCCGAGCGGCGACAACCTCGGCTCTGCAGAGCAATTCGTTAAAGCTTGGATTACTGCGGACCTTGCCGAAGGCTCAACTACTTCAGAGTCGCCACATCCGGCTGGCCCTAGCCAGATGTTTCAATCTCTACACTCTGTGCAGGCCTCGGTCGTTGAAGCTAACCGGGTCTTCGAGGTAACTTTGCCGAATCCTGCTTTTATTTCATCATGATCAATCTGCACTATTCCCAGTCCCCGAGATTCAGGTCGAATGACTGATACTCCTCTGAGTAAGAAAGTCATTCGGCTTGAATCTCTAAAACGTGATCATGAATTTTGTCTTAGCCGAAAAAATCGTGGGACTCCCAGTCCCCGAGTCTCTTTTCCAATTGAGTCGGTCAACTTTCTTTTTTATCAATCTCGGGCCTCCAGTCCCCGAGATTCGTTTTGGCTCCATGTTGCTAGTCTCAGGTACCAGTCCCCGAGACTCTTTTTACGCCATTAACCCTTTTTCTTTCAGGAAACCACGACTGCTCGCAGCCGGATCTTTAAGCAGCTAGTCCTGCAACACCAGGCCCTCCAAACTTCCTTCGATGCGCAAGGTGAGGAGATGAAAAAGAAAGATCAGGAGCACAAGCGCGCTTTAGCGGAGGAAAAGTCAGAAGTGACTCGGCTCCAGCGGGAGCTTGACCGGGTTGGAAAGGTGAAGGCCAAGCTCAAGAAAGACCGGGATTCGCTGCAAAGTGAGAAAGATTCGATCCAAAAGGAGCGAGATGCTTTCAAAGCCAGGCTTGCGAAGCGGGCCGAATTGGACAAGAAAATCCAAACGGTCATTGCAGACGCTGAAACCGAAGCTAAAGCGGCGAAAGATGATCTGGCTGCTCACAAGGCGGTCAGCGCGAAATGGCTGGCTGATCTTGCTAGCCTCAATGAAGACATGGACCGTAAGTTTGCCGAATCTCCTCTTCCTCCTCTGCTCTTATCCAACACATAATTTTGTGTTCCCTCTCGTTTAATTCGGTGTTAGCTTATCTGAATGTAGGAGAGTTTACCAGCATCCGGCTTCAAGCCGCCAAAGTTGTGAGAGATGCCCGGGCTGAGAGAGCTAAGTTAGCTGGAGCTCCCCTACCAGAGACGTGGGATATCGAAGATCACATTACTGCACTTAAAGCTCGGATTGCTACTTTGAAGGAGTCCCACATTGATCTGTTCAATGCAAGTCTCAAAGCTCACCGAGTCTTGTTTCCTGAAGCCCGGCAAGTCCGGTCTGCGGACGAGCTAATCAAAGACCTAGATCAGGCGAAGACCCGGTTAAAGCAGTGGAGATGTTCGTCCGCCCGCGTTGGTGCTGATGTAGCTTTGCTATTTATCATGTCTTGGTATGAGCTGATTGATCTCGTCAAAGTGCGCTCCCTTCGCGAGGGTTCTTCGTGGGCTTCAGATCCGAACCGGATCAAGATCCACGAAGAAGCTGCCAACTTTATGGCCGAATTTGCAAACACAAAGCATCTTGATCTGGACGCTCCGGTCTACTCGGATGGGGAAGAATCTGAAGAAGAGGAATCAGACGATGCCTCCCTTGAAGAATACGCCGAGTCTGAGGGCAAGTCTGGTGATTCGGCTAACTTTGCCGAACAACCTCGTATCAAGTCCACCAAGGTGCCAGCTTCGGACTCGGCCAAGACTGCCGAACAATCTCCGGCCAAGACTTCCAAGATGCCAGCCAGTGACTCGGCCAGGTCTGCCGAACAATCTCCGGCCAAGACTTCCAAGACGTCAGCCACAGACTCGGCTGAGACTGCCGAACAAGCTTTAGTCAAGACCACCAAGACTTCATTTGATCCGGATGCTTCCGGGTCTGCCAAGCCTTCAAGCTCTCCGTCCAAGGTCATTCCTGCAAGTGAGGGTCCTCTTTCAACCGAGGTTCCTCCATCATCCGAGTTCATCCCTGCCGCCGAGTCTCCTGCAACCATAGCTCCTTCTTCCTGAATTATCTTACTGAAAAATATTAAATCCCCGGTATGCCGGGAGCAGAAGTAATATTGTAACACCCCACCTTACTAATAAGATGGAATGCTACACAACTACAACACAAGCGAGGAAGGGCACAAGCCCAAAGACGAAATCCGGCAGAGTTTCCCCTATACCGGAGGACATCCACAACAGGCAGTTGAATAGTTATACAACGAATAACATGAAAACAGAACACATCAACAATGGCGCCGCTAGCATTCATAAGGAATGAAGAACTGAGCGACCAAAGGCTCACACATAGTACTGAAGAAAGCCACTAAAAACAATGGGTGTCCAAAGATTATTATTTAAGTTATGTGACGTGCTTAATGCTGTAGAGGTGCTACGCCCATATCCATACATGTCGCTTATTAGTACCTGAAAACCAAATGAAACGCAAGAATGAGTATAAAAATACTCAGCAAGTACAATTGGAGCCATACGAACAATTAAACATGGAACAATATACTCAATATACTGATAACACCACTATCACATGGAAGACTAAAACTGAACATCTAAATATGTCGAAGACTGAAACTGAATATCTGAATATGTGCTCCGGACTAGCCCACGAGCTGACAGTTCTCACCGAACTTTATCGGAGTAGCCACTCGGGACAGTCTCTCACCGGACTGACATGAAGGGTGAATATGTCGCCCGGACTAGCCCACGAGCTGACAGTTCTCACCGAACTTTATCGGAGTAGCCACTCGGGACAGTTTCTCACCGGACCAACAGAAAGGATAGCCATCGGACTAGCTCACAAGCAAACGGTTCTCACCGATCTTTATCGGACTAGCCGCCTGTGAACAGTTTCTCACCGAGCTAGCTATGGAATTAAGAAAGTGTAATATTTCTGAATATGAACCGCGAAATCTGAATCGGAAGAACTGAATATGTTCGAAGCGAAGCAATTGGACAAGAAATATCAATCAATCAATTGAATAGTCACACAATAGAAGAACATAGAAATCAGGTTCATCATGCACTTGCCTTTACCGAGAGCTGAGGTTTTGAATGGATTGCATCCTTAATACCTGTAGGTAACACAAGTCTCAATATAGCATGTAACACAAAACATGGAACATCAATCTCAAGCATGACACCAAAGCATCATATCCTAAGAAGCACACATAAAGAAGCATCCCTTTAATGTCCTTTTACTAATGAATTCATAGGTCAAACTAGGAAACTCCAAACCTAGCCAAAGACATCTTTCTGGATTCATGAGAAGACTAGCTAGAAATAACTCCAACTATTTGAACTCTGATATTGGGGTTAACTAGGTCTTATCAAGCAAATACCACTGCAGTTTCCAGATACAGAATAATGAGTAGCTCTCTTTGAAAAAACATAACAAGACACCTACTCATGATAATTACTTGAAACCTTTTGTATTAGCAGCTATGCATCACCTACAACATAGCAGGGAACAAAACATGAATTTTATTGAATGGGTAAAGCTCCTCAAGCCCATGGGAAAACTCTATTCTTTGCTGTTTCCAGAATTCTGAAATAACAAGTAGCCACCTTTGGAAATTCATAGCAATAAGATTACTCACAGAAATTGAGTAAATCCTTTTGTATTAGACACTAGGCATCACATACCAGCTAGGAGGAAACAAAACCTGGATTTAGATGAATTTTAAATACTCCTAAGACACATGAAGAAAACCTATTCTGCGCTGTCTCTGAACTTTGGGATAGCTGCAAAGAAACAGTCACAACCGGAGCTTCGCGACCCCGATGGAAACGTTTAACCACCCAAAACGATCGTGGGAACAAGCACCCCAAAACACTCCGACCATGCATCATCTAATTTTTCCATCTAAGTACTCGAAATTGAGGATCTTCTCTGCTGTATGCCCAGGAACAACACCACCAACGAAATTTTCTTCCCAAATCCCTCATGGATCTTCTACTCCTCTGCTCTAGGAACCTAAGAATCACCATCTACAGCACATGAGAGGGTCATGGAGGGTGGGGGACTCACCCTTGAAGCTTGGGGAAGGGAAAACGGACAGGGGAAGGTCGAGATCTTCTCTTCTTTTTCTCCCTTCTTCTCTTCTTGCTCCTCTTGTTCTCTCTTCTTGCCTCCTCTTCTTCTTCCTCAAGATCTGATCCAGGCTGCACTTGGTGGTGGGGAGGAAGTGGTGGAGCTAGTAGAGACCTAGGGAGGGGAGGGGAGGACAGGGAGGAGACGCCATGGGGAGGGGCTGCTCCCTCGTAGAGGAGCACGGTGTGAAGAGGAAGAGATGGAGATGGATAATAACATAGTTTTTGGAGGAAGGGGATAGGCACGGGGGAGTTATCCACCCCAGGTTTTTTTCTTATTTAAAATATTTTTCGAAATAAAAATAGTCATCATAGTCCTTGAAATGATAGGGCAAGGGAAATGCATCTGGAATCCGACATAGGAAAATGAGTAGTCTATTTCAACTACCTCGGCGAGCCCGACGCATCCATGGTGTGGGATATTCGAGAAGGTGTTTGGATTTAAAATTCACACGAAGGTGGACATGAAAGGGATGCGACAAGCCATGAAATCAAGTTCATGTTGTCATCTTTGATATGAATAAAAGTACTCCACGATCGAATGCCAAGATAAACTCTCTACGGCGGTTTCTGATTTGAAATTCAAAAAGGATAATTAAAATGTCCGTTGGCAGATATGAACCAATTGGTGGATGAGAATACCGGATGAAAATACGGGGTGTTACACTCTACCCACCTTAAAAGGAACTCATCCTCGAGTTCTTCATTCATTATAACTTGTATAATGCAAGGACATCCAATTTACTAGGGAACAACTATAGAAGCACTCATGAAAAGCAAAGTTCATCTGAAATCAGGAACTACCCAAAACCCATCCTACTGTGCACCAGTGTGTCAAGTTTTAAGTTGTTAGCATACGAATTAAGGAGAGGACAACACCAGAGATCTAAAGCCGGGCTCTGATACCAACTGTAACACCCCACCTTACTAATAAGATGGAATGCTACACAACTACAACACAAGCGAGGAAGGGCACAAGCCCAAAGACGAAATCCGGCAGAGTTTCCCCTATACCGGAGGACATCCACAACAGGCAGTTGAATAGTTATACAACGAATAACATGAAAACAGAACACATCAACAATGGCGCCGCTAGCATTCATAAGGAATGAAGAACTGAGCGACCAAAGGCTCACACATAGTACTGAAGAAAGCCACTAAAAACAATGGGTGTCCAAAGATTATTATTTAAGTTATGTGACGTGCTTAATGCTGTAGAGGTGCTACGCCCATATCCATACATGTCGCTTATTAGTACCTGAAAACCAAATGAAACGCAAGAATGAGTATAAAATACTCAGCAAGTACAATTGGAGCCATACGAACAATTAAACATGGAACAATATACTCAATATACTGATAACACCACTATCACATGGAAGACTAAAACTGAACATCTGAATATGTCGAAGACTGAAACTGAATATCTGAATATGTGCTCCGGACTAGCCCACGAGCTGACAGTTCTCACCGAACTTTATCGGAGTAGCCACTCGGGACAGTCTCTCACCGGACTGACATGAAGGGTGAATATGTCGCCCGGACTAGCCCACGAGCTGACAGTTCTCACCGAACTTTATCGGAGTAGCCACTCGGGACAGTTTCTCACCGGACCAACAGAAAGGATAGCCATCGGACTAGCTCACAAGCAAACGGTTCTCACCGATCTTTATCGGACTAGCCGCCTGTGAACAGTTTCTCACCGAGCTAGCTATGGAATTAAGAAAGTGTAATATTTCTGAATATGAACCGCGAAATCTGAATCGGAAGAACTGAATATGTTCGAAGCGAAGCAATTGGACAAGAAATATCAATCAATCAATTGAATAGTCACACAATAGAAGAACATAGAAATCAGGTTCATCATGCACTTGCCTTTACCGAGAGCTGAGGTTTTGAATGGATTGCATCCTTAATACCTGTAGGTAACACAAGTCTCAATATAGCATGTAACACAAAACATGGAACATCAATCTCAAGCATGACACCAAAGCATCATATCCTAAGAAGCACACATAAAGAAGCATCCCTTTAATGTCCTTTTACTAATGAATTCATAGGTCAAACTAGGAAACTCCAAACCTAGCCAAAGACATCTTTCTGGATTCATGAGAAGACTAGCTAGAAATAACTCCAACTATTTGAACTCTGATATTGGGGTTAACTAGGTCTTATCAAGCAAATACCACTGCAGTTTCCAGATACAGAATAATGAGTAGCTCTCTTTGAAAAAACATAACAAGACACCTACTCATGATAATTACTTGAAACCTTTTGTATTGGCAGCTATGCATCACCTACAACATAGCAGGGAACAAAACATGAATTTTATTGAATGGGTAAAGCTCCTCAAGCCCATGGGAAAACTCTATTCTTTGCTGTTTCCAGAATTCTGAAATAACAAGTAGCCACCTTTGGAAATTCATAGCAATAAGATTACTCACAGAAATTGAGTAAATCCTTTTGTATTAGACACTAGGCATCACATACCAGCTAGGAGGAAACAAAACCTGGATTTAGATGAATTTTAAATACTCCTAAGACACATGAAGAAAACCTATTCTGCGCTGTCTCTGAACTTTGGGATAGCTGCAAAGAAACAGTCACAACCGGAGCTTCGCGACCCCGATGGAAACGTTTAACCACCCAAAACGATCGTGGGAACAAGCACCCCAAAACACTCCGACCATGCATCATCTAATTTTTCCATCTAAGTACTCGAAATTGAGGATCTTCTCTGCTGTATGCCCAGGAACAACACCACCAACGAAATTTTCTTCCCAAATCCCTCATGGATCTTCTACTCCTCTGCTCTAGGAACCTAAGAATCACCATCTACAGCACATGAGAGGGTCATGGAGGGTGGGGGACTCACCCTTGAAGCTTGGGGAAGGGAAAACGGACAGGGGAAGGTCAAGATCTTCTCTTCTTTTTCTCCCTTCTTCTCTTCTTGCTCCTCTTGTTCTCTCTTCTTGCCTCCTCTTCTTCTTCCTCAAGATCTGATCCAGGCTGCACTTGGTGGTGGGGGAGGAAGTGGTGGAGCTAGTAGAGACCTAGGGAGGGGAGGGGAGGACAGGGAGGAGACGCCATGGGGAGGGGCTGCTCCCTCGTAGAGGAGCACGGTGTGAAGAGGAAGAGATGGAGATGGATAATAACATAGTTTTTGGAGGAAGGGGATAGGCACGGGGGAGTTATCCACCCCAGGTTTTTTTCTTATTTAAAATATTTTTCGAAATAAAAATAGTCATCATAGTCCTTGAAATGATAGGGCAAGGGAAATGCATCTGGAATCCGACATAGGAAAATGAGTAGTCTATTTCAACTACCTCGGCGAGCCCGACGCATCCATGGTGTGGGATATTCGAGAAGGTGTTTGGATTTAAAATTCACACGAAGGTGGACATGAAAGGGATACGACAAGCCATGAAATCAAGTTCATGTTGTCATCTTTGATATGAATAAAAGTACTCCACGATCGAATGCCAAGATAAACTCTCTACGGCGGTTTCTGATTTGAAATTCAAAAAGGATAATTAAAATGTCCGTTGGCAGATATGAACCAATTGGTGGATGAGAATACCGGATGAAAATACGGGGTGTTACAAATATACAATTTAAGTTCTTCGAGACTACTTTTATTTTGCTTAATGTGATCCGGACTAGGTTTATGTTGGATCATCTTAAACCGAGTCCCCGAGTCTGTTTTCTTGTTCACTATTTTTGCCGAATCTTTGCTCTTGTCTACCTTTTAGGTGTTGACAGTCGAGTCACAAGATAGGAATCATAGCATACAATACTTGAAACATGCGAGTTGTGGTTTAGAATCATCTAACATAAACAAAAAAGAAATAACAGGGGTTAGTAAACGACATGTGCCGAATCGGTTTTGGACCGAGTCCCCGAGTCCATTTTCATGTTTCCCATATTCCCACCTCTGCTCTTGACTACCATTTTGGTGTTTGTCAGTCGAGTCACGAGATCAACAACACAGCATACATTACTTGAATTTTGGGACGAGGTTCAAAGCAATCCGACACATGAACGGTATGGACAAAACAGTAATAAAAAACACATGCATAAGGACGAGGCAGTCCCCGAGTCCAGACTCGGATTGCCGAAATTTCATTTATGATAAACTGAGATACATACATTGCGCCCCTTAAGAGTAAAAGGGTCGAAGCAGAGCTACATTCCAGGGTCGCTTGGTTTCTTCTCCGGGTCTGTCCAGGCCATCCTCCTTGGTTCCTGTGCGTCTACAAGGTAGTACGAGTCATTGTGCATAGCCTTGCTCACAATGAATGGTCCCTCCCATGGAGGTGATAACTTGTGTCGGCCTTTGCTGCGCTGCACCAGCCTTAGTACTAGATCTCCCTCATGAAACACTCGAGGGCTGATCTTCCGACTATGATAACGTCGGAGACCCTGCTGGTATACTGCTGTCCGAGATAGGGCCAATTCTCTTGCTTCCTCTAGCAGATCCACTGCATCTTCCCGGGCCTCTTTTGCCTCGGTTTCGGTATACATTGTCACCCTTGGTGCATCATATTCTATGTCAGTGGGTAGCACTGCTTCTGCCCCATATACCAGAAAAAATGGCGTATAGCCAGTTGACCGATTCGGCGTGGTCCTTAGACCCCATAGTACTGATGGTATCTCATCTATCCAGCACCCCGGAGTCTTTACCAGAGGTTCTATTAACCGGGCTTTTATCCCAGCTAATACCAAAGCATTTGATCTTTCCACCTGTCCATTGGACTCTGGGTGTGCCACTGAGGCTATGTCTAACCGGATCCCCTTATCCATGCAGAATCGGGCAAACTCTCCCACAGCAAAGTTCGTGCCATTATCCGAGATGATGCTATGGGGGTAACCGTATCTCAAAATGATTTCTTTCAGGAAAGTTACAGCCGAATGACCATCCACTTTCCGGATTGGTTTCACCTCTATCCACTTGGTGAACTTATCCACCATCACCAGCATATGTGTCATGTTACCCTAGCCGGCTTGAATTCTCCCACCATATCCAAACACCACACAGCAAACGGCCAAGTGATAGGAATTGTTTTGAGCGCCGATGCGGGTAGGTGTGTCTGCTTGGCAAACCTTTGGCATCCTTCACATTTTCGGACTATGTCCTCTGCATCTGCATGAGCAGTGGGCCAGTAAAACCCATGCCGGAATACTTTAGCCACCAGGGCTCTTGTACTGCAATGATGCCCACATTCTCCTTGATGTATCTCCAGGAGCATCTCCTTGCCCTCGGCTGGCTCCACGCAACTGTAGCACCTCGGTTGCACTCCTTTTGTATAACTCCTTGTTTATGATGGTGTAACCCTTGGACCTCCTCTGCACTCGCCTAGCTTCGGTTTCATCATTTGGCAAACTCCCCTCCGACATGAACTTCATGATTTCTTCAGCCCATTCCGGTACTGGATGCAAAGGGAATAAGTGCTCATCTATTTCCACTGGTTCGGCCGCCATTATTTCTTCTATCAGTCTCTGTCCATTCCCTAAGATTCGGTTAGCACCATCTTCCTCTCTTCCCCTCTTCCCTAAGATTGGTAGCATTCCCGAGTCTCGGTGCGCAGTCCCCGAGTCTCGCCATGCAGTCCCGGGCCTTCCCAAATGTACCCGACATCAACATTCATAGGAACAGCTTCAGATTCTTGCTTTGGGATAAAAATTGACTCGGAATCAGGAAGGTTTGATTGAAGGGATCCTTAGGTGATTCAAGGATATCCCGGGTGGGATTGCATCCCTAGACGACCCGAGTTTTGACAGGATATCAGCAGCTTCGTTCTCCAGCCGAGGTATGTGCTTGTACTCGCAGCCTTCAAAAAATCCTGAAATTTTCTGGACATGAAATCGATATAGTGCCATATTGGCATCAAGGGCATCCCAATTTCCAGAAGACTGCTGCACCACTAAATCTGAATCACCAAAACATTCTATCCGGCGGATGCCGATGTCCTTAGCCACATTAAGCCCATGGATCAGTGCCTCATATTCGGCCACATTGTTTGATGCTGAGAAATGAATCTGCAACACATATCGCAACTGATCTTGCTTCGGTGATGTGAGTACTATCCCAGCACCCAGTCCGATTTTGGTTTTGGAGCCATCAAAGTGCAACTTCCAGTAATTGTAATCCGGCTTGGGTGGCTCATACTGCATCTCGGCCCAGTCACAAAGGAAATCCGGTAAAGCCTGAGACTTGATAGCATCTCTTCTCTCATAATGCGGGGTGTAAGGAGACACTTCTATTGCCCATTTGGCAACTCGGCCAGTCGCATCTTTGCACCCAATGATCTCCGAGATTGGAGCTTCGCATACTACGGTGATCGGGTGCTCCTGGAAGTAATGTTTCAACTTCTTGGCCGCCAGGTATACACCATATGTCATCTTCTGGTAGTGAGGATAATTCTGCTTTGAGGTTGAGATCACCTCGCTTAAATAGTACACCGGTCTCTGCACGGATTTACCCTCCTCTTCTCGCTCTACCACTATCACCACACTTACGACCCGGTTAGTGGCCGCAATGTAAAGTAGCATTGGCTCATTCGGCAAAGGTGATGCCAAAATTGGTGCAGTGGACAACATCTTTTTTAATTCATTGAAAGCCGAGTCTGCCTGCGGGGTCCATGTGAACCCGGTGCTCTTTTTCATCAATTGATACAAGGGCAAGGCTTTTTCTCCTAGCCGACTCACAAACCGACTCAACGAGGCTAGACACCCGGTGAACTTTTGTACATCTTTTAGACATTTAGGCAATTTCATGTTTTCTATGGCTCGGATCTTAGCCGGATTCACCTCAATACCTCGGCTCGATACAAGGAAACCGAGCAACTTTCCAGCCGGGACACCAAAGGTGCATTTATCCGGATTCAATTTTAACCGATACTTTCTCAAGTTCACAAATGTTTCCTCGAGATCCTCGAGGAGAGTGCGTTTTTCTTTAGTTTTGATGACGATATCATCGACATACACTTGCACATTTTTGCCCATTTGAGAGTGTAAGCATTTCTGCATACATCTCTGATAAGTTGCACCGGCATTTCTCAAACCGAAACACATGACACGATAGCAATACGCCCCATACGGGGTAATAAAAGCAGTCTTTATTTGATCTTTGGGGTTCAGTGGTATCTGGTGAAAACCAGAGTACGCATCAATAAAAGACAACAACTCACACCCAGCAGTAGAATCGATCACTTGATCAATCCGAGGTAAAGGAAAGGGATCCTTCGGGCACGCCTTGTTCAGGTTGGTGAAGTCGATGCACATACGCCACACCTTGACCACCGCTGGTTCGTCCTTCTTCTTCTCTACCAGAACCGGATTGGATATCCAGTCTGGATGCAACACCTCCATAATGAATCCGGCTGCAAGTAGCTTAGCCAGCTCATCAAGCACCACTTTTCTTCGATCGTCTGAAAGACGCCGAGTCGGTTGCCTCACCGGCTTCACATCCGGCCTGACAAATAAAGAGTGCTCTGCCAACTCCCTCGGAACACCAGGCAGGTCCTTAGCCGACCATGCAAAGATATCCCGATTCTCACGGAGGAAGTGACAGAGCGCGCTTTCCTATTTCTCGCCCAACCCGGCACCAATGATGGCCATGCGCTCCGGATTCTCCGGGTCAATGGGGATCTTCTTTGTCTCCTTGGGCACCTCAAATGTTGCACCTGCATCCGGATTGGTCATAGCCAGCACGCCGAGCTGAGCTGACTTCGCCATCGCCACTACTTCATGCATCTTGCTCTTCTCAGCTTGGATCACCAACGACTCGGCTAAGGTGGAACCGACCGTGGCACACTGTATGGCCTTCTTGTAATCTCCCGCAACGGTGATGATACCATTCGGGCCAGGCATCTTCATCTTGAGGTAGGCACATGAGTGGATATCATGAACTTGGCTAATGCCGGCCTGCCGAGCAGAGCATGGTATGGGCTCTCCAAGTCTACCACCTCGAATTCGAGACTCTCAAGTCGGTGATTGTCCTTGGTACCAAACAGCACATCTACCCAGATCTTACCCATTGGGGAACAAGACACCCCGGGTACTATACCATGGAAGGTGCAACTGCTCTGCTGCAACTGATTCGGCGAATAACCCAACTTGACCATTGTGTCCCGATACATGATGTTTATAGCACTGCCATTGTCATCAAGACTCGAGTGAATTTCACATTAATCTTGGTCCAACCAAAGTCGGATCCACCACCAGTGCGTAGTTTCCTGGGCTTGGCATAACCCTGGGATTATCAGCCCTGCTCCAAGTGATCTCCTGCTCGGACCAGTTCAGGTATTTTGGGACTGCTGGTGTGACTGCATTCACCTCCTTCGCCCTTCGCAGCTGACTTTTCTTGTCAGTTGGCTCGGTCACAAAAACCACATAACTTTGATGAGCTCCTTGTAATCATTTCCGGGGTATCCACCTTGCCGACTCGGACCAGCATTGTGTTGTTGCCTCCCATATTTACCAGGTTAACCGGCTTTGTGGCTGCCGGCCTTGGAGCTCCTGCGTTCACCGGGGTTGCATTGGCTCCGGATAAAGGCATATTCGGCCTAAAATTCGGTCTAGGAGCACCTCTCTGAGGTGGCCCTCTCTGACCTTCCGCCTGGATGCGATGATGCCAGCTACAATTCCGAGTTGAATGATTGGCCGGCTTGCGTGGGTCTGTTGTGTGATAACGGAAAGGCCCATCTATCATTGCCTCAAAAGTTAGAGGTGAACTCGGTCCATCTGATACGTCTCCAACGTATCTATAATTTCTGATGTTTCATGCTTGTTTTATGTATCATTGTCACATGTTTTATATGCATTATATATCATTATTATACATTTTCTGGGACTAACCTATTAACAAGATGCCACAATGCCAGTTCCTGTTTTCTGCTATTTTTGGTTCCAGAAAAGCTGTTCGGGCAATATTCTCGGAATTCGATGAAACAAAAGCCAAACCTCCTATTTTTCCGAGGGACACACGGAGCCAGAAGGGCAAGCCAGGGGGAGGCCCACGGCCTCCAAACCACATGCTCGCGCGGCGAGGAGAGAGAGTGCGCCAGCCTATGGTTTGGCCCACTCGGGACGCCACCGACGTTGCCCCTTAGCCTATTTAGTCACCCCGACGCGAAAACCCTAAATATATATCTAATACTCCAGAAAGACTTCCGCAGTGCCGTCGCCATCGCGAGACCTCGTTTCGGGGGTCAGAAGTTCCTGTTCTGGCACCCTACCGGGACGGGGAATTGCCCCCGGAGTAATCTCCATCGACACCACTGCCATCTTCATCGCCGCTGCTGATTCCCATGATGAGGAGGGAGTAGTTCTCCCCCGAGGCTGAGGGCTCTACCGGTAGCTATGTGGTTCATCTCTCTCTCCCATGGTGTGATCTTTATGTGATCATGTGTATTGCAAGTATCGCTGAATACATTAATAATGTTTATGCTACTCAAGTGATTTTGTCTAGTTTCTGGAGTCATTGTGACAACACGGTATCAAGGTGACAGTGTGGGTACTTGTGTGACTCTATGAATAATTTAGACATTTATCATGGCTTATTCTTGGGAATTGTGGTGTTTGTTTACTCAGACTTTGAGGTGTGCTCTTGCAGCCCTACGCATAGTACTCTTGCTTCATCAAGAAGGAGAATAATCCCGAGTAGTATTTACTTGTGTTCAGTTGTGCTAATCTAGTTGAATATGTAGATGTTACTCTTTATCTATTATGCACTCTGTAGGTTACTTTAATATGAACTCCGGTACTCTCCACGGTGTAAAGGTGACAGTGTGTGCACCGTGTGTGATTCCTTATGACGTTGTGGCGCTTGTTTACTCCGGCTTGAGGTGTGCTTTTGTAGCCCTACACAATGAATGGTGTTTGTTATCCAACAAGAGAGTGTTTAAGAGTAGCTTTTATTTATTCAATTATGAGATCATTGTTGAGAGTGTCCACTAGTGAAAGTATGATCCCTAGGCCTTGTTTCTAAGCATTGAAACACCGTTTACAACAAGTTTGCTACATGTTTGCTTGCTGCCATCTTTATTTCAGATTGCAGTTACTACTTATAATCATCCCTATCACTTGTATTTCACTATCTCTTCGCCGAACTAGTGCACCTATACATCTGACAAGTGTATTGGGTGTGTTGGGGACACAAGAGACTTCTTGTATCTTAATTGCAGGGTTGCTTGAGAGGAATATCTTTGACCTCTACCTCCCTGAGTTCGATAAACCTTGGGTGATTCACTTAAGGGAAACTTGCTGCTGTTCTACAAACCTCTGCTCTTGGAGGCCCAACACTGTCTACAAGAATAGAAGCACACGTAGACATCAAGCTATTTTCTGGCGCCGTTGCCGGGGAGGTAAGTGTTGGAAGGTATCTCCTTTAGATTCTGCAATTATTTCTTTTTGTTTCTTGTTTTTATTTTCACTAGTTAGGCTTAATGGAAAACAACAAAAAAATTAGAGATCTTTATGAACTTTATATTGAATTAGGACATGATGCTTTTGAAGAGAAAATTAAAAAACCTATGGAGGCTTGTTTGCATAATAGTGGTAGTAATGTTATTAGTATAAATTCTTTGGAACCATTATTGCTAAGGCTGTGGAAAAGCCTAAGCTTGGGGAAGCTAGTTTATATGAAAATAATCTTTTTTGCTCCTCAGCTATGGAGG
The DNA here is from genome assembly GCA_947311845.1 of Poa pratensis. Classification (NCBI taxonomy): domain Eukaryota; kingdom Viridiplantae; phylum Streptophyta; class Magnoliopsida; order Poales; family Poaceae; genus Poa; species Poa pratensis. The sequence continues at coordinate 31,868,009 of CAMZMU010000078.1, read as the reverse complement.
AATTATTTTGCCTTGATAATGCTTTGTCTCCAATATGTGATAATTCTAATGATGTTTGTGATATTCCAAATCCACCTGTTGAAAGTATTTCTTTTAAAATACCTATGAAAATTGTTGAAAGGGTTATGAATGATCAGTATGCAGGGGATGGATCAATCCATCCAAGTGCTCACTTGTCGAAACTTACAGAACTTTGTGAGTTATTTAAGGTTGCAGGTTTATCAAGAGAAAATGTCATGAGGAAACTATTTCCATTGTCACTTAAGGACAAAGCAAAGGAATGGTATAGGCTGCTGGATGAACAACCTTCGAATTGGAAACAGCTTGAATCTCTCTTTTACTCTAAATTTTATCCTCTTCGTGAAGTGCATCTAGATAGGAATTACATTTATAATTTTTACCCTCATGATGGAGAAAGCATTGCTCAAGCTTGGGGAAGGCTGAAAACATTAATACTCAAATGTCCTAACCATGAGCTTTCTGAGGAAATAATTGTTACTAATTTTTATGCAAGGCTTTCAGGTCATTACAAGGATTATGTAGATGCATGTTCACATGGTTCTTTCACAAGCAAGAAGGTTGAAGCTAGATGGGATCTTCTTGAAAGAATTCAAAACAATGCTGAGGATTGGGAGAATGACAAAGGTAAAGAATCAGGTATAAACTATGAATATGATTGCATTAAGTCTTTCGTTGAAACTGCTAGTTTTCAAGAGCTTAGTGCTAAATATGGTCTTGATTCTCAAATTATTGTTGATTGTTTTAGAACCTTTGCTTCTCATATTAATGTTCCTAAAGAAAATTGGGACGTGTATCATGAACCTTTCAAAGACACTTGCATGGAAAATGAAATTGTTGTTAATGATTGCAATAAACATGCTCAAACTTCTGAAAATACTATTTCTTATAAGCATGTTAATTTTTGTGGAATGCATAGACCTTGTGGAATTAATCAAATCGAAGATGAATATTGTATCTATCATAGGAATGAAAAAACTAGAACATGGTACAAGGCTCTAAGAGATCTTGGTGAAAAAGTTTGTGACCTCCATCCTTTTATTTGTGAACTTTGCTATGAAGTGGGTCATTTTAATTTTCAATGTTCAGGTCATGATAATAGCCTTTCGAATCCAATTACTGCAAATTTGTATTGTGATAACATGATCACTCCTAATCAACATGATGAACTTACATTATTTTTGGGGTGTGAAGAGTTATCAAGAAAAACTTCCTTGTTAGATATGAGTGATCTTGATATGAATAGTGTGTTGCATGGATGTTATCTCTATTGTGTTAATAATTGCCATGCTAACACCTACATACAAAATATTATAAAGGATGAGACTTTACCAAAGTATGACAGGACTAATATGTGTTTTGTTCTCATTAATGAAAGAGAGGAGTCCCCCCAAGTTTCTTCCATTGTCTCTAATACTAAACCAGGTTATGTGGAGGAGCTTCCTTTCAAACCTCTCCCTCCTAAAGATAAAAAGAAGAGGGAAAGAAGAAGAAGAAGAGAGGAGTAAAAGGAGAGAGGAAACGGTATCTTCTCCCAAACTTGTTGCTCCTGTTACAATTGATACTTATAATTCTGAATTCGATGATTCTGAACTTGATGATGAACCTATGCCTGTTACTTATATTAGTGATCATGATTGGGAAAATGAAACTACTTTTGATATTGAAAATCTTTGGGGTACCAATTCTGAAAATGATGATATTAATGATTGCCATACTATTAGTACTATCCATGTTTCTTCCAATGATGATATGAAAAGCTCTAAGCTTGGGGATGAGGTGTTTGAAAATCCTTTTGCTATTGCTGATTATATGCTTGATACATCTCCTTCTATTAAAAATAATGATATGTTTACGAATGAACACAGTTTGGAAGATGACTATTCTATTGCTTATGATGATACTATGCCTCCAGTCTTTGATAATTATTATAAAGAATACTATGACATAGGTTATAATTACAGTCATCCTCATGAAACTTGTCATAGTTATGGAGAGATTACCCAAAACCATCCCTTTAATATACAACTTGTCTATCATGTTCGAGTTCTTTATGATGATCCTGCCCCATTGTTATTAATGAGAAGAACTTTTCTTATGTGGAAAATGAAGATACTTTTGTGCATATGGATCATGGTAAGAATGTTTCATGTGATGATTATATTGTGGATTTTATCAATGATGCTACTGAAAGTTTTTATGAGAGAGGGAGGCATGGATTCATATATCTCAATAATATCAAGTCTCCTCTCTTTTTGTTGAAATTTTTGAAGTTGCACTTGTTTTGTCTTTCTATGCTAGTAGTTCATGCATCAATAATTTGTTTTCTTACAAGATTCTTTGCATAGGAAGTGGGTTAGACTTAAATGTGTTTGGTATTTGCTTTTTGATGCTCTCTTATATTCAACTCTTATACATATGAGAGCATTATCAAAATCACTATGCCTAGCTAAAAGGCTTTAAAGAAAAGCGCTTATGGGAGACAACCCATTTTTTATTTTCTGTTATTTTTCTTTTCTTTGAGTCAAGGAGTTTTGTTACTTCTGTAGCAACTCCTTTGTATCTTTATTTTATTGCATTGTTGTGCCAAGTAAAGTTCTTATTGAAAGTTGATGCAAGATTTGGATTTCTGCGCAGTGACAGATTTTTAGCTGTCACGATTTGAGCTTTTCTCCCTGTAGAAAATTCGAAAAATTCTACGAAAAATCACGCATCTTCCTGAGATATGTACGCAACTTTCATTATTTTGGCCAGATCCATCTGAGAAACTTAAGTGCCTCGAAAAATTCCGTCTTTACAGACTGTTCTGTTTTTGACAGATTCTGCCTTTTGTTTTGCATTCGCTCTTTTACGATGTTTGTGTGGATTTCTTTGCTCCACAAAGCATTGGTGGCTGTAGCTAATGTCCAGAAGCTTTGGGAATGATTGTTTCATTACAGAATATGAGAATTTTTGTTTATGCACTAACCCTCTAATGAGAACTGTCTTGAGTTTGGTGTGAAGGAAGTTTTCAAGGATCAAGCGAGAAGGGTGATATTATGTGATCAAGAAGAGTGAAAAGCTTAAGCTTGGGGATGCCCCCGTGGTTCATCCCCAACCATATTCAGAGAGACTCAAGCGTCTAAGCTTGGGGATGCCCAAGGCATCCCCTTCTTCATCAACAACTTATCAGGTCATCTCTAGTGAAACTATATTTTAATTCTTTCACATCTTATGCGCTTTACTTGGAGCGTCTGTGTGCTTTTATTTTTGTTTTGTTTGAATAAATTCGGATCCTAGCAATCCTTGTGTGGGAGACAGACACGCTCCGCTTTTTCATGTGAATACTCATGTTCTTCACTTATATTTGTTGAGTATTCTTAACTAGCTACTGCAGTGCTTTTAGCTCCTGTTTTTCATGCATCTCTTCGAGCTGTTAGCACATGTTTATAAACACTCTCTTGCTGCATTATATTATCATTTGGAGAGTTTATGTTTAAATAAGTTGCTTGGTTGATGTGTTGGTCCAGAAATTGCATGTGGTAGTGGTATAATGAAAAACTTGCATAATCTTGTAGATCATTGAACTTTGATAACTTGATTCTTTGCAAACGTTTTGAGGTATTTAGATGGTAAAGCTTGCTGGTTAATTAAGTTAAAATCATTAGTGGATTGTTGTCTTTAAGCTTGTACCGTACTACAAACTCTAATAAAATTGTTGAAGGTGTAGTTGGACTTGATAGCTTTCCATGTCTGAAAGTTCATTGTAATAACTAAGTTGTGCTGAAGGTCGAGGGATCTAACGGGGTACTTGTGCCGCCGTGAACGGCCCTTCTTGGAGTGAATTTTAATCATGCTCTTAATGTTGAACCTGCTAGTTGTTTGCAATAAACTTGTGAGTTCTTTTTGACTAATGTTAAGCTACGGTTTTTGGCACTTCCACCATCCAAATTTGCTAGCCTCTTCGGTGCTGTGCATTGCCTTCTGCTCACATTGAGAGTTGTGCATACTTCGCCAGTACATCCAACCCCGTGGGAGGACTTCCTCTTGTTCTCCTACACATAAGCCTATACATCTTCCTCAAAACAGCCACCATACCTACCTACCACAGCATTTCCATAGCTGTTCCGAGATATATTGCCATGCAACTTCCATTTACATTACATGACTTGTTGTCATTTGTCACTTATATATTGCTTTGCATGATTCTATACAGCTGATGTGTGGTTTACCCATGTTACGCTAGATCATTGCATATCCTGCTACACTGGCAGAGGCATACATTTCATACATCATGTCTTGTTCGTTATGAGTTATATGTACCAAAAAGTGTGTTGTCATATTAGAATGTTGCCCCTGAAAGTGAAAAGTGCTATGTGGCCATCGAAAAGAGAAACAGAAAAAGAAAAAAAATAGAAAAAAGGAAAAAAAGAAAAAAGAAAAAGGGGGCAACATTACTATCCTTGATCCACACTTGTGCTCATGTTTAGCACCTGCAGGATTCATAGTCATCATTTGTGCTCATGTTTAGCACCTATACTCCATGTGAGAGAGTTTTCATGTTCTACTAGTATAACTATATGGGGAATTTACACTATAGAACTTGGGTTGTATATTCCAATGATGAGCTTCCTCAAAAGTGCTCTAGGTCTTCATGAGCAACCAAGTTGGATGCACCCCCACTAGTTCCATTGGAGAGCTTTCATACACATATAGCTCTATGTGCATCCGTTGCATGGCAATCACTACTCCTTACATAGCTTCGATTATAAGACTTCCTCTTGTCTAATGATCACTTATAGCTTTGTGAGACTTTCTTCCATTGGCCTTCCAAACCCCCATTAATGTTCTCTTTGCCATAACATCCGGTGCCAATACCAAATGCTTGCGCTCACCGGTTGAGTAGACTTCGAAACAGTTGATTCATGACGTTCATGTTTATGTTTACTTGGCTGAATCCTTCTATGTTATGAAAATTTGCTTGATGCTTGGATTGAAGGATAGAACTTCTACGCTGGATACTTAAACCATCTTTAATGAACCTTGTACGGTTTCATGTCTTTAAAGCGATAATTCATGAAAACTTTTAGCTTGTTTGACTCTTGCTTTATTATCTCTTATATCAACTATAGACATTTGCTTTGAATGATTTGATCTCAGCTCACATGCCTTACATTATTATTGGATCAAGATTATGTTGGTAGCATGTCACTTCAGAAATTATTTTCTTTTTATTGTTTACCTACTCAAGGATGAGTAGGAACTAAGCTTGGGGATGCTTGATACGTCTCCAACGTATCTATAATTTCTGATGTTTCATGCTTGTTTTATGTATCATTGTCACATGTTTTATATGCATTATATATCATTATTATACATTTTCTGGGACTAACCTATTAACAAGATGCCACAGTGCCAGTTCCTGTTTTCTGCTGTTTTTGGTTCCAGAAAAGCTGTTCGGGCAATATTCTCGGAATTCGACGAAACAAAAGCCAAACCTCCTATTTTCCGAGGGACACACGGAGCCAGAAGGGCAAGCCAGGGGAGGCCCACGGCCTCCAAACCACATGCTCGCGCGGCGAGGAGAGAGAGTGCGCCAGCCTATGGTTTGGCCCACTCGGGACGCCACCGACGTTGCCTCTTCGCCTATTTAGTCACCCCGACACGAAAACCCTAAATATATATCTAATACTCCAGAAAGACTTCCGCAGTGCCGTCGCCATCGCGAGACCTCGTTTCGGGGGTCAGAAGTTCCTGTTCTGGCACCCTGCCAGGACGGGGAATTGCCCCCGGAGTCATCTCCATCGACACCACCGCCATCTTCATCGCCGCTGCTGATTCCCATGATGAGGAGGGAGTAGTTCTCCCCCGAGGCTGAGGGCTCTACCGGTAGCTATGTGGTTCATCTCTCTCTCCCATGGTGTGATCTTTATGTGATCATGTGTATTGCAAGTATCGCTGAATACATTAATAATGTTTATGCTACTCAAGTGATTTTGTCTAGTTTCTGGAGTCATTGTGACAACACGGTATCAAGGTGACAGTGTGGGTACTTGTGTGACTCTATGAATAATTTAGACATTTATCATGGCTTATTCTTGGGAATTGTGGTGTTTGTTTACTCAGACTTTGAGGTGTGCTCTTGCAGCCCTACGCATAGTACTCTTGCTTCATCAAGAAGGAGAATAATCCCGAGTAGTATTTACTTGTGTTCAGTTGTGCTAATCTAGTTGAATATGTAGATGGTACTCTTTATCTATTATGCACTATATAGGTTACTTTAATATGAACTCCGGTACTCTCCACGGTGTAAAGGTGACAGTGTGTGCACCGTGTGTGATTCTTTATGACGTTGTGGCGCTTGTTTACTCTGGCTTGAGGTGTGCTTTTGTAGCCCTACACAATGAATGGTGTTTGTTATCCAACAAGAGAGTGTTTAAGAGTAGCTTTTATTTATTCAATTATGAGATCATTGTTGAGAGTGTCCACTAGTGAAAGTATGATCCCTAGGCCTTGTTTCTAAGTATTGAAACACCGTTTACAACAAGTTCTGCTACATGTTTGCTTGCTGCCATCTTTATTTCAGATTGCAGTTACTACTTATAATCATCCCTATCACTTGTATTTCACTATCTCTTCGCCGAACTAGTGCACCTATACATCTGACAAGTGTATTGGGTGTGTTGGGGACACAAGAGACTTCTTGTATCTTAATTGCAGGGTTGCTTGAGAGGAATATCTTTGACCTCTACCTCACTGAGTTCGATAAACCTTGGGTGATTCACTTAAGGGAAACTTGCTGCTATTCTACAAACCATTGCTCTTGGAGGCCCAACACTGTCTACAAGAATAGAAGCACACGTAGACATCACCATCCCACACTTTCTTTGCCGAGGCAGCTTGATTCGGCCTCCAAGCTGGACCCTCATTCTTTGGTCTCTGACTATCTCCTGCTCCAGGATGATCCATATTTACTGCAGCAACCTGCTCTGAACCGTATCTATAATCCGGATCTCTCCTCTTATAACCGAACTCATGTCGGTCACTGGGCCTCAATGGTCCTGTTCGGTTGTTGACCGGTTGCCTCCTGCTTGTTCCAACCGCATCCAACGCTGGCTGCGTCGGATCACCAAGAGCATATGTATCTGCTATCCGGATCGTTTCCGCCAGGGTCTTTGGCATATCCCTCTGGAGCTTCTGCCAAAGCGGGGTGCCATGTCGGCAGCCCTGCGGAAACCAAGAAATGGCCTGCTCCTCCACGACACCTTCACAAGAATTGCGAGTGTTGCTCCACCAAGTCAAAAATTCTCGGTCTGTCTCCCGCTCTTCCTGCCTGCACGCAGACAAGAGCTGAGGTCGGTTTGGCCTCTTGTAAGTGCTGGAGAAGTTGCTGTAAAATGTCTGCTCCAAATCCATCCAAGAGTTGATACTTCCCTCTGGTAAGTTATTCAGCCAAATCCAGGCTGGCCCTTCCAACATATGCGGGAGATACCGGACCGCCCATCGGCGATTGCCCCCCGCAATGTGCACCGAGGATACATAGTCTATCAGCCAATCCTGCGGCTTAGTGCTGCCGTTATATGGCTTTGTGATTCGGCCAAGCTGAAACAACGGCACGTTCGGCTCGTTCATGATCCGAGGCCCAAAGCATGGAGGACCTGGTGGGCCTTGCTCTTCCAGCTTCTCGGACTGGTAAATCCTATCCAACTTGAGAAGATGATCATTCAGATCCAATGTCCGAGGTCCAGCCTGGATGCAAGTGCATTATCATACGTTTGGTATCCGGCTCGCGCCATAGTCGAATTACCATCATCATAGCGGTAGCTCGCCTAGTCACCACCTTGCTGCTGCGCTTGCACCATCACTTGCTGCTCCTGCCGGGGTTGATTCTGCCCAGGAGGATGAGGTGGTTGACCTCGTCCAGCCGAATTACCCCTTCCAGCTCCCGGATCGCCTTGACCGCCATTGTTTCTGCTCTGGCCACCTCTTCCTTGAGCAGCTAGCTGCTTACCGGCATACTCAGCATCATAGGCCTGCAGCTGTTTGCTCTTGCCCGAATTCACGCTTTGGGCCGGTCAACTCCGACATGCGGTGATGATGCTTGCCCCTTGGATATCTGGCTAACAGCCTTAGCTGACACTACCACCCGAGAACCACCAGCGTTCGGATTAGCTTTCCGGTAAGCCTCATTCTGCCGGTTACACACATCTACCAGCTCATTGACCCTCTCTGCCTGCTTGCGCCAAGCATCTCTGGTTAATGTGGTCAACTCTGCTCGCGCTGCCGCTGCAGCCCTAAGATTCTTGGCCGGGGAGCTATACACCGGCTTGCCTGTACCCGATCTATGACTAGTAGCCTTACTTGAGCTCGATCTTGCGGCTCTAGCTAACTCGTCATTGAGGTCCTTACCCATGTTACGCAAATATGTTCTCTTGCGTGGGTGCGGCGCTACCAGAGTGAAACCATCGGTGATACCATTGGCAGCATTATACTCTCTCATGTCTCTATCAAATGCTTGCCTAGACTCTACCACTAACCGGGCTTCTCTTTGCAACCTCAGGCGCTCTGCCTCTAACTCTGCTATAGTGGACTCTACGTTTGCCCCAGGTGCCACTGGTCGAGATAACTTTTCCAGGACATCCTCTAAGGGAGCCTCCCTACTAGACATGCCAAGTGGGCCAACCGGATCCGGTTTCTCCTTTGGGAACTTCGCCGTCCGAGCCGGCTTGTCCACCGGATCGGTTGGCGTGACCAGTACCTCGGGCATGCTATTGCCGGCATCTCCTTTGCCTGCTCCAGCACTTGGTCCGGTCATCATCACCTCCACGCTACTCCCGGGGCGAGCGCTACACCGTCCGAGAGCTGCGTGGAAAGAAGGAGGGTCCTCGGCCACGAGCACCTGCGCCGGGTACTCGCGGACAAGCTTGGTGGTGACGTAGGTGAGGAAGCTGCCGAACTGGATGAAGCATCCATCCACAGGGAGTGGCCTTCCCGCTAAGCAGCCGGCGTTGTCGCTGATGAAGGTGAACCCGACGTAGTTGCAGACGAGCCCGGACAGCACACGCACGCCGGAGCTGGTGACGGAAACCGTCCGCATGGAAACCCCAGCCAACGCCACTGCTTGCCCCACGATGGGCGCCAACTGTCGAGGTGGTGTCACGGCAGATGCCATAGGATGGCTTAAGTTGGGGGCTCGCTAGGACGTTGGGGGATCCGGGGAGGGTGTGCGCACTCAAGAAGCACGCATGAAGAATAACGAAGAACACGCAAGAACAAGCAAAACCAAGAACAACCAAAGCACACCAAGATGTACCCTGCTTCGGGGCCCTCTTGTGGAGGTAACACCCCTACTGCAACACTAGCCTACTCTCTTTATATCTCAATGATGACAAGTACAAAGTGCTCCTTGAGCTGTATGAAGCAACAATGGTGAGAGCTCTAGGAGGAAGATGGAGCAAGGGGGAAATGAGGCTTCTCCTTCGTCGTCCCTCGCCCTGGAGGATGTGCTGGTCTATTTATACACTAACCGGATTACCATTCTGCCCCTGGCCGGAGATGACAATGGCATGGACAAGAGGAACAGGACAAGCTCTGGCTACTGTCACTCAGTCCAGCTCATCGTCAGTCCAACGGCAGGTCTATCTTTTCCTCTTTGAGCTTAAGCCAGCGTAGCCCACTGGAGCCTAGGCCACTGCCCTTTCCCGAATTAGCCGAGTCAGCGCCTAGGGCCTAGCGACCCGGAAAACCCGTGGCTCGACCTGGCCATCTTCTGAGCCTCGGGCAGGAGGCCTGCAGGACCCGTGAACTTACTGACATTACTTGGCCTTTGTGCATTATCCGACATTGCCTTATGCCGGATCCTTCCTGATCAACCCGGCTAAGTTAAGCCGGTATTCCTTTCTCTGATCTGGCTAGACTTTGCCGGATCCCCTTCGGTCTCTCCCTGTACTTTAGCATGATTGAGAGCCAACTGACTTTTCCAAGTGATCCGGTCCAAGGGATCCGGCCCAAGAGATCCGGCTTGACCTTGATCCGGCCCACTCTTTACAGCTCTTAACACCACCTCTTTGCCCTACCCGGGGGCAACCTCCCGACACAACCCGTACCTCGGGTGCACAAACCTCATTACCCTCCGCCCCAACGGCAGATGTACATGATACAGAAAGGTCACCCTTCCAACAGGGAGCAAAAACTTTGCACTCACAAGTAAATATGGCGGTCATGTCACCTCCTGTTGTAACTGAATTCTTGAAGGGATCAGAAACTGCAATAAGCTTCAGCAGAGAGGGCCACCACCATCGGTCGTTCGTCCAGGGCACCTGCTCTGGTACTCGACGCACAAATTGGAGGCTACGCCATGTCCAAGGTCTTCATGGATGGTGGCAGCGGCATAAACATCATCTTCGCGGATACGCTCCGCAAATGAACAGGTCAGTCGAAAACCTGCCAAAATCTCAAATACCTTTCACGGTATCGTCCCAGGCAAAGCAATAAGCCCAGAAGGCACCATACAACTCGACGTACGTTCGGGGACAAAACCACTTCAGGACAGAGTCGATTGAGTTCGAAGTTGTCGACTGGAAGTCACAATACCATGCCATACTTGGACGCCCGACGTTCGCTCGATTCATGGCGGTCCACACTACGCATACCTCCAGCTGAAAATGCCTGGACCAAAAGGAGTAATCACAGTCAAAGGAAACTTCCAAAAGTCTGACTCTTGCGACCGAGAGTTTAGCAAAATCTCTGAGATGTTCGGCATGGAAGCAACACTCGCCGATCTAGCGGTCTCCAACGATCGAACACTTATGCCGGAGCACAAGAAGGTGGCAGTCGACAGAGCATTCAATGCCACCAATGACACAAGGTCGCATCAGGTGCACCCGACTGACCCGACCAAGACAGTCAATGTCTCTTCGAGTCTGCCTATCGCATAGGAAAGCGCGCTCGTCGAATTCCTCCGTGAGAACTGGGATATATTTGCGTGGTGTCCAGCCGACATGCCAGGTATTCCCAGGGAATTCGCCGAGCACTCTCTCCAATTATTTCCAGATGCTAAACCAGTCAAGCAAACAATGCGCCGCATATCCGGCCCGAAAAGAACCGCAGTCGAAGCCGAAGTCGACAGACTACTCGCAGCAGGTTTCATCAGAGAAATCAAGAAATCACAATGGGTGGCCAACCCCGTACTTGTAGAGAAGAAGCACACAGATATCCTTCGGATGTGCGTAGATTTCACAGCACTCAATAAATGTGTCCAAAGGATCACTTTCCACTACCTCGAATCGACCAGATCGTCGACTCCACCGCCGGGTGCGCTCGCTTGTCCTTCCTGGATGCTTACTCAGGTTACCACCAGATAAGGATGAAGGAAGAGGATGAAGAGAAAACGGCGTTCATAACCCCACTCGGGGTCTACTGCTACACAACCATGCCTTTGGGCTCAAGAACGCAGGCGCAACCTACCAGCGCATGATGCAAGACTGCCTCAAGAAGCAAATTGGGCGAAACGTCCAGGTCTACGTAGATGACATCGTCATCACAACAAGGGAGGAAAACACACTACTCGATGACTTGCGAGAGACGTTCGCAAACCTCAAACGCTTCCACATCAAGCTCAACCCGAAGAAGTGCACGTTCGGCGTGCCAGCCGGGCAGCTCCTGGGGTATCTAGTCTCGGCTCGTGGAATCGAGGCGGACCCGGAGAAAATACAGGCCATCTTGACGATGCAAAGGCCTTCAAAGCTCCATGACGTGCAAAATTAGCGGGTCGAGTGGCAGCACTCAGTCGATTCATCAGCAAACTAGGCAAAAAAGCACTCCCGTTCTATCGACTGATGAAGAAAGCAGACAAATTCGAGTGGACGCCAGAAGCCGAAGCAGCCTTCACGGACCTCAAGCGAGTCCTCACAAGCCCTCCAATCCTCGTCGCACCAAGGGAACGAGAGCCACTATACCTATATGTCTCCGCAACTAACAGGGTGGTAGTACCGTACTGGTAGTCGAACGCAGGGAGGAGGGACACGCCCAAAGCATACAACGCCCAGTCTATTACTTGAGTGAAGTGCTCTCCATATCAAAGCAGCGGTACCCGCACTATCAAAAGCTGGCCTACGCCGTGTTCATGTCCTCAAGGAAGCTGACGCACTACTTCGCAGAGCACCCGATCACTGTAATCAGCACCTCAGGGATCGGAGACATCCTCACAAATCCCAACGCAACTGGGCGAGTCGCAAAATGGCTCATCGAGCTAGGCCACGAGATATCAAGTATGATTACCCGAAGGCCATCAAAGCACAAGTCTTACCTGACTTCCATACCGAGTGGATTGAAGCTCAGTTGCCAGGAGCACCAGATGTGTCCAACTCATGGACTATGTACTTGACGGCTCAAAGAAGAACGAAGGCGCAGGCGCAGGTGTCATCCTCATATCACCAAAAGGCGACAAGCTTCGCTATATCCTGCAGATGGGATTCGAGTTCCCATCCAATAACGAAGCAGAGTACGAGGCCCTGATCCATGGCATGCGGATGGCCAAAGCCCTCGGGTGCACTCGACTGATGATCTATGGTGACTCGAATCTTGTGGTGCAGCAAACAATGAAGGCCTGCGATGCAATCGCAGATAACATGATCGCCTACCGTGATCTGTACAACCTAATGGAGGGCAGCTTCGAAGGCTGCGAGTTGCGGCACATAGGGCGAGAGCAATGAAGAAGCAGATAAGCTAGCCAACATTGGCGCGACCAAAGCACCAGTTCCACCTGGTGTCTTCCTCGAGCGCATCGAGCACAGGTCCATCAAGAAAAACGAACATCTCCTACATCAGCCGCACCAGCCAAGAGCAAAGCACCTAGCACAGAGGACCCGCCAGTCGAGGTACTCCTCATCGAGCCAACTTGGACTCAACCTTTCCTCGCATACATACTCCGCGGCGAGGTACCTGAAGACATAACAGAGTCAAGACGCGTCACTCGACGATCTAAAGCATACACCGTCATCAACGGCGAACTATACAAGCGCAGCGTATCAGGTATGTTCCAACGATGCATAGCATTCGAAGATGGCCAGGCCATCCTTCGTGATATTCATGCAGGTACCTGCGGGCATCACGCCAGCAGTCGATCACTCGTAGCCAAAGCCTTTCGCGCAGGCTTCTACTGGCCCACAGCACTCAAAGACGCGGAGGACATAGTCAAAAGGTGCATCGGCTGTCAAAAATTCGCCACAAAGCCGCACGCACCCGCATCGGCGTTGAAGACAATACCATTGGCCTGGCCCTTCGCCCAGTGGGGGCTCGATATGGTCGGGCCACTCAAAAAATCCTCCCATGGAGGGCATACTCACCTTCTGGTGGCGGTCGACAAGTTCACCAAGTGGATTGAAGCAGTCCCTATCACAAGTTCGACTGCCACTACAGCAGTCAATTTCATAAAATCCATCATATACCGCTTGGTGTACCAAGCAGCATCATCACTGATAACGGTACAAACTTCACGGCTGAAGAGTTCCGATCCTTCTGCAAAGAGCAGACATCACGCTCAATTATGCATCGTGGCACACCCGCAGTCCAATGGCCAAGTCGAAAAAGCCAATGGACTCGTGACGAGCGGAATCAAGAAACGCCTCCTGGTGCCACTCAAAAGAGCCGCGGGTGCTTGGGTCGAAGAACTCCCATCTGTGCTATGGAGCCTACGCACAACTCCCAACGCTTCAACACAATTCACCCCATTCTTTATGGTCTACGGCGCAGAGGCAATCCTGCCATCAGATGTAAGATTCAATGCACCAAGAGTCGAGGCATACAACGAAGAAGATGCAGATGAAGCACTCGAAGATGCAGTCGACTTGCTCGAAGAAGCACGCAACACGGCGCTAGCACGCACAGCTGTCTATCAGCAAGACCTCCGCAACTACCACAGCCGTCGACTGCGTACCAGGTCCTTTGAGGTTGGCGACCTGGTACTTCGACTGAAGCAAAAGAAGGTGCACAAACTCGCTTCTCCATGGGAAGGACCCTTCATCATCACCGAGGTCATTGGTGGTGGAGCATACAGACTGAAGCACGCGAAGACAGGCGAACTCTCGCACAATCCTTGGAACGTTGCGCAGCTGCGCCGTTTCTATGCTTAGATTGCTCAGTCGCACAATGTAATAGGCACATATGTCGGATGGCTGCAGGTTTCAGACGCGCTCTTTTCCTTACCAGGGTACCTACGGGGACTGGAAGGTTTTTAATGAGGCGGCCTGCAGCTTAACATTCAAAAATGGAATATAATCAATGATTCCTCATATTTCTCCCTGCTTACTACTCGCATAACTTATTCGCACAACTTAGCCTCACCCGAATACTCGGGGGCTGCGCTATCTCAAAGCATGAGCTTTCGCTCCTTCTTCAAACATAATACCCCAGCCGCACTCGAATACTCGGGGGCTGGGTCATAAAAATCATACATAAACGAAAAAGTTGCTCAAAATCATGAGTTGAAGCTTCAAACATCGCAAAAATTCACAGCCTCACTCGAACACTCGGGGGCTGTGCAATTTATGTTCCATACTCTAAGTGTTTTTCATAAACCCCACTCGATACACTCGGGGGCTGCGCACATACATAAACAAATATACACTACGTACAAGTGGCAAATTTACACTCGGGGGCTGTCCTCTATACAGAAATACCCTAATCTTCCGGTTCGTCCTTGACTGGTAGAACAGGGCCCATAAGTTGAGCGTGATAACACTCAACCATCACCCTCGCAGACTCGACTGTACGTCAAGTTGCGACTGTGACAAAGTCGATCCAGGCACGGGTGGATGTAGCTGCATATTTGGACGCTGACTCCGGATATACGCCATCGTTGCGTTGGCTCCATCCACAAGCTTCTGGGTGATAAAATCTCGAATAGGACCTGCACTCCGGAAAAGCCCGAGCAACGCATGGATTCCTTGAGGTTGCGGCCCCGTCGGAAAAAGTCTGGTTGATTCGACTGAAGGCCGACCTGCATAACTCGAGCAGCAGAGTGCTCCGCCACACTCGATCCTTTAGAGTTGCGAGTATGCGCGCTCGGTTCTTATCCAAGCGAAAGTGCTGACGGCCCGTCGTTGGTTCGTCAGTCGCATTGTTCAACTGCTCATCAACACGAGCTTGCTCCGCCTGGAAGTCTGGAACAAAGCCTGCAACAACGCACGTTGGATCAACAAAAAGGACAGACTATGAACTCTTGAGATCAAGGCAGTCATGCTTACACTCGAGTTGTCTGTTCACGATCTCCATCTCGCCAAGCACATAGTCCTCTCGCTGAGTGGGTAAAGCAGGCCTCGCCCTCATCCTATCCAGCTCGCTCTGGGCACTCTTCAACTCTTGCTCCAGTTTCACGACTCGAGCTTCATATAACGCATTACTTGGCATCATTCGCCACTGAGCTCGAGATCGGGTGGAAGCACGATGCCGCGACGAACCAGCTGAAGTAGCGGCTGCCCGTGGCTGTTCCAAACATCATAAAAATCTCATGTCAGATATGAGAGACATCACAAAGCTCAGGCGAGTAACAGCACATAGCCTTACAGGCGAAACACAACAAGGAACCAAATCCATACAAGTGTAGCAAAAGCATACGCATACTCGCGATATCATAAAAGTATAATTACAGTCCATAAAAAGGGTAGATGGCCCTAAAGTCTATGATGCAGACTCCGACCTAGCCCTACGCGCGCGATTGGCGACCTCCGCTGACCGGCGTTCCATGGTAGTCATAAAAATTTCAGCCAGCCGCGCGGCTGGCTCGTTCACATGCTTCAGAGACACCAGCTTCCCGTCCGGCTTCCGAGGGAAATCAGACAGAGCGGCCTCGAAGTCACCCTCTATCCCATGACCTAAAAGGAGCTTGAGGGTGGTCTCTGAGCCGCGTACCGTCAGGGTGCGAGCAAAACTCGCCATAGTCGAGGTTCCCGGGCCTAGGACGTCGGCGAAGCCATCCATAGTCGACGAAGTTGGCCAGACGGGAACACGCCCTTGTATACGGCGCCGAGTGTGCTCGTAGACTTGGCGAGTGCATCCTTCGCTTGGGCGGAGATGGCGTCAAGGTCGCCAATAGCACGGTCGAGACAAATCGCCACTCGCCAGGTCTACAGGTGCCGGTGCGCCAACAGCTCCTTCAAAAATCAGAGAGAACAGAAACTCTTACACAACACTCAGCGACAACAGAAGTAAACAAAAAGTGGCAAAACTAACCGCCCACGTCTCGGGTGAGGCTAGCCAGCCGCTCAGCATACTCTTTCTCGCGTACGGCGGCTGCGGCCTTAGTGGCATCCAAAATTTTCTTCGACTCGGCGCGCTGGGCGGCGAGTGCCTCCTCTAGCTCCTTCACCCGAGACTCAGCCGATGCCTTGTCGTCTGCATTTGACGGCAAGAAGTGACTCAAACATTCGACTAAGCAAAGACAGCAAAAAGAGCTTCGGAGGCAGCAAATACACTTACGGGTGAGCTGTTCCAGGTCAGCGCGTAACGTGTTTTTCTCCTGCTCCATCTGGACAAAAGCTTTGCCCGATTCTACCAGGTTGAGGTAGTAAGGCTACAAGCATGAAACCAACATAAGTTATAATAACAAGTACCGTATGCGGACTCGGCAAAAGACACTTACGTGCTTAGTCCAAGGCGCAGGCTTCGAAGCAGATGTTCCGACCTCCGGAGTTGCAGCACTCGTAGCCTTGGCCGTTTCAATGGCAGTACAGTGGCTACTGATTGAACGATCTCAGGAGCAACAAGAGAGACGTCCGGGTGCTCAGGGGTCGAAGTTCTGTCGGCTGGAGGAGTCAGAGGACGCACAGTCTCAGCACTGCGAGTGACAGAAGAAATACAACATAAGCAGCAATATCAACCAGCAAAAAACTCAGTACAAAAAGCATAAGGAGAAAACCTATGCTCTTCTTCCTCATCAGTGTCGAGGTTGTCAAAATTTGGACCTCCAAAAAGCAGCTCCTCACCCGACTGGGAGGAGGAGCTGAGCTCAATGGGCTCACGTTCAAAGGAGCAGCTGTGGCAGCAGGAGACGAGCCCGAGTCTCCGTCATCTTTCACATCTGATCCTTCGCGGGTGAACTCGTGGAAGAAGACACACCTCGGGCCACCCGACGACGCTTGCGAGTGGAACCTCGCTCACATGATCAGTCGTGGCGGGCTCCTCGGCCTGTACTTCCTCTGCCCCTTCCTCTTCGACCTCTTCCATAGGAGATGTGGTAGCCGAAGGTAGAGGCGATTCATCCCCTCCCTTCGTTTCTACCGTTTGCACCTCCGTTTCATGAGTTGGGCCATCTTCGGGAAGAGGAGGAAGGGTTGATGCAGTTGAATGGCCCTGCATACCAAATATAGCAGTCGAAAGTTACAAAGATGCACAACAAAATAGCAAAACAGGAGATCATAAACTTGATTGTTCACTAACCTCCTCCAAAGGCCTTTCAGCACCATAAGGAGTGACAGGGCAGTCGACGTTGCAGGGCTCGCTGGATTTCGTGCTGGTAATGGACCGCACATGTGACACCAGCTCGCTCTTCGACAGTTCCTCCTTGCTCATTCGGGTGACGTCGAGCGCACCCTCATACTCCCACATGGGGTGGGCTCGAGCGCGGAGCGGCCACACCCGCATCTTCACAAAGGTGGCAATCAAATGCACACCAGTTACGCTGCTTAGCAGCTCTACAATCTTCGACAGCAGAGGCGCCGCTTCTGCCTTTTCTTCAGCCGAAAGCGGTGGTCCCAGGCATTCGTCCTCGCGAGTATACCAGCAGTCGAAAATGGCGGGACTCCTTCCTGGTCGTTGCGCACATAAAACCACCTCTTCCTCCACCCTTGCGCCGAGTCGACTGGCTTCAGGGCGAAGTAGCGGGTGTCGTTGCGCACCTGGATCCCGAAGCTGCCAACAGGATAGGTGCGGCCGCCTCGGTTGTTGGGCCGGACCATGAAAATCGACTTCCAAGGGCCCAGCTGGGAGAAACTCCCAAGTAGCACTCACACAAAACCATAAAGCAGGCAATGTGCATAATGCCATTCGGGGTGAAATCATGGATTTGCACCCCGTAAGCAAACATCAAACCACGAACAAAGTCGTGGAGGGGAAAGAAAAACCCCTAGGTAGAAACTCCGCAAAACAAACGCGCTCGTTAGCGTGAGGCTCGGGGAGTACCTCCTTGGGTGACGGCGTGTGGACGAACAGCTGGTCCGCGGGTGGCAGCATTACATCCTCGCGAAGCTTGTCCAGCTGCGCCTCCTTAATGGTGGATTTCACCCAATCGCCGTCGCTCTTCTTGAGGTCAACGACGGGCGCAGATGCGCCAGCCGCAGTCTTCTTCCCCTTCAGAGTGGCCGCGTCGGTCGCGGGCGTGTCGGCAGCAGCCTTTCTCTTTGGCGCCATGGCAGTGGTGGCTAAGGGGAACAGCGGGAGCTCGGGCGCAAGAACAATGGGGAAGCGAGAGGAAGACGATGAAGCAGGGGCGGCGCGCAGAGCAAATGGCAAGTAAAAATAATGACAGCGCCGTTCCCCCTATTTACCACAAATCAAAAGCGATCATAACCGTTCAGATCATAATCGTGTGTTTCGCACGCAATCCCACCGTACACGTGGCCACCGCGGAGAGCAACCGTCACCGGCCACTCCGCCCACTACGCACGTAAAAATAGGGCCATCATCACGCCTCCGTCAAAAGTGGGCCAGCCCGGTCAAATACAGTCCAAACGGCACAGTTGTTTGGTCAGCGCTGCATAATGGGCCCACATACGTGTCACGTCCCATCCATCACACATAACGCACGCCACCGCGTGTCAGGCAGCGCAGTCACCAAAAACGTCATCCCTGACGTCATTGCAAGCGATCTGTTTAGAAAAGCATTCGAGTTCGCCCAATGCATATCGGTCACTCGACTGTCTTGATTGTTTGGGTGTGAAAAGGCAACGTTAAGGCAAAAATTGGTCACTCGACCGTTCCTTCGACTGAGGCATATTACTCCCATCGGGGGCGTATCAAAAATTTCTTCGATTAAAAATGTACGGCATAAAAAGATTTAAGATTTGAGATTATCCTCCATTGCAAGTAATAAAGCACAATCTCGGGGGCTACTCCCATCGGGAGCGCTGTCGCGCACCTGATAGAATAACCACAAAGTGTCAGTCGACAAAAGGCTCGACTCAGTTCACATACAAAATCATACTCGAAACATTCCCGAGTTGCGTCCGTCGCAAATACCTCGGATGCTGCACGCATAGTGCAAAGGTAAGACCCGTCGAATTTTCAAGCTAGGCTAAGGACCGTTCCAGTAACGTCGATCCTTATACTTTCCATGTTAGCAGACATGATGAAAAATCCCGACGGACACGTTGGGTAACTTTCAAAGTTATACTGCAGATCGATTCAGTAAGACCTCCGCGGCCTAGTCGAATCTGACTAGTCTGTTCCAGATTCGAGTCCAGAGACTCGAGTTTGATTGAAAGCTAGTAAGGTTTTACCCGAATGTGTAGTTAACCGGTCCCGATCCGTCGAGTGTACCGGGCCTACTAAGCTATTATCCCTTGATTATCATAAGCAAAAGCCAAAGTCGATGAAATACTCGACATAGCCAACATGTGCTATTCATACAGGAATTCCAATTGCAACATACAAGTACAAAGCATATGACGTGTGATTACCCCCAAGAGCAGGGGATCACTATAGCACCTCTCAATGTGAAAGTAAGGTATCGATCCGCAGGAGCAAGAAGGAAAAGTTATCTATTCCCTACAACTAAAGTATCACAAGTTTTAGTTGATTATGCACTAAACAAGTTTAAGGAGCAAGGTGGTTGATTTGATGGATGAAAGTTTAATGTAACCAAGCAAGAATGTAAAAGTGTCCCAATCCTCTTCAATGCAAGAGGACAAGACAAAGGTTTTCTCTTATAGGAACAATGGACATGGGTTCATGGCTTCACTTAATCCTCTCTCTCTCATCTATGGTGATTATCATGTTATAGAGAAAGTACACATAATTGTCATGTTTTAATGGTAGCTTTTATAACGGCTACATGTCCTAAAACACATAGTTGAAAGAAATACTCATTTGTGTTGATAGTGTCACCCTCGTAAGGCTAGCGTGGTTGCTGTCACACCCACATCATACTTCTCTCTTTTTAACCCCAGATAAAGGATGTTGGACGGTACTGTGTCACTCAATACCTATGCCTTCTGTCACATTGGCCACCCAGTACCCACATACATCATACTTCATAATGGATAATATTCTAAACACTAGTGCAATGATTTATATTTCGTGTGTGTGACCACATCTCTCTCATCTATCTACACTTGGTGATGTCAATCACCTCATGATAAAGATAAACAAGACATTATGCATAAATCAAACCATCACATGCATCATAGAATATCTCCAAAGTATGACAAGTCATAAAAGATCCAACACAACAGTAAATGCGTAACAAATATTATCTCACACCACAATATCCACCATGGGAATTACATAGATGACCGTAATCATGTTCAGCAGCTCATACGGTACTAATTAGTGAAGCTCAAAGAGAGGAGAGATACATAAGTTACCACCACAAACCCAAATCCAGGGGGTGGACTACTCCCCCTTCATCATGGAGACGGTGGAGAAGTCGTTGGAGAAGGTGGAGACCACCCCGGCAGCGCCCCGCCGGAGTTTTCTCCCTCCAATCTGCAGCTCCTGATCTCCATTTCGGTGTTTCTGTGTTTGTACGGCGCCACTTCCAGAGAACGTCGGGGGACAATTTTTATAGGCGTTTTTAGGTCATGACTAGGTCGGTGGAGAAAAGATCAACGGCGGCGGAGCTCCGAGGCCCAAAATAGGTAGGCCCACGTGACCAAGATTTTAGGCCGTGTGGGGCCCTCTCATTTCTAGCTGGTTGTGCTTCTGGCCTTCATTTTGAGCCCATTGCGTTCGTCTCGAAAATTATGAAGCGTGTTCTCTGACCTTGCCCTTTTTGGAGTCCCGAAGCTCCCGAAAAGTCTGAAACACTAAAAAAGATGTTTTCTGGAAAACAGGGTTAATTCCAAATAAATGGGAAAACTATGAAGTATTCCCAAAATCATTATAAAATATTGATATAACCCTTATATGATGCAAATATGATTGGAATATAAGTAAAATAATGCAAAGTTCATGTATGCATTTTACATGCATCAACGTGCACTTACGAGTGAGTCCATGCCCGATTCTTCGAGTCAGACAAGTACTCGAGGGCTACTCACTAGGATATACATCTCGGGTACCCTACCATAAGGGTACCTGGTGCACGTGTCGACTAAGGCCCAACTATCAAAAGACTACATGAAGCCCATGACGAAAGGCCCAACAAGATGGAGTATCCTCCAAGATTAGACATAGGCATAGTCGGTTTAGTCTTTCCTTACATGTAATCTGGGTCGGTTACGAACTCCCGAGACCCAGCCTATTATAAAGGTTGGGAGGGCCGCCGATACAGGACAAGCGATACTCGAACCACCAAAAGCCCTAGCGAGATCGACATCTCGCCGGAGCCTCCCTGTAACCGCATAATCTCACACGATCAATACCAGACAAGCAGGAAGTAGGGTGTTACTCTCCGGAGGCCTGAACCTGGGTAAATCTTTGCCTCTGCTTGTCAGCCGACGAAACTACCAGTACTACCACGTTCTCTCCCCATAATCTCAATCCTAGGTCTTTAACCATGTGATTTGATGAGTTAACCCCTCGTCAATATTGCTACATGTTTTATATACACTTCATATTATTTTTACGCATTTTCTGGGACTAACCTATTAACAAGATGTCACAGTGCCAGTTCCTACTTTCTACAGTTTTTCCGTTTCAGAAAAGCTATTAAGGAAATATTCTCGGAATTGCACGAAAATCAACGGAGTCCAGTTTTTCACCAACATGAAGACGAAGTCCGAAGGGCGCACGAAGAAGCGACCCAGGGGCGCCAAACACCACTAGGGAGCGCCCCCCTGCCTGGCGCGCCGTGGTGGTGTGTGGGGCCCTCGGCTGGCCCCACGCACTGCCCTTTCGCCTATATATTGCCTCCATCCCAAAAACTCTAAATATCCGAGCATTATTCCACGAAAAGTTCCGGCGCCGCCGTCGTCGTCAATCCTAGTTCGGGAGGGTTCTGAAGCTCCTCCCGGCACCCTGCCGGAGAGGGAGATCATCACCGGAGGGCTCTACATCACCATGCCCGCCTCCGGAGTGATGCGGGAGTAGTTCATCCTTAGACTACGGGTCCATAGCAGTAGCTAGATGGTTGTCTCTCCACTTTGTGCTATCATGTTTAGATCTTGTGAGCTGCCTAACATGATCAGAATCATCTTATTGTAATGCTACATGTTGTGTTTGCTAGGATCCGATGAATAGTGATGTTATGATCAAGTTGTTTATCAATATATCTACTGTTTTATTTATGTTCTTGCATGCTCTCCGTTGCAAGTAGATGGTTTGGCCAATTAGATGCTTGTGACTCTAAGAGGGAGTATTTATACTCGATAGTAGATTCATGCCTCCAGTAATCTGGGTGAGTGACAAGAACATCTAAGGTTGTGGATGTGCTGTTGCCACTAGGGATAAAATAACTAATGCTTAGCTTAAGGGTACTTGTGTTAAGTCTAATGCATTTGTTTACATTACACACTTTGCTTAATGCAATAATCTGTTGTTTGCAACTTAATACTAACAAGAGACACGGATGCTATCCCGGAACTGGATTATTTAGGCATGGATGCAGCTGGTAAGTGGTCTATGTATTATATTGTAATGCCCAACAAATAATACAATAAACTATCTTGTCATATATTGCATTGTCATGCGCTTGCTATTTGTCAATTGCCCAGCTGTAATTTGTTTACCCAACATGCATGTTATCTTTTATGGAGAGACACCACTAGTGAACTGTGGACCCCGGTCCATTCTTTTACACTGATAAAAACACCAACTGCAATCATCTGTTCTCTGTTACTTTCTGCATTTATTATTATTCTCCACACCATACGTTTAATCCTTTGTATTCAGCAAGCCGGAAAGATTGACAACCTTCCTGTTTCGTTGGGGCAAAATAGTTTTATTGTGTTGTGTGCAGGTCCACGTCAACCACCAAATCATATGACATTGCGCCGTGCCATATTTTCTGGTGTCGTTGACAACTTTTCGAAGCACTTTTGACTCCTACTGGATTGATAACCTTGGTAGATATCAAGGGAAAAATGCGAATGCACTACATCATACCTTCCTCTTGTGGTCTCCCAATGAACGTGTGTTTTCACGTCATCACCAGACAACACACAGCTTGTCAACAAGATATTGCCATGTCGGCAGCTTCATAGGATGCCTGACAGCGATCATTCTTTCCATGGAGGCCACCACCGGCTCTAGATTTTTTATGCGGTGTCACCGAAATCTAATCTAATACGTCACCGATGTGACATTTTGGCGACACTGCATAAAACACTCTTACTTAAAAAAGTATTTTTTGCAGTGTACCAAAACATCACAATAGCGACGGTGGATATGTATGGTGGGGTTTGAAAGGGAACAACTTGATATCCCTAAATGTAAATAAGAATTTATGTTAGTTCTGACCCTACTAGCTAGAACGAACAATTTAACACAATAATATGAAGTATAATAGTATATAGTGTGTACTGACCTATGTATATAATTGGAGAACATTATGGGAAAGTTAACAAACACTACTGTCTTGAGTAGTGTTCGTTGTTTTTTCGGTGTCTCCGACTTTTTTATGCAGTGTCACCGAAATAGACTCTTGTTTTCAAATTTGTAATGATTTAGTCACATGAAGAAATGATCTAGATAGAACTACCGGATGTGAACTGAACTACTATCAACAAGTTAGCTAAACTACAACCGGTTGCAAGTACACAATAGACAAGTTAAATACATCATAACATGAACAAGTTAGTAGGTACACAATAGTCAAGTTAGCTACATCAAAGAGTACACAATAGGCAAGACATAACTATTGGATGTGAACTGAACTACTATCAACAATTTAGCTAAACTATAAACGGTTGCAAGTGCACAATAGGCAAGTTAAATACATCAAGAAATGATCTAGATAGAACTACCGGATGTGAACTGAACTACTATCAACAAGTTAGCTACACTACAACCGGTTGCAAGTGCACAATAGGCAAGTTAAATACATCATAACATGAACAAGTTAGCAGGTGCACAATAGGCAATTTAGCTACATCAAAGAGTCCACAGTAGGCAAGATAGAACTATTGGACATGAACTGAACTACTATCAACAAGTTAGCTAAACTACAACCAGTTGCAAGTGCACAATAGTCAAGTTAACTACATCAAGAAATGATCTAGATAGAACTACCGGATGTGAACTGAACTACTATCAACAAGTTAGCTAAACTGCAACCGGTTGCAAGTGCACAATAGACAAGTTAACTACATCAAGAAATTATCTATATCGATCTACTGGATGTGAACTGAGCTACTCTAGCAGGTGCACAATAGACAAGTTAGCTACATCAAAGAGTGGATCTGATACCTTCTTCACGTCGCCGTTGGATCGATCTAGCAGATCCGGACAAGGTGGATGCAGAGCAAGCAAAAGCCGCGACGACCTCGCCGTGTCGGGGGAGATGGCGAAGACCTCGCCATCTCGAGGGTGACGGTGACGCCGGTGATAGCCGTCATCTCGGGGGAGACGGTGCCGCCACGGCGCCAGCGATGGCCGTAACGCCAGGAGCCGCCACCACAAACAGATCTAGCATACTTGGGCAGTGAGGAAAAGAGTGAGTGTTAGGTTTTGCTCTGTACGCCCATATATATAGGTACAACATAGGAAACGGTTCTTTCATAAAACCGTTTCCTTTGAGTTTTCTCCACCGAGGAGTGGGGCCTATGCGCCGACTCTCTGGAATTTCTTCTACGCTCTGAAATATAATTTTCCCTAATATCTACTAGATGGAGAATTGGTACATTAAGGATGAACCACTAGGATACTTATATTAATATTAGTGATTACTACATTACATACGAGTACATATTAATAATAATAAAGTAAATTACATACGGAGAACTTATAGAACTACTACTAGCTAGCTACTTCTTGTTTTTCTTGCGCCCTGCGTCCGCGCAATCCTCCTCCTTCTCACGGCCTCGCTTCTTGGAGGGCATCGGACACGGTGGCGGCGGCGGCAGCAGAATATCGGAGGCGGTGGCGGCGGCTTTCTTCTCGTTCGCCGGGGTTCCCTTCTTCGGGATCGACGCCTCCGCCTCGTCCTCGTCCTCCTCCTCCTTTCCGGTTGACTCCTCATCGGAATCAATCTTCGGCGGGCCCAGCATCAATGTGGGATCATTGAAGTTGGCGAGCTCTTCGTTGTCGCTCATCACCGGCGACGGTCCTTCAACAGACTCGCCGCTGACGGTGGGACTGTCGGGCGGCGACGGAGTGCGCTCCTGTGTGTCGTTGCTGCGAGGCATCTTTACTAATCAGTAGCAGGGAGCGAGCGATAGAGATAGAGAGCAGATTCTGTGGCGTCTTGAGCCAGCAGAGATTGGGGTTTTTAAAGAGTAGTGGACGGTGCCACTACGCCATGGCATTTACTCCCCTCGCTTCTAATTTCAAAAAGACGGAACATGTCCAAATTGCAAACGGACACAGAAAAGTGTCCGTTGACATAGAACCACATATCGAAAATGGAGCTGGAATTATGACCGTTGCCAATAATATAGGTAACGGAGTTACTACTTTCTCTGTTACCCATGATGACGGGCCAGCCGTGGCCCAGGTAGTCTTGTACTCACCGGCCGCGTGGAAAGCTCGATTTTTCGTCGCCTAACTCGTCCTGTTTTCATAGAGGGGTATCCAATGTTTCGTTCTGTACTAGTGTGGGTCAGCGTTTCAGCACTAAGATTTGGCAAGCACGCTTGGGGCGGTGTGTGTCCTGACGTCGGCGGCGACTTGGAAGGTGAAAGGACCTGGTGAGCAGAAATGGGGGTGCACCGACGGCATTGAACGGAGCAAACGAAGAGGGGTTGAGGCACACCTCCTGGCTGGCGGAGGCGGGGTGTACAACTCAGAGAAGGAGCGGAACTGAATTTGCTTTCCAAATCATATACTGTAGTTCAGTTTGCTGGTTTATAAGGTGCTAGATGGAACGATAGATTTCAGTCTGTTTTCTCAAGTTCGATGCCAGAAACCCAGGAGAGGATATACAGATCCCCTGGCAGTGCGTGCGATCCGACGCAAATTTTCTGTTAGAAGCAGCTTAGCTAGGGCAATACTAACAACGGGTTTTTGCCGCGATTTTCTCTTCGGTTGGTTCAGGGCGACAACGTGCCAACAATCACAAATTGCACCTTAATAAATGGAGTAGTAGATTCCTCAAAAAATTAAATGGAGTAGTAAAGATACATGAACCTGACCAATACGTGGGTCGAAGTAGACATCGATCATTACCACACTTCTTACATGCATGTAGTATATAATAACGGAAATCTCTTCCTTCTCTTTAGTTGGGCTTCCTGCAGTCCAACCTGATCTCCGTTAGCGGCCCAGCCAATGGCGCCAGGTTGCCCATCTTCACCATGGCCATCTTGAAATCGGAGAAGAAACTGTCCTGGTCGTTGTTGTATGTCATCACCAGCGCGTCCTGCGAGCCGGCGTTGAAGAGCTCCTGGTCCGAGTGCAGCAGCCCGCGCTTCACGACCAGGTTCTTGTAGTAGGCGTTGTCAAACTCGTCGGCAGTCTACACGTCGAAGTTCGCGAGGAGGGTGTCGTTGACCGGACCCTTCCGCGGGCACGTATTCCTCAGCTGCTTCGCGAAGTTGAGGTCGATGTTGTTATCCTTGTAGATGTGGTCGCGAAAGAACTGACACTGCGAGCGCCCGATGGTGTGCGCGCCAGAGAGCTCCGTCATGTCCTGCAGCGAGAGGAACTTTGCGTCGAACTTGAGTCTGAGCGTTGTGAGGCTAGAGCCGGGGCCCGGGAGGTCGCCGGTTGTGCCCGGGCTGGCCATGCGGGAATCCTTGCACCCAGGGGCGTAGACAGGCCCTAGGCCACCATGGCCTTGGCCCAGGGCGTGAGCCTGAAACCCAGCCCAATTTTTTTTTGAGCCTGCGTACAAACAGCAGAGTACAACATACGCCGTATGAAGTACAAACCTAATTTGTTACTACAGAACAGCACTGTAGAGCACTGTAGTTACAGTACAGGGAGGGTGGCCTGGGGCGTATGCTTATCCTGGCTACGCTACTGCTTGCGCCCAAGCAACACGTCCCAGGTGGGACCTCCGACCTGCATGAAACGAGAAGCGGTATTTTTCAGGGGTCAGCGCCCGTTGAAGCAATGGCGCGTGTGCGGGACTGTGCTGGTTACTAACCAGGTTGACTCCATCACGGGCGGCGAGCGCGAGGATGTCAGCACAGGACACTTTGGCCTCGCAGGACTTCTCGACCTCGGTCTTGATGGCGTCGATCACCTCGTACCCACGGACTGACAGGTTCTCGTTGGCGAACTTCTCGCCTCCGGCGCCATCGAGCAGAATCGAGCCGTCACACCCCTGCCGATATCAGATAAATAGAAGCGTCAGTTGACAGCACGTAGCAATCAAAGAGCAAAACCAATGATCGACTACTTTAGTAGCTCATGAGTACAGAGAAACAGAGCTAGTATTACTACGATTGCTTACATTGACGAAGCAGTCGTGGAAGAAGAGGCGAAGAATGGAGGCGGCCATCCGCTTCTCCTTCCCCACGGCCGACACCATCTCTGTCCGCACAATGCTTCCAAGGTTCGGGCAAGACGTGGAGTAGAAGTCGGTCGACAGTTGCGCGTTGGCCGCGCCAACAGAGGACGACGGCGAGGCCAACCTGCAGGTGAAGACGGCCACATTGTACTTCTCGGCTTAATTAGCTCGAGATCGAGGAGAGAACACTACACAACTCTTGTGAGCTCGATGAGGAGAGATGCATATGGATTATGCATCCAATATATAGGAGTCAAAAAAGTCAGCACACTCTTTGTTTCAAAACAAGAGTCAGCACATAGTGCTCTGCTCGAACTCCTGACCGACGCTAACTGCTAGGATAGCTAGCATGAACCTGCATGAGCTGGCTCGCGGTTGGGGTCATGCACGCACGACATACAAAGTTCTTGGCCAAACGCAGCTGGATTTAGCTGACCAAAATCATTTTCGGCATGCCAGGCTGCATGTTGCTAACAGAGTAATCAACATGCCCGACGCATTGTCAAAAAATAATTAACATGCGCGATGGTGCCATGTGCTCGGAATTATTGCGTGTGTTAGTTATCATTAAGGCTGCGCCTTCAGTTATATGGTTATTTCGGTCCGATCTATACGGTTATACGATAAATACGATTTCTATAATTTGGTAAATTCGGTTTTATATGAAAATACAGTTCGGTTTTGGTAATAACTATTCAATTTCGATTCGGTTTCTGTAATAACCAAATTAAGCAAAGTTGACGTGAATTTTTGAATAACACATCAATGTCATGGCCATATATTTCAGTTTTATATTTTGTATGATCGAACTATGTTTGACATAATTAGTTGTACATATTTCTAACTATGTCCCTATACTTTGTAACCCTAATGTAATCTTCAAGTCTGTAAATATAACACCACAGCCACGTACTTTGATACGTTGAGCTATTCCACATATCCCCTCTCCTATCTAGGGTTAGGGTTTTACATGGTATCAGAGCACGCCGCCGCCGCCGCCGGTAAACCAATCAAGCCGCCGCCACCGCCGCTCAAGTCTTCCGCTGCATCCGCCGATGCCACCTCCGGTGCCCTCCAGCACAGCACCGTCGGGGCCTTCACGTCCTCCTCCATGTCCGAGTCCACGGAGGGAACTCTGTCGCTGCCGTCCACCATCGGCGCGCTCTCTCCACCGTCCACCGTCGGGGCCTTCGCGCCGCCGTCCGCCGTGGCCGCAGCCCAGGCCGCCAGCCTCAGTGCCTCCATGCTGAGTCCGACGAGCACTCTTCCCGTCGGGAGCATGTACTCCTCGGCGGGGATCGGCGCCTCTTCCTCGACTGCTGCCAGTGCACCGTTCCACTTCGGCAATCTCCCGACGGTCAAGCTTAGCAGTGACAACTACCTGCTGTGGCGCTCGGCCATCCTCCCGCTCCTGCGCTCCCACTTCCTGATGGGCTACGTCGACGGGAGCTACCCGTACCCGCCGGAGCGCATCCTTGTCCAGTTCGAGGGGCGCCCTGTCGCGATCCCCAACCCCGAATATCAGACCTGGGTCATGCAGGATCAGGCGTTGCTGTCTAGGATCAACTCCTCCCTGACGCCTGTTGTCGGTGGCCTGGTGATGTTCGCTGTCACCGCCGAGGAGGCCTGGTATACCCTTCGCGACTCCTTCGACACCCACTCCAGCGCCCAATCCGTGCACATCCGCGGCCAGCTGCAGAAGATGGAGAAGCTAAACTCGTCGGTGACGACGTACTTCAACAAGATCAAGGCACTGTCGGACTCCCTCACCGCCATGGGCCAACCTCTTCTCCAGGAGGACTTCATCGCCTATGTCCCTAACGAACTCGACGAGGACTACGATAACCTCGCCGAAAACATCAACGGGCGTGAGACGCCGATCTCCACGCGCGAGCTTCACGCGTGTCTGCTGTCCACTGAACAGCGCGTCGAGAACCGCCGTGCTGCGGCTATGCACTCCGGGGCCTCGGCGAACACCGCATACCACGGTGGAGGCCGTGGTGCTCCTCGCTCGGGCAACAGTGGGGGCTACTCCAAGCCCAACTACCCCACTGCGCCCCCTTCTGGTGGTGGCCGTGGTGCGCCACCACCCTCTGCCATGCCGCACTCCAACAATCCCTCGGGTTCCTCTAGTTCCAACAACGGAGGGGGTGGGGGTGGCGGCGGGCGCCGCTGGAACACCTCCGACGGCAACCGACCCGTGTGCCAGCTCTGCAATCAAGTTGGCCATGTCGCGGCGCGCTGTTGGAAGCGCTTCGACAGGGACTTTCTCGGGGTCGGCAACGACAGCCCCAGCATGGAGCGCCAAGTCTCGATGGTGACACACGACAACAACAACTCGACTCCATCCTACCCAGTTGATCCAACCTGGTATATGGACACCGGCGCCACCGACCACCTAGCCGGTGAGCTGGACAAGCTCGGCGTCAAGGAACCATATCACGGGAAGGACCATGTGCACACCAACAATGGTCAAGGTATGCGCATATCTCATATTGGTCAATCTACTCTTTCCACAACAACTGGCACACCACTTCGTCTAAAAAATATCCTAGTTTGTCCTGTAGTCACCAAGAATCTTTTATCTGCTCATAAACTTGCTCTTGATAACAACGTTTTTGTTGAAGTTCACCCTTTTGATCTTTTTGTGAAGGATCGCGATACGAAGGAAATCATCCTTAGTGGTCGGATTCATGGTGCCCTCTATCCCGTTGGTGGCCGAGGGCCCCCTGTTCGGCAAGTTTTCAGCAGTATTCGAGTGTCATCCTCCAACTGGCACTGTCGTCTAGGACATCCAACGTCTCCAGTTGTGGAGCATGTTCTTCGTCGTCATGCTCTGCCCATTGAGTCTAGAAATGAAAACTCTCTAGTGTGTGATGCCTGTCAGCAAGGAAAAAGTCATCAGTTACCATTTTCTTCTTCCCCTCGTGTAATAAAATCTCCTTTAGAGCTCGTGTTTTCAGATGTGTGGGGCCCTGCCCAAACTTCCATTAGTGGTCATAATTATTATGTGAGTTTTATTAATTCCTTTAGTAAGTTCACATGGCTCTATTTGCGTAAACGCAAGTCTGATGTTTTTGATGTCTTCTTGCAATTTCAAACACATGTTGAACGTTTGCTTGATCGCAAGATTCTCCATGTTCAGTCCGATTGGGGAGGCGAATATCGTAACCTCAACACTTTCTTTAATAATCTTGGCATTGATCATCGTGTTGTGTGTCCCCACACTCATCAGCAAAATGGGCTGCTGAACGTAAACACCGTCACATTGTAGAAACTGGGCTTACTCTACTTGCACATGCTTCCCTGCCTTTTCACTTTTGGAGTGATGCATTCCATACAACATGTTTTCTCATAAATAGGCTCCCTACTCATGTTCTTGACATGAAAACCCCTTTGGAAGTCCTATTGCATGAAACCCCAGACTACACGTTTCTCAAAGTTTTTGGTCGCGCTTGTTGGCCTCATCTTCGGCCCTACAATAATCGAAAGCTTGAGTTTCATTCAAAAAAGTGTGTTCCTTGGCTATAGCTCTCTCCATAAGGGCTATAAATGTTTGCATGTCCCCTCTAATAGAGTCTATATTTCTCGCGATGTTATCTTTGATGAGAATGTTTTTCCCTTTGCAAAGATGCCAACCACCACTACACCTGTTGACACCAATTCTACACCAGCTTCTGTTGACCAATTTGCAGATATTGCGTATACCCCTGCCCTGCTTCCTAACCATGGTGCAGGCACTGCTCGTGGCGCTCGGATTGAGCTCTTGGACTCGACGCCGTCGACGGATCCTGAAGACCACGTCGATCACGTCGATCAGGATGCGCCTGCGGGCCCCAGTCCCATTCAAAACCATGCACGGGCTGGCGCTAACGCTCCTCCACTGGCCACTTCTGGTGCCAGCCCAGCCACTCCGGCCCGCGAGGGATCCTCCTTGCCGTCTTCGCCTGTGGGCCGGCCCTGGACTCGTCGTCGCCCACTCCTGACGCCGATGCCACGGCGCGCGAGCGCTCTCTGCCGCATGGGCAGCCCTCTGCGCCTCCTCGGCCCGTTACTCGGAGCCGCACGGGCAACTCCTGGCCCAAGGTGTGGACCGATGGCTCGGTGGCCTGGCTAACTGCCTGTTCTACGCATGGCGTCGCTGATCCCTCCACCGAGCCCACCAGCCACCATGATGCTCTGCGTATACCACACTGGCGTGACGCGATGGAGGCCGAGTTTCAGGCTCTTCGTCGAAACGAGACTTTGCAGCTTGTTCCTCCTCGTCTCGGCATCAACGTCATCGACTCCAAGTGGGTTTTCAAGATCAAGCGACACTCTGATGGATCTATTGAGCGCTACAAAGCGCGTCTCGTGGCCATGGGGTTCAAGCAGCGCTATGGACTTGACTACGAGGACACCTTCAGTCCCGTGGTTAAGCCCACCACTATTCGGCTGCTGCTCTCTCTTGCGGTCACCCGTGGTTGGCATCTTCGCCAGCTTGATGTTCAGAATGCATTCCTCCATGGTGTTCTTGAGGAGGAGGTCTACATGCGCCAGCCGCCTGGGTTTGTTGACTCCACCCAGCCACACCACCTCTGTCGCTTGGTCAAGGCCCTCTATGGCCTGAAACAGGCGCCTCGTGCTTGGCATGCTCGTCTGAGGAGTGCTCTTCGGGATCATGGACTTATTCCCTCCAATGCTGACACTTCCTTGTTTATGCTTCGTCGACCGGATCTCACCATGTATCTCTTGGTATATGTCGACGATATCATTGTGGTGAGCTCCCTGCATTCAGCTATTGATCGTCTTGTTCATATTCTTCAGTCTGAATTTGCGGTGAAGGATTTGGGCTCTCTTCGCTTCTTTCTTGGGATAGAGGTCTCTGATGTCTCTCAGGGTCTGGCTCTTACTCAGAAGAAGTATGCTCTTGATCTTCTTCGTCGCGCTGGGATGCTTCAGTGCAAGTCGGCGTCCACTCCTATGTCGTCGACTGAGTGTTTGTCTGCTGCGGGTGGGGATCCTTTGCCATCTGATGATGCCACTACCTATCGCAGTATTGTTGGTGGTCTGCAGTATTTGCTGGTTACACGGCCTGATCTCTCCTTTGCAGTTAACAAAGTGTGTTAGTATATGCAGACTCCTCGTCATCCTCACTGGTCTGCTGTGAAGAGTATTCTTCGTTACGTCAGCTCGACCATCTCACATGGAGTTCATCTTCGGTGTTCTTCTTCCAGTCTACTGTCTGCGTTCTCCGATGCAGATTGGACTGGGAATCCTGATGACAGGCGATCCACGGGGGACATGCCATCTTCTATGGGCCTAACTTGATCGCCTGGAGTGCTCGGAAACAAGCCACAGTGTCGCGTTCCAGTACGGAGTCTGAGTACAAGGCTCTTGCCAATGCCACTGCTGAGTTGATCTAGGTACAGTCGTTGCTTCAGGAGTTGGGAGTATCACAGGACCGTACACCTGTTCTATGGTGTGACAACATTGGCGCAACATATCTATCATCTAATCCTGTGTTCCATGCTCGGACGAAGCATATTGAGGTTGACTATCACTTTGTGCGAGAGAGAGTTGCACAGAAACTTCTACACATCAAGTTCATCTCCTCTAAAGATCAACTTGCAGACATCTTCACCAAGCCGTTGCCATTGCCACAGTTCTCGGCCTGCCGGCGCAATCTCAGCCTTCTTGATACGGCCAAGATTGAGGGAGGGTGTTAGACATAATTAGTTGTACATATTTCTAACTATGTCCCTGTACTTTGTAACCCTAATGTAATCTCCAAGTCTATAAATATAACACCACAGCCACGTACTTTGATACGTTGAGCTATTCCACATATCCCCTCTCCTATCTAGGGTTAGGGTTTTACAAACTAGATGTGTTGCAAAAATGAGAGACAAAAAACAATTAAATTGCGGACTAAATGTATAAAACTGGGGTTTGAAGTATGAATTGGTGACTTGCTGTCAAGAAACAAAACCCTGTATGTTCTAACTAGTAGGCTGGCCATTCCTAAATATAATGCGTGTACATATTTTATAGCGGATTACGTAAAGTTGAGCTGGGCTTCCGGCGTGATTTTTTTTCTGTTGAGCTAGGCTCTTCGGTTTTTGGGTTATACACCGGATTATCCGGAGGTTATATGGTTAGCAATTTTGCTAACTGAAATCTTAACCACTAGCCAAAAAACTGAAATTTTGGCTATGGTTGTTTCGGTTTGGTTTTTGGTTCCAGTTCGGCTATGTGCATCGCTAGTTAATATCATATGTACTTCCTCTAGTATTATACGCGAGCGAATTTGTCGATACATGTCACGGGTATAGGTACAGTCTTAACACGTGGTAACCGCGTTTCAACACCCCCAAGTAAATATGCATCTGCCTGCTAGACTGTCATGAAGTGTTCACATGCGTGGTGGACCCCATTATTGCTGCAACAATGCTTAAACAAATCCCTAATGTAATAGTTTTTTCTCGGTATGTAGCATTTTTCTGTGATTTTGTTAAAACTTGCCAAGGAGGTGTTAGAAGAGAGGTGAATGTCACAATTGCCAAATAAACAAATGCGGGTTTTTGCAAAATGAACAGCGCCACATGTAAGCGTGGAAACGATTTGGACCAAATTTGCACCCACGTGACTAGTTCACCCCAATTTTCAAGTTGTTGTACACCCGCCGCGCAAGTTGCTATATGTACGATGCTATTATGTAAAAGAAAAATGTATGCCATCAGCTAACAAAAAAAACGCAAGTTGCTATATGTACGATGCTATTATGTAAAAGAAAAATGTATGCCATCAGCTAACAAAAAAAAATGTAAACTCGACGGTATATATGCACACATAGCTCCCTCTGGATCATCCGAGTATGTCGCCATCGATATGTTGATTGCAGTATGTTCAGCATACCCATCATATGGATAATAAATCTTTCCCCAAACTGCAAGGAAGATATGTCATGGCTTCGTGTTGCCTATGCCTCACTTAATAAGTAACAAAAAATTCGCTCAAATTTACTCGAACAAAAGCTTGCAATGTGGGGAAAATACTACTCTTATGTCCTCATTGCACGCCCAACTCAAGGGTGTCCATCGGAATTCGTTGCTGTCGGCGGCTTAGAAGAATATATTTTCGTTGCTCTGGACGCCGCAGGTGACCACTTTGCTCGATCTCATTTTGCGTATGTACAGCACGAGCCCCCCGATGCCGATCACTGCCGAGATTGAGAACACGACGCTTGCTGCGCGAAGAGGGGAGAAAAAGCAGGCCGAAGTTAACGAAATAGCTTGTTCAAATTTGAGCAAGTTTGAGGTTGGTTTTGAAGATGGAGGTGGTTCTCACCAGCTACAACTCCGGCTGACGCCCCATGCCCTGATACGCGACCATCTGTACAAAAGAGAGATCAGGCTGTTATTCCCCACGGTGGGGGTAGAACCTTAACGACCGAGCAGAGAACACGACGGAGGTACCTGCACAGTCAGTGGTGGAGTTCCGGCCGTCGTCGCAGATGCAGAGGAAGTCCCTGGTGGCCGGGTCGAACCCGCAGGTGCCGTTGGCGCCGCCGCGGCGCCGGTCCTGGCAGCGCAGGCAGAGCGTGGTGACGGGGATCTCGAAGTCCACGCGGACGCCGTAGTCCGGCACCTGGTCGTAGGGCGGGAACTTGTCCCCGACGGCGCGCCAGTAGACGGTGGTGTAGGCCTCGCAGTGGCGCAGCATGGTCCGCAGCGACTCCGCCGCGCGGGGCCGGTACTCGCAGCAGGTCATGTTCCCTTCCTCCAGCGCGTCGCGGCAGCCCGGCAGGTTCCGGCACAGGTAGCCGGCGCTGTCGCACGCCGAGTCGCAGCGGTCAGGGTACCGGTCGCAGACCGCCGGGCGGGGCGCCACGATGACACGGTCCTCGTCGCAGTTGAAGAAGAGGTGGTCGTTCCTTGGGGACAGCGAGAAGCGGGTGCTGGTGTCCAGGCTGAATGGCGCGGCGTGGATGGAGGTGAAGGGCCGCGCGCACGTCCACATGGAGGGGTCGGTGACCACCAGGTGCGGGTCCGCGTAGTCCGCTCCGGTGACCGGGTACGTGCCGGACGGGGTGCGGAGGCGGAGCGTGGTGTTGTCGGCGCAGGTGACCATGCCGCGGTAGTACGGGCTGCCGCAGCCGTCGTCGATGCCGAGCGGGTAGCGCACCGGGACGTCGCCGCAGCTGTCGCGGCAGAGCCCACCGGCGGCGGACGAAGGCCGCGCTGCGATGAGTAGAAGGATCGTCAATGCATGGAGGTGGAGACGCATCTCCATATCACTGAAGTAGTGGAGTAGCGCAGTGCAATGGCAAGGACAGTGAGAAGAGAACTATACTAGCTTGAGCTTCTTCGATCGCCTGACTAATGGAGAAATGACTAAAGAGTGATTCATTCATGGTTATCAGATCGCTTGTGGTTAGGCTCAAAAAAAAAAAGATCGCTTGTGGTTAGGCTACTGCTTTTGCGCTTTTGCTTTGAGCCTCGGAGCTTTTACTTTGCTCGGCTCATATTAGTGCCTTCTTTTGTTCAATGCCGGAATCTAATCCCGTGCGCTTGCCTCCTTGGTCGGGTACGTATCACCTAAGCAAGGCATAGCGCGGGATACTTTTCGCAGTTTATAGATTCATCGCAAGTTGAGGAGCATACCATATTTCTACTAGTAAACGTGCACGTGCACTAAACGTGTTGACAAATGCAAAAAAATATGACACGAAAACGGTGGGGGAGCCACCTAATGTGTGTTCTCATAATCTAAGCTACATATTTACAAACATGTACACATAAATTAAGCTACATATTTACGGAAGGAGATAGCAGAGATATGAAGAAAAAACCAAAGAACTATAAGCTATTTAGTTAAGAATCCAGTTTTTGCATTTTTGAGGGAGAGATAGGATGCCCAATTAACTTCAGATCTCTTCTGAAGAGGATATTTTAGCAAGCCGTGAAAGGAGCGTTATGCTAAAAACTTAATCATTTTTGTGCTTCCAGATATTTCAGAGAACACAAGTAGCTACTTCAAGAAAATATGGCCCCGGAAACGCATATTTGGCAGCACCGCAGCAGAGAACATTTCATA
Source organism: Poa pratensis (assembly GCA_947311845.1). NCBI lineage: Eukaryota > Viridiplantae > Streptophyta > Magnoliopsida > Poales > Poaceae > Poa > Poa pratensis. Next base: position 31,831,168 of record CAMZMU010000078.1, on the reverse strand, counting down.
AATCAATGTTGGAAAACCAAGTGATGCCTACATGTGTCCAAATCTTCTAGCAAAATAAAATAAAATTAAAGAACAAAATTTCTCTTAGGCTCGTAGAACACATATCACAGATATGTCCGGGTACAGGGCACACAAATAGAGCCTGGGAAAGGGACATGATGTTTTGACTCACGGGTGTAGATGAACCCGTTGTGTAAAATACATTTTTAATGCATTTCAAAATGTTAAAAAATTTCAAACAAAATTTTTGGGTATTCATATGAAAAATGTCTATCCATACAAAAAAGTTTCGCATCGAAAAGACATTTTGTGTGACCGGTATAAAAAAAAGAAAAAAAATGTTGCGTGCAAAGGCATTTTTTAACGCCGAAGATTTGTCTTTTTTACACCGGCCGCATAAAATGTTTTTTCATCCCGATTTTTTTTTGTACGAACATAAAATGTTCATATGAACATCCGAAATGTTTGTTTGAAATTTTTTGACATTTTAAAATTCGTTTTTTGAGTAGTGGGTGTAAATGCACCTATGAGCCGGAGTGGATTTCCCCTGGGAAAGAGTTATCCTTCCAAAAAGAGCAAAGCTACCGTACCATGGCCAATCGTGCAGACAATGTGATCTTACTCATACATACAAAAAAGTTATGCTTCATTTCCTCGGTATTCCTCCACTAGTAGAAAACAGTCCTTTCGTCCGGCCGGGGCCGGGACTAAAGGTCCGGCCACGTCGCCCCGAAATCGGCGATGGCGTACTGCCCCTTTTGTCTCTGTTCGTTAGGGCCCATTTGTCCCGGTTTGAGATACAAACCGGGACTAAAGGGGTCTCAGACCCCTTTAGTCCCGGTTTGTATCTCAAACCGGGACAAATAGGCTTTAGCCCTATATATATGGTAGTCCCTCTCCCCTCTCTCTTGTTTTTTTCCTGGTGGGAGGTGGTGTGGTTTGTGCTAGTTTTTTTTCGTATGTACTAGAGGTGTTCGGTGAAATGCGTGTTAGAGCGATGCCACTTGAGTTCACACAAGACAAACATGATATGAGGTGCCCGAGCCGCACTTAAGCTTCCACCTCTTTATTTCCACTTGTCCTAAAAGGTTAGCAACTATTTTCTCGTTTAGACCGTGCGGTAATAATTTTAGCATCGTGATTGCGTTTGATATACAGTTGTATGATGCAGATGAGCCATCCATGGATGTACGGTGACCGACGCACAGCTGCTTACAGAGAAGCCGTGCATTCTTTTCGCGATGCGGCCGAGGCGAACAAGCATAGGGGTGGCTTTATGTTTTGTCCATGTGTTGAATGTCGGAATGAAAGGATCACACTTCCTCAAGAGTCATTCAGAGCCACCTGCTTCGGTCGGTTTCATGTCCGGCTATAATGTTTGGACCAAGCACGGAGAAAGAGGGGTTATGATGGAAGACGGCGATGAAGAAGAGAACGATGATGACAACTACCGATCTATGTTCCCTGAATACGCTGATACCGCAATGGAAGACAATGAAGAAGAAGGTCAGGGTGAAGAACGGGCACCAGATGAGCCCGTTGATGATCTTGGTCGGGTCATTTCTGATGCAAGGCGAGGCTGCGACACAGAAAAGGTGAGGTTGCAGTTCGAGCAGATGTTACAGGACCACAACAAATTGTTGTACCCAACTTGTGAAGATGGCCAGAAGAAGCTGGGTAGCACACTGGAATTGCTGAAGTGGAAGGCAGGGACCGGTGTGACTGACTCGTCATTTGAAAAGTTGCTGGTACTAATGAAGAAGATGCTTCCAAGAAAGAACGAATTGCCCGCCAGCACGTACGAAGCAAAGAAGCTTGTCTGCCCTCTAGGATTAGACGTGTAGAAGATACATGCATGCCCTAATGACTGCATCCTCTACCGCGGTGAGAAGTACGAGAATATGGATAAATGCCCGGTATGCACTGCATTGCGGTATAAGATCAGAAAAGATGACCCTGGTGATATTGAGGGCGAGCCACCCAGGAAGAGGGTTCCTGCCAAGGTGATGTGGTATGCTCCTATAATACCACGGTTGAAACGTCTGTTCAGAAACAAAGAGCATGCCAAGTTGTTGCGATGGCACATGGAAGACCGTAAGAAAGACGACAAGTTGAGGCACCCCGCTGATGGTCGCAGTGGAGAAAAATCGAGAGAGAGTTCGGGGACTTTGCAGGTGACGCAAGGAACTTATGGTTTGGTCTAAGTACAGATGGCATGAATCCTTTTAGGGAGCAGAGCTGCAGTCACAGCACCTGGCCCGTGACTCTATGTATCTGCAACCTTCCTCCTTGGTTGTGCATGAAGCGGAAGTTCATTATGATGCCAGTGCCCATCCAAGGCCCGAAGCAACCCGGCAACGACATTGATGTGTACCTAAGGCCATTAGTCGATGAACTTTTGTATTGTGGGCCAAACCAGGTGTAAGTGTGTGGGATGAGCACAAACAGGAGACATTTGACCTACGAGCGTTGCTTTTCGTAACCATTAATGATTGGCCTGCTCTTAGTAACATTTCAGGACAGACGAACAAGGGATACAATGCATGCACGCACTGTTTGGATCAGACAGAAAGTATATATCTGGACAAATGTAGGAAGAATGTGTACCCGTACAATCGTCGTTTTCTTCGCCCAAGCATCCCTTAAGGAAAAAAGGCAAGCATTTCAATGGCAAGGTAGAAAGCCGGACGAAGCCTGTCACCCGTACTGGTGCTGAAGTATTTGGTATGGTCAAGGATTTAAAAGTAATCTTTGGAAAGGGTCCTGGCAGCCAACCTGTTCCGAACGGCGCTGATAAGCGCGCACCCATGTGGAAGAAGAAATCTATATTTTGGGAGCTACCCTATTGGGAAGTCCATGAGGTCCGCTCCGCAATCGACGTGATGCACCTGACGAAGAATCTTTGCGTGAATATTCTAGGCTTCCTGGGCTTGTATGGGAAGTCAAAATATACACCGGAAGCACGGGAGGACTAGGAACGTCATAAAGGACGAGACGGCATGCATCCAGGGTAGTTTCAAGGGCTGCCAGCTACGCTCTTACCAAGGAAGAGAAGAAAATCTTTTTTGAAGTCCTTTTCAGTATCAAGGTCCCGACTGACTTCTCGTCGAATATAAAGGGAATAGTAAATATGAAAAGAGAAAAAATTCCAAAACCTAAAGTCTCATGACTGCCACGTGCTTATGATGCAATTGCTTCCGGTTGCATTGACAGGAATTCTAGCAGAAAATGTTCGACTGGCCATTGTGAAGGTATGTGCATTCCTCAATGCAATTTCTCATAAGGTAATCGATCGAGAAAGTCTATCAGGGTTACAGATTGATGTGGTCCAATGTCTGGTCAGCTTCGAGTTGTTGTTCCCGCCATCCTTCTTCAATATTATGACGCACCTCCTAGTTCACCTAGTCGAAGAGATTAGAATTCTCGGTCCTGTGTTTCTACACAATATGTTCCCCTTCGAGAGGTTCATGGGAGTCTTAAAGAAATATGTTCGTAACCGTGCTAGGTCAGAAGGAAGCATCTCCAAGGGCTATGGAACAGAGGAGGTCATTGAGTTTTGTGTTGACTTTCTTCCTGATCTTAAGCCGATTGGTGTTCCTGAATCTCGGTATGAGGGGAGGCTGACTGGAAAAGGCACACTAGGATGGAAAGCAACGGTATGTAGGGACGGACATTCTTTCACTCAAGCACACTACACAGTTCTACACAATTCCACCGTGGTGGCTCCGTATATCGAGAGATACAAGAATATTATACGCTCTGAAAACCCGGGGAAGGCTGACTCCTGGATTAAAGGGGAACACGAGAAGACTTTCAGGAGTTGGTTGCAGACACATCTCATGAATAACACCATTGTTGGAGATCAGCTGTACTTGTTGGCCAGGTCACCATCTTCGACTATATGTACTTTCCAAGGGTACGAGATAAATGGGAATACATTTTACACGATCGCCCAAGATAAAAAGAGCACCAACCAAAACAGTGGTGTCCGCTTTGATGCAACAGACGACAATGGACAGAAGGACACATATTATGGGTACATAGAGAAGATATGGAAACTTGACTATGGACCTACTTTTAAGGTCCTTTTGTTTCGGTGCAAATGGGTCAAGCTGACAGGAGGCGGAGTAGATGTACACCAAAAGTATGGCATGACAACAGTGGATCTCAACAATCTTGCGTACATGGACGAACCATTCGTCCTAGCCAACGATGTGGCTCAGGTTTTCTATGTGAAGGACATGTCTACCAAACGAGAAAAAGAAATCAGCAAAAGAATACATCGTCTGATAAGCCAAAGCGCCACATAGTTCTTTCAGGGAAAAGAAACATCGTGGGAGTAGATGACAAGACAGACATGTCAGTAGATTATAATAAGTTTCATGAAATTCCGCCCTCCACAGTGAAAACTGACCCAAGCATCCTGTTAAATGATGAAGATTCTCCATAGCTACGGGGCAGAAGAAAACAGAAACAATAGATAGGGATGTTGGTGATGTGTAATAATGTATTAAACCTTTTATGTAATGCATTCTATGTAATGTATTAAACCTTTATGTAAGGAGCATGTGTAATAATAATGAACTAGCTGGGTGACCCGCGCAATTGCGCGGCTAGAACACACATACATGTTTCGAATCTTCATATCTCATATAATTTATTAATTGATACCATTTATTGATCATTGTAAGAGAATAAGAAGCCACAATACATAAAAGATTATGATCTTGAATTTTGTAGAGCTTTCCTATACTTTCACGTAACTTCATTGTTTAGGATTCCAAGTTCTATTATATAGTTGTGGTCATACTCTACCGTTAAATTAACTCGTATTCCTTCCTCCACTCTAGCAATCAGCTATGTCTAATCGCCAAATACATGTTGTGTTTGCTGGGATCCGATGAATATTGATACTATGAGCAAATTGTTTATCAATCTATCTATTTATGTTGTTTATGATCTTGCATGCTCTCCGTTGCTAGTAGATGCTTTGACCAAGAAGATCGCATTTGCGCGGCTAGATTTATGAAACTTGTTCCATTTGGTATTTGTTTGCTTTGTCTCTTAATTAGACCATCGGCTAAATGTTATTATTATTTTTAGCTACTTTGAAAACAGTTATGTAAAATATCAGATTATGCTACATGTAGTTGCGAAACAACTTTATTGGTTCATGATGACCAATGGTATATACTTGCCTCGTGTATGTCTATTTTGGCTCAAGAATATTTCTGCCAGATTTGCACCTATTATAAGAACAGAAAATTGATGGCACTTGTCTATACTTGCGAGCTTTTCCTCAATCCATTTTTCAACTACTCAAAAACCCACCTTTGCCATTCTTGGAGTTGTGATATTAGCAATATGTTGGAAGATTCAAATTTGGTGACAGGATAGTAAGTTTGACTTAGCCTGCAAAAGGTCTAAGTAAAAATGTAGACAAAAGATAAGGTGGGTATTCTGATTCATCAGTTTCAAGTAAGGGGATGTGATTGTATATTATGAACAAAACACAATTTACTCGTTAAGTCTACAAAAATCCTTGTAGGTGAAAGATTAACTTTGCAATCACGGTTTTAGAAGAGAACAATAAAATTTATAATCAATGTGTTCTCGACACAAAGTGGACTATTAATTGAATTTGAAAAGTGATACATCATGTGCTAATTACCACTGTGTCGCCTTCTGTAATGTTATTTCGATAATATTCCTATAAACCCGGCCAACATTGTCTAACCCTCTAGATCTTTCTTTAAAAGTTATATCTAATTAAATATGTTTCCAATATAACCTTTCTTTCCATATGAGCATAAAAATAGTAGTTTTTCCGTGCAACCAAATGAAATGAAAAGTCTTAGATTTCTTTTTGATTATCAACAATTTTAGCTCTTGTGCAACAAAAGCGACCTACCAGTATGTATATTATAGCCCATCCCAGTTCATCCTAGCTGATGTACAGATGATGATGACTTTGAGTAGGGAATAATCTGTATAGAAAACAATAAATGGTATTCCCTCCGGTCCATATTTTCCTACTAAATCAGCGACAATTTAGGTGGATCAGAGGGAGTAGTTGATATAACATTCCAATTAACCTGACAAATCATATATTTTTCTAAGATGGTTTCTTTTACACTTATAACCGAGAGCAATAGTTGACAAATGAGCCTTATATTTTCTTCAATCCACAAATTGATAGGTGTTGACTGGTTCTGCTGAAAGTACTGCTTTATAGACTGCATGACAGTGTACTAACATTTTGAAACAGATGGAGAGTGTACCAATTAAGTAAAAACATATAATGTGGAAAGTTGATGTAGCAATGACATACATGATTTCGCAAAGGCACCATACTGAAATTTAGAGTAGCCCCCACACATCTACACCAGCTCTTTGACGATCCTCATTTTTATTTTGACCGTTGCAAACTTTGAGAATATTTCCTTTATTCTTGAAAGAATTTGATACTGTCATCATCGGAGATGAGTTATTTCAATATATGGTGCAATTGTTCCCAAATAGAAACCAATGCTAGAATATGACACATGAATCAAAAACAGGAGATGTACTATGTTAAAGTGTCTCGTGTAGGCTGCAGCTCCGTGAAGTTGGTCAAACCCTGCAAATTGCATCTAAGTGAAGCATCGACATCACCTGGATCAATAAACCAATCCATGTGCGTGGTTGACACCTTCTTGCGAGCATGCGCCGACGGATAGAACCTTACCGCTGTCGCTGCCATGTCGTGTATCGACGTGACCAACTGTCATCAACACCAGCAACATAGATCAATCCGATCCTGATCAGGGCGGGCAGGAGTTGATGCAAGTTGAGTTGATGAACCTGTATTGGATCATTTGAATTCATCCACGTCTAGATAAGGGGTGCTCACCAACAACTTGGGAGAGAGAGACGCTGGTGGAAGATGAGAATACAGTAGCAGAGGTGCATTAAGTAACTCAGCATATATATATGATGGTCAGTTCATGAAAGTAGTGATATACTGTCCTAGAGGAAGCATTGAAATACTGACAAATACTATTGTTTCAGCATAGACATGGAGAAAAGTTAAATCATAACCTTTTTTCAAGTAAAAAAGAATAGTCAGAAAAAGTGCATAAGGATTGGAAAAAATAGAACCCATTATCGTATATGAATCAGATTGCCATATGGAGGGCACATTCCAAAGATTTATTTATGCTCCTTGTATACATATGTCTGAGAAAAGGTAAAGTACTAAAGGAAGAAAAAACAACAGTACAACACATGATTTAGGTACAAATTTTCTTGAAATATAAATCCATGTAACTTTGGAAAACTAATGGTGAAAAATCGTGGGTGCATACAATTTGGTTTTCTCACATAGCAGAGGAGGACAAAAAGAAAAAGTAATGCAATAAGACCTACTGATGCTTAAATTCGTCAAGGCTATGCAGAACGTAATGATCACAGTGCAAGTTGCAGCTATGCTCAACGTAATAATCAGAATTCCTGTTTTTTCACTTTTCACTTATAATAGTATTACGAAATACAACGCTTTGAAAATAAGTGAGCATAAAAGCACCTGATATAACTGTTAAGCAGAGAAGTAGCATTCTCGCTACAGTTCCTTTTTCTGTTGAATCAGCCGAGCTTTCGTTTAATAAGCATGCAGATATATGGTATCCCGGCATGAGCTGTTTAAGTAAATACATGAACTAAATCTGATTTCAAAATAGGTGCAGATATTAAGTAGCTATAATCCCAACGTATTCAAAAGAATTCATATCTCAAAAGTCACATGCATATGAGAGTAAAATAACTAAATTACTTTCCAGGTAATCCTTTAACATCATTTAGTCTTACAAATAAACGGAAATTCATTGACAGATAGTACCTGGGCTCTACCTTGATCCTGAAATTTTTGTTCTATAATATATCTGATCCAGCACGTCAATATTAATTGGTTAACCTCTACAGATCTCATCAATTGGGTGTTATATAATTGAAGACACCTTATTTGGTAAATCACACAGTTTAAGTTCTCAGCCATGCGCACAACCTTCACAATGTTAATGTTGTGCTCTAAAACTATGAGACTGGAGTGACTGGACACATACATAATCTAGCATACCAAGAATTCATAGCACATATTGATGTGGAAATAAGAGGATATATAAGCACCATTAAACCAAAAAATAAAGCACATACCTATTTTTATTTCATGCTTGAGATTACAAATATGTGCATCAGATCCTTTAGCCTGCACATAAAAATATGCATTCCGGACTAAAAGGTCACAACTGAAAAATCCCTGATATAAGAAAACTGTAGATGAAAACAAAACATATAAAGAAATAATGCAGCAATACTAGATGCATGGCATTGAGAAATTTAAATAAGCCATTGAGAAATCCCTAGACGGCTAGCAATAAGCAAGACATTAACAAATATTACCTCGTTAGACTGTGTTAGCTAGTTGATCCTAATACAGCTACCAATAGAAAAATTGAAGAAATCACAGCAATACCTCTATGCAGACTTCACCGGCGAGTTGAGAAACATGATGAATATGTTGCCAACATCCATGAGCCATCTTATTACACTAGTGGAAACAGGACCTTTGGTCGAGGGCCAATATTGGCTCTAGTCCCGGGTGGCTTATGACCCGGTACTAGAGGGGGGAACTAGTACCGGGCCGGCTGCTCGGACGCTGCGCAGGTCGGGTCCCGGGTCGTAGGGCACCTCTAGTTCCGGGCCGTGATACAGCCCGGGACCGAGGCTGTCAGCGGCAGGTGTGGACAGGAGGCTGGACCTTTCGTCCCCGGTCGTGGTACAGCCCGGTACTAGAGGTCCGGCTATATCATCTCCCACCCCGGCCGGCCACCATTTTTGAACTATCAAGGTCATCTCCATTGTTTCCTCTCCCAAGCTCAAGTGTAGCCCATTTCTTTCCAAGATTTGTGGAGATAGACGGCACCCATCTCTCGAAGGGTTAGAAACACTTAATCCTTTCACCCGGAGGCCAATTTTTAGCCATTTCCAACAAGTTTAGCTCATTTCATTTTGGTAGTGCCCCTTAGGTGTTTGATGAAATGTCTAAGCAAGGGTAGTTCATTTTTTATGTATTTTGAGCTCAAATTAATTTATGATTTTTTGATTTTAGTGTCGTCTTGGTCCTCACCGCCGTCGATAGCCCCCGACGTCCCGTGACCGGCACCTACTCGGTGAGCCTTCTTTTTTATTTTAAAAAATCTTTGTTGTATGATTTTTTTCCACATAATAATTATTATTTTTGTATAAGTTGTATAATTGTTTGTAATATATATAGTGACATGGTTTTCACAAACACCCCCACCGGCTCTCGCCCGCTCTATTATTCGGATGTGGTATGACTGTTAATAACTATAAATTTGTTTCGTTTCGTGTTTATGACAATCATGCGGACCAACTTTGACATAAATATATATTTGTCTAGGAGGTAGTTGAACCGGAAATTCCAGTGGACCCTATTGTTGAATATTTTGTGAAAGAAAACGATGATTTGAAAGCTAAATTAAAAATAAGTGAAGATCTCCGCAAAGAAGAGAAGAAGGAATTGGAGGTTAAGCTTGTAAACATTATCGATGAACACCAGTTCAAGCTTGCCGACGTCGTCGATGCTTACGAGATCAAGTTGGATGGGATGCGCTCGAAGCTTACCGACGTCGTCGCTGTTCACGAGATGAAGATGGATGCAATGCGCTTGAAGCTTAGAAAGATTAGAAAATATGCCATTAGTCAAGAGGCTTGGTATCATTATGCTGTTGGTTCAATAGTTACCTTAGTTGCGATTCTGATCGCATTTGTTGTTGGATTTAAATTCTTTAGATAGTTGTATTCTTGTTTCAATTAATTTATGTTTTATGAGAACTATGTATTACATTTGGTCACTACTATACTTTGATTTTAATGTGATGAACTTGTATTAATGAATATGGTATGTTTCCTATTATGTCGGTTTATCGTAATGGGTTTTAGCGGTGATTTGCAGATGAGTCATCCATGGATGTACGCTGACCGACGCTCTAAAGAGTACATGGATGGCGTGCAATCTTTTCTCAAAGTGGCTAAGGATAACAAGGGGCCGAAAGGTTTTATGTGTTGTCCGTGCAGGAAATGTCAGAATGAGAAGGATTACCCTAACACAGACATAATTCACCTCCACCTGATAACTGAAGGTTTCATGCCCGGCTATAATTGTTGGACCAAGCACGGAGAAAAAGGGGTTATGATGGAAGGCAACGAAGAAGAAGAGAACGATGACAACGACATGTACCCTGAATACGTTGGTAACCCAACAGGGGAAGCTGATGATGAAGAGGTACCAGATGATCCCATCATACATGATGATTTACGTGGAGTCATCGTTGATGCACATACCCTAGCAGAAACTACACTTGAGAAGTTGAAGTTGGAGCGCATGTTAGAGGATCACAAAACAAAGTTGTACCCAACTTGCGAAGATGGCAACACAAAGCTCGGTACCATACTGGAATTATTGCAATGGAAGGCAGCGAATGGTTTATCTGACAAGGATTTGGGAGTTTACTGAAAATAGTGAAGGACAAGCTTCCGGCTGGTAACGAATTGCCCGAGACTGCGTATGAAGCAAAGAAGATTATCTGCCCTCTAGGATTAGATGTGCAGAAGATACATGCATGCATTAATGACTGCATCCTCTACCGCGGTGAGAAGTATGAGAATTTGAATGAATGCCCGGTATGCGGTGCATTGCGGTATAAGATCAGAGCAGATGACCCTGGCGATGTTGAGGGCCTGCCCGCCAGGAAGAAGGTTCCTGCCAAGGTGATGTGGTACGCTCCTATAATACCACGGTTGAAACGTTTGTTCAGAAACAAAGAGCATGCCAAGTTGTTGCGATGGCACAAAGAAGATCGCAAGAGCGACGAGATGTTGAGACACCCGGCTGATGGGTCGCAGTGGAGAAAAATCGATACAGAGTACAAGGAATTTGCACGTGACCCAAGGAACTTAAGGTTTGGTCTTAGCACGGATGGCTTTAATCCTTTTGGGGAGCAGAGTAGCAGTCATAGCACCTGGCCTGTGACTCTATGTATCTATAACCTTCCTCCTTGGTTGTGCATGAAGCGGAAGTTCATTATGATGCCAGTGCTCATCCAAGGCCCGAAGCAACCCGGTAACAACATTGATGTCTACCTGAGGCCATTAGTTGATGAACTTTTACAGTTGTGGCGTGATGAAGGGGTACCTGTGTGGGATGAGTACAAACAAGCGGAATTTAACCTACGAGGGTTGTTGTTTGTAACCATCAATGATTGGCCTGCTCTTAGTAACATTTCAGGACAGTCGAACAAGGGATACAATGCATGCACACACTGTTTAGATGGCACTGAAAGTATATATGTAGGTAACAAGAATGTGTACCCGGGTCATCGTCGATTTCTTACAACTCAGCATCCCCTAAGAAAGAAAAGCAAGCAGCAGCATTTCAAAGGCGAGGAAGATCGCCGGCCGAAGCCACCCCTCCAAAGTGGTGAAGATATATATGATGCGGTCAAGGATTTAGATGTAATCTTTGGAAAGGGTCCTGGCGGACAGTCTGTTCCGAATGACGCTAACAACCACGTTCCCCTGTGGAAGAAGAAGTCTATATTTTGGGAACTACCCTATTGGAAAATCCTAAAGGTCCGCTCTGCAATCGACGTGATGCACGTGACGAAGAATGTTTGCGTGAACCTGCTAGGCTTCTTGGGCGTGTATGGGAAGGCAAAAGATACTCCGAAAGCACGAGAGGACCAGCAACTTTTGAAAGACCCAAAGAACCTGCATCCAATGAGGACGGATAAAGGACGTCTACGTCCTGCTAGCTACGTTCTTACCAAAGAAGAGAAGGAGATATTTTTTGAAGTCCTGAGCAGTATGAAGGTCCCGTCTGGCTTCTCGTCGAATATAAAGGGAATAATAAATATGGCAGAGAAAAAGTTCCAGAACCTAAAGTCTCATGACTGCCACGTGCTGATGACTCAACTGCTTCCGGTTGCATTGCGGGGGCTTCTACCGGAAAATGTTCGAGTATCCATTGTTCAGCTATGTGCGTTCCTCAATGCAATTTCGCAGAAGTCAATCAGCCCAACCACTCTATTAAGGTTACAGAAGGATGTGGCTCAATGTCTCGTTAGTTTTGAGTTGGTGTTCCCACCATCCTTCTTCACTATTATGACACATCTCCTAGTGCACCTGGTCGACGAGATTCACATTCTGGGTCCTGTATTTCTACACAATATGTTCCCCTTTGAGAGGTTCATGGGAGTGTTGAAGAAGTATGTTCATAACCGTGCTAGGCCAGAAGGAAGCATCTCCAAAGGGTATGGAACAGAGGAGGTCATTGAGTTTTGTGTTGACTTTATTCCCGGCATTAAGTCGATTGGTCTTCCTGAATCGCGACATGAGGGGAGACTAAGTGGAGAAGGCACTCTAGGAAAGAAATCATACATATGCAGGGACGGGTATTCTTTCACAAAAGCACACTACACAGTTCTGCATAATTCCACTTTGGTGGCTCCGTATATCCAGATGCACAAGGATATTGTACGCTCTAACAACCCGGGGATGGATGACTCCGCCATTGCAAAGGAACACATGGAGAATTTTGGCGGTTGGTTGGAAACGCATCTGAACAACAACAACACAGTCTCAGATGAGCTGTTCTTGTTGTCTAAGGGGCCATCTTCGACTATTTGGACTTTCCAAGGGTATGAGATAAACGGGAATACATTTTACACGAACGCCCAAGATAAAAAGAGCACCAACCAAAATAGTGGTGTCCGCTTTGATGATAAGAGCACGAATGAGGCCACGGTCACATATTATGGTTGCATAGAGCAGATATGGGAACTTGACTATGGACCTTCTTTGAAGATCCCTTTGTTCTGGTGCAAATGGTTCAACCTGAGAGGCGGCGGGGTAAAGGAAGACCCATTGTACGGAATGACTACAGTGGATCTCACGAATGTTGCGTACGACAACGAACCATTCGTTCTAGCCAAGGATGTGGCTCAGGTTTTCTATGTGAAGGACATGTCTACCAAGCCAAAAAAAAAAAAGATAAGGAAGTGAATACATCAGCCTATGAGCCAAAGCGCCACATAGTTCTTTCAGGGAAAAGAACCATCGTGGGAGTGGAGGACAAGACAGACATGTCAGAAGATTACGACAAGTTTCATGAAATTCCGCCCTTCAAAGTGACCACTGACCCAAGTCTCAAGTTATACGCAGACCCTTGTCCATGGTTACGGAGCGATCAGAAGAAAGGGTCTCACAAAAAGAAAAAGCGAAGACTAAATAAAGATGTTGTTCATGATGTGTAATAATTTATTAAACTTTTATATAATTTATAGTCTGGAGGACAAGACAGACATGTCAATGAAATCAAGCGTATGGCGGTGGCGGAATGTAGTACTTGATTTATAAATTTTTGAATTGATTTTAAATTAAGCGTATGTAGTACTTAATTTAAAACCAAGCGCATGTGATACTTCATTTTAAACCAAAACAGAAAACAGGAAAATGAAAGCAATTTTTACTTAATTTAGACAAGTAAATCAAAAGATATAAAAAAAGTAAGAAACCAGAAAATTAAAAAAAATTAACCTCTAGTACCGGGCCGTGCGACCACCCGGTACTACAGGTCCACTGGGCTTGGCGCGCAAATTTTCGCGGCCCTGAGGGACCTCTAGTACCGGGTGGTAACACGGCCCGGTACTAGAGGGTCTCTAGTACCGGGTGGAGCCACGGCCCGGTACTAGAGGCCTTTTTGGCGCTACTTCTAGTGGCTCGGGCCGAAAATTTGCCCAAGTCCAGCAAATCGACGCTCCGCCTCCGGGCTCCAGACGACGCCGCCCCCTGCGCCGCCAGGCTGCCGGATTTCGTTCCCGCGCCGCTGCCGCCCTCACCGTGGGTCGCCGTCCTGCTCCTGCTCCGGGCGCGGCCGTCCCCGCTCTTCCCCCGAGCAAGGTCGTCATCCCCGAGCAAGCAAAGCTCGCCCCCGACCCACGCGGTGAGCTCGTCCCCCCCGACCAACTACTCTCTCCCTCTCTCAGATCTAGCGCGGGGCGGCGGCGGCGGACCCTAACCACGGGGCCGGCGCCGGAGTTGGCAAACAAGAACAAATTTTTAGGGCCTAAAGGGGCCGATTTCATTATATAGTTATAGGCCACAACCGGCCGATTACATTTGGGGGGGAGGCCATTGATAAGGCCATTACATTGGGGGTGGGGGGTGGGGGGAGGGTCGCCGTGCCGGTGCCGCCTAGTGTCGAGGACGATCCACGGCGGCGGGGTCCAGAGATGCTCCGGTGGCGCCTGCTGCGGTGGCGCCTGCTGCTGCGGTGGCGCCTCCTGCTCCTGCTCCGGTGGCACCTCCCAGCTCCCGCCGGTAAAGACCCAGGACTGGCCAACGAGGCCGGTAGGCAGAGGAGGCGGCGGAGGAAGGTCCTGCTCCTGCTCCTGCTCGCGTTCCATGGCGTAGTGCCATGGCTCGACCTCGTCCGGGTCGTACTCCTGATGCTGCATTGGCGGCGGCGGCGGCCGCGGCCGCGGCCGCGGTCCTCACCTTCTCCCACCTCTTGATCTCGTCCTCGACGAGGGTGCGGTTGGAGGCCTCGTAGGCGGCCTGCATCTCCGGGTCATCGTCGTCCTCGGGGACCTCCTCCTCGAACCACAGCGGGTCGGGCAGCGCTGGGTAGGCGGATTGGACGGCGCGGGGCGCCGGGGCGAAGTAGGAGTGGCGGCGGTCCTCGTGCTCGTCCTTGAGCCACTGCTCCCAGTGAGGGGAGTCCGCCGCGTAGACGGGGTCGTTGCGGAGCGCCGGAGGGAGGAGGCGGCGCCGGCGCGCGATCTCCCTGTCCAGTTGCCTCCAAGGGAGCGGGACCGCCGGCACCGGAATCCTCTGCGGGTTCAGGTGCCAGCCCTCGGGGAGGTGGACGTCGTGCCACTCCAGCGTGGCGGCGTTGTCCCAGTGCCACTGGCACTCCGGCTCCGGCACGTAGTGCCGCCGCCGGATCCTCCTCCCTCCAGCGGTGGTGGTGGAGGTTCGTGGCGGCGCATCGAGTGCGTGGGCGACCCGCACTGGTGGCGCGGTCCTCCGCACGCCCACGGGAGCGACGCCCAAGGCCGCCGGCGGTGGAGGCGGTGGAGAAGCGCGGCGACGGTTGGAGGACTCGCCGGTCTCGTTCTTCGGGGACTTCCCGAACCAGCGCGACATGGCGGTGAGGGCACTGGATGAGCGGAGGGGAACAGTCGGGCCGAGGGGAACCGTGGGGGCGGAGCGGAGTGGAGTGTCCACATCCGCACGGGCGCGTCCCTTTTTAAAGACCAGGACCATCGGGAGGGGAACCGTCGGGTGGGCCAGCGCCCGAGTCGCTGGCAAGTGGGCCAGGAGCATTGACTCCGGGTGGGCGGGGGCTGTTCGTGCTCCGCATTGACCACGGGGGGTGAAGGCGAGGCGGCCGGGTGGGAACACGAGGCGGGGCGGGAACACGAGGCAGGGCGGTGGGTGGGCCAGCATTGACCACGCGTGGCCAGTGGGCGGTCACACGTGGCGGTGGGGCGGGTAGGCGCTGGCAGGTGGGTCAGGAATGACCACGGTGGCCACCTTTGACCAGGTTCTGGCCCAAATTTAGGCTGGGCTGGGATTGGGACAGCAGCCTAAGTTTTTTTTTTGATTTTTTTTCTTTAGATGCAATATTCAATTGTTTTTGTTGCGTATTTGTATATTGAATTATTGTACTAATGCTATTATTGTTTTATCTTTTTTTTTGTATTAGTTAAACAATGGATATCGATGCTCCCTTCGCAACGAGAGAAGGGGAAGAAGAGCTACTTTCCTACATTTGTGAACCCGGTGAATTTCGGCATCCCGCAGAAGGAGCTGAAGATGAATTTCGGCATCCCGCGGAAGGAGCTGAAGATGAGGACTCGGAAATTGGTGGACCCACGCCGTCTGGCGAGGTATATTAAGCCTATGTTGAGCAGATGCAATAACTGATTTGTGCATATATATGTATTCACACATGTTTCATATTTTTAGACCTCCGCATCGAACCAAACCACTAAACGAGGCCATGCCCAAGGGATGGGCAAAGATGAGCATCTCACAATTGACGAGGTGAATGCAACTACTGGCCAACCACTGGCACCCGTGCCGAACGCAATTAAGTTTGTGCATCAATGCGGAGTCACTGTCAGGGACAACGTTTATATCAACACTCAGGAATGGATTAAGCCAAAGTTAGAGGGAGTTAGTTACGTCGACAAGAAAACCAAAGATGTGCTTTGGAACAAGCTCATTGCACATTTCACCCTACCGGTCTTGGAAGATGAGGTGAAGACAAAAAAAATGACGGACAAAGTCAAGCATTTCGCTCTTAAGAAGATGGCTCAACAATTCAATAACTACAAGAACAAATTATTCCGTGAGTGGGAAAAGATGGGAAACTTCCGGATTTCACCGGCACACGAGAGAGGCAGCGGCCTCACTGGCCTGCATTTCTAGAGTACAAGAAATCAGAACGAGCTAAGAAAAG
Source organism: Poa pratensis (assembly GCA_947311845.1). Classification (NCBI taxonomy): domain Eukaryota; kingdom Viridiplantae; phylum Streptophyta; class Magnoliopsida; order Poales; family Poaceae; genus Poa; species Poa pratensis. Next base: position 31,814,583 of record CAMZMU010000078.1, on the reverse strand, counting down.
GTCGCAAACGAATAAGAATAATGCAGCGACAAAGAAGTATCACCATAAGATGGGGCCAGGTGGCTACCGAGTTGCCGAGCCTAAGTGGGAAAAAATTGAGTCCGAGTTGCGTGCAAAAGGGCTCACCCCGGTCACAGAGGAATGGGACAGAAGGATAAGGAATTGACTACTTGCGCATGGAGGGGAGTATGACATGGAAACAGGGGAGTTAATAATTGATGAAACCAAAGTAGTCAACGGAGCCCAAAAAAAATTTATTGAATTAATTGCCCCGGCCCAGCCCGCGCAATTTTTTGGCCTTTTGTCCCGGCCCATCTCACCAGCCGGGATTAAAGCCCGTGCTGCGCGCGGGAACGCGAAAAGCCCTCCCGCCCCTTTAGTCTCGGTGCGTGGCACCAGCCGGGACTAAAGACCCCCTTTTAGTCCCGGTTTGAGCCACGGACCGGGACAAAAGGTCCCTCCACTACTTAAGCCATGGTTGGAATCCCAATCTGGGACTTAGCCATTTCATCGAAGACGAAGGAGCGCAGAAGCAGAGGAGACGCCGTCAGGCTGCCAAATCCACCGCGCCCTCGACGTCTGCCGGCCTCCACGCGCCGCCCGAGCCCGCCGGCGCCGCTCTCCTCCACGCGCTCCTCCACGTTCTCCACGTTATGTTGCCGCCCGAGGTCGCGAAGCCGACCGCCACGCGCTCTCCTCTGTCGCCGCGCCCGTGCTCACGCTCGCGCTCGCCGTCGAGGTCCAGACGCCGCCGCCCCGTGCTCGCCACCCCCGTGCTCGCGCTCGCCGTCGCGCCCGAGGTCCAGACGCCGCCCGACGCCGGATCGATCGAGTTCCAGACGCCGCCCGACGCCGGATCGAGGTCAGCCCCTCTCCGACGCGGACGCCGTGCTCAGCGCCGCCGCCCCGTGCTCTGCCCCTCCCCGACGCCGACCGAGGTCACCGCTGTCGCCTCCCGAGGTACTAAGTTACTAACACTAACAATTTTAGTAGTGTTAGCAATTTTAATTTTAATTTAGTTTTGTACTGTTATAATTTTAGTTTTGTACTACTAAAAATCAAAGTGTTAGTGTTAGTATAGTGTTATAATTTTAGTTTCAATTTTAGTTTTGTAAGTTCATGTAGTACTGTTATGCAAATTTAGGTTTATTTTAGAATTGGGAAAGATGATCTATTTGCATATTTAGATGATATATTTGCGAGTATGCAAAAAAGATGATCTATATATTTGCATATTTTGTAGTACTATTTTGCAAAAAAGATGATCTATTTGCATATTAAATATGGAGTAATTGATTTATAGTAATTTTTAGTAATTGATTTGTAGTAATTTGTAGTAATTTATTTGTAGTGGATATATTGTGACTTAATAGATTTGTAGTAATTTTTTAATTACAAAGTATTGATGATAACAATTGATAGACATTAGATAAGTGACTTGTATTCATTGCTTTAGTAATTATTTATAACAATTGATACTCATTGTATTTGATGCATTTTGAAATAATATTGTGTGCATTTTGCAGAAACTATGGATCCACCTAGTCCAATCCGCAGAGACCTAACACAGGAAGAAATTCTCGAGAATATAATCTACGATACCCCAGGTGCTGATCCAGCCGAATCTCCGTCGTCGTATCTGAACCCCTCCGGGGATGGAATGGAGGTCGACCGAAGTGAGGATGAAGCCGACGGCTCCGATGATGGAGAAGGCGATAGCTCTGATGATGGAGAAGCCGGTGGACCCTTAACGAAGTCCGGCGAGGTATATATATGAAGTTCGATGATCAGTAGATGCATTACTTGAGTTGTATATATAAATTGACGAATGTTTCTTCTCTTAGGCCTATCAAACGAGGCCCGACCAAAAAGTTGGCCCCATCTACGCATTATACATTTGAGGTCATATCCCCTACGGGCGAACCGAAGGAACCCAAGAAGGCTGCCGATGTATTTAAAAAACAATGCGGAGTTCTGGTTAGGGATCACGTCCCGATCACCGTTCGAGACTGGCATAAGCGCAAAGGGGCGAACGATAGTGAGTATGTTGCCGAAAGGTACAAAGAGGGTCTTTGGAATTACCTCATGGCACATTTCACCCTGCCAGAATTTGAGGATCCTGCCGACACTGCAAATTTGGGGCGAAAGTCAAGCAGTGGACTCTTAAGAAGATGGCCGAACTATTCCGGGTGTGGAAGAAAAGATTATGGCAAGACTATCTGAAGAAAAAGACTGCTCCAGTATTCGAAGGCTATCTAGCGAAGCAGGCGAATCACTGGAACGCATTTAAGGAGTACAAGGAGTCACAAGATGCCAAGGAGATGTCAGTAAAGAACAAGAAAAATGCCGAGAAGAAGAAATATCACCATAAATTGGGGCCAGGGGACTACGAGACTGCCATGCCAAAGTGGGATAAAAAGAGCAAGAGCTGCTTGCTAAAGGGATCGAACCTGAATGGATGCGCGAAGAATGAGAATTGAGGGCAAGAAATTGGTTCCTTGCGCATGGGGGTTCATATGACGAAACAACAGGGGACCTTGTTTGCAGTGACGGGATTAGGATACCTAGGGAAAATTGGCTTAAAGTGGTGAAAGAAATTAAAGAGGGAAGTTAAAGTTCCGTCCCGATATAGAGAAAAACTTGCTGACACTGGTCCTCGGGAATGACGAAAAAGGAGGACGAACACGAGGCCTTGGCCCTAAGTATCCGTGGAGGCTTGGGTTTGCCAAAGACATAGAAACTTACAGAAGCCGAGCGAGAGCAAAGCAGCGACAGCAGGAGGAGGAGGGAGACAGGTTCAACCAGTTGCTTGCCAGAATTAACCACCAGCAGCAGCAGATTGACGAACTTAGAGGAGTAGTGCGCCTGCAAGATCCTGCACTCGATATTACCGCCGGCCCATCTCAGCGGAAAAGCAGCGTGGGTAACTCGGAGGTCTCGGCTGACGATGCACGGCGGATGATAGATGGCGGTCCCGGCTACCCCGTGGATGGAATCAACGATTCAATATCTTGTGAGCTCCTTCAGAAATGGAAGAACATATCCATGAAGGGGGCGGTCGGATATGCTTTACCTTGTCCACCTGACGCACGCTGGCAAGGCCGTGAGATTCCAGCTAGCTTTGCTAAAGTCGGGGTGAATGAAATCGTATCGGGGTTTCATGATATGGAGCTTGACATCCCTGGACCTGAAGATGAGAGGACACTCGGAGAAGTTGTGGGTGATATCATTCTATGGGACAAGAACTACATCAAGTTTCCAGGTTCGGTGATGGCCCTTCACGTAGTTACCTGCGTGAAAAGTAAATGGGTTAGGTTGAGACTCTAAGTGCAGAGTGTGTAGTAAGTGGAAGACGTGTTTTCCCCACGAGGGTGTCTCGAGGGTTTAATATCGAACTCTCGGGGAATCAGTAGTGAAGATTTATCTTTCCTATCCTTCTTTTGGTTACTGATGCATGTAAAATGCATACATGAATTTTGCATTATTTTACTTATATTCAAATCATATTTGCATCATATAAGGGTTATATCAATGTTTTATAATGATTTTGGGAATACTTCATAGTTTTCCCATTTATTTGGAATTAACCCTGTTTTTCAGAAAACGTCTTTTTTAGTGTTTCAGACTTTCTGGGAGATTCGGGACACCAAAAAGGCCAAGGTCAGAGAGCACGCTTCAGAATTTTCGAGACGAACGCAATGGGCTCAAAATGAAGGCCAGAAGCCCAACCAATTGGAAATGAGAGGGCCCCACGCGGCCTAAAATCTTGGCCACGTGGGCCTACCTATTTGGGCCGGAGCTCCGCTGCCGTTGATCTTTTCTCCACCGACTAGGTTTTGACCTAAAAACGCCTATAAAAATAGTCCCCCGATGAGTTTCGTGAGGGGGTGGCGGAGAAACACAGAACACGAAACAGAGAGTCAGAAGGCTGCCGCCGGAGAAGATCGGAGGGGGGAAACACCGCCGGAGTCACCTCCAGAGGACTCCACCCCCTCCGGCGTGTTCATCATCAACATCTACAGCAAGAACTTCTCCACGATCATCACCATGATGAAGGGGGAGTAGTCCACCCCATGGACTAGGGTTTGTGGTGGTAACTTTTGTATCTCTCCTCTCTCTTGAGCTTCACTAATTAGTACCGTATGAGCTGCCAAACATGATTACGGCCATCTATGTAATACCTTTGTGGTGAATATTGTGGTGTGAGATGATTTGTTATGGATTTACCGTTGTGTTGGAGCTTTTGTGATTTGTCATATTTTGAAGTATGATGTATGTGGGTACGGGATGGCCGATGTGACACGGCATAGGTATTGAGTGACACAGTACCGCCTAACATTCTTTATCTGGGGGTAAAAAGAAAGAGTATGATGTAGGAGTGAGAGCAACCACGCTAGCCTTACGAGGGTGACCTACCTACACAAATGAATATTTCTTTCAACTATGTGTTTTAGAACATATAGCCGTCATAAAAAGCTACCATTAAAACATGACAATTGTGTGTACTTTATCTGTAACATGATATCACCATAGATGAGAGAGAGAGGATTAAGTGAACCATGAATCCATGTCCATTGTTCCTATAAGAAACTCACACTTGAGCTTGTCCTCTTGCTGCATAGAGGATTGGGCTTTCTCTCTCTTTGAGAGCTTTTGCTTGCTATATTTGTCTTGTCCTCTTGCATTGAAGAGGATTGGGACATTTTTATATTCTTGCTTGGTTACTTCCATCCATCAACCATTGTTCTTCAAACTTGTTTAGTGCATAATCAACTAAAACTTATGACACTTTAGTTGTAGGGAATAGATAACTTTTCCTTCTTGCTCCAGTGGATCGATACCTTACTTCCACATTGAGAGGTGCTACAGTGATCCCTTGCTCTTGGGGTTATCAAGTACTTTTCTGGCGCCATTGCCGGGGAGCGTAGCGCTTAAGTTTCTATTCTTGTGTGCACTAGACTAAGCTTGGGGAGGTTTCTTTATCTTGCAATCATCTAATCTTGGGGAGGTTCTTTGACTTGTTTGATGATACTATGTCTCCTATTTATGATGATGAATATGATATTTTCAGTCCACCCACTATTGAGTATAAAGTTTATTGTGATTATGATATGCCTCCTATATATGATGATTACAATGATTATTATGAATGTTTTACTCCCACTATTTCTAATGAAACTGTTTATACTTATGTGGAGAGTAATGATACTTTTATGCATATGGATCATGATAAGAATGTTTCATGTGATAGCTATATTGTTGAGTTTATCAATGATGCTACTGAAAGTTTTTATGAGAGAGGGAGACATGATTTCATATATCTCAAAAATATTAAGTCTTCTCTCTTTTTGTTGAAATTTTTGAAGTTGCACTTGCTTTGCCTTCCTATGCTAGTCACTTTGTGCTTTATTGATTTATTTTTTACAAGATCCCAATGCATAGGAAGTGGGTTAGACTTAAATGTGTTTCATATTTTTCTTTGATGCTCTTTTGCATTTCAATTCTTATTCCTATGTGAGCATCATTAAAACTATCAAGCCTAGCTATATGGCTATAAAGAAAGCGCTTTGCGGGAGGCAACCCGGTTATTTTTTTGTGTGATTTTCTTTTGTCCTCTTGCTGTACCAAGAGACTTTGTTTATAGTTTAGGTTCTGGAAATTTTCAATAAAGTGCCAAGTTTTACCCTTTTTGGTTTGAAAAAGTTGCTTATAGCGTTCGGAGATTTTATTTCTGCACGAATCAGTGCACGGTATGATTTTTAATTCTTATTCTGTAACTCCGAATGAGCTCATATTTGAACTGTAGTTGCAACTTTTCATCCTCTGTATGCATGAATTTTTTCGGAATTTTTCGAGAAAGTTTGGTAGGGTAGAAAAATACGTTTTGCTGCTGCTGTTTTTCTGGACAGATTCTGTCCCATTTTGTTTGATGCATGCTTTGAGCTTTTAAGTTGAATCTTTTTGATCCAATTGAGTTTATGAGTAGGCATACAACATTATACACTTTCTGGACATCTCATATGAATTTTTGTTCAAGGATTATATGCAGCAAGAACCTATTTGTTTATCACTATTAATGCACCCCACAGAAAAGAAATGGGAGAAACGGTGTTTTGAAGTTTTTTCACAGAGATTGGAGGAGATGCACCAAGGGCTATCCAAGGATGGTGAAGACCATAAGCTTGGGGATGTGAAGACAACCCCACTGGACCTACACACTCTCGGTTTCACACGTCCAACTTCTGTTTTTCGATCGAAACACTTTATCGCATAAACTTGGAGCGTCTTTTGTTTGTTTTGGTTTGATTTGTTTTGGTATGATTTGTTTTGAGAGACCACCACACTATCATTTATATATGGGAGAGCTACTGGAAATATGAGTTGAAATATGTTGGATGCTTTTATAAGATTGGGAAAAGGGATGTTTGAGTTGATTTTTAATGATACATATAGTTGCATGATTCATGAGCTTGTTATGAGTAATAATATGTAAATGCTTTATCAAGAGTTATCACTTATTCATGTTTTGATGCTGAAAGTTATTTAACTTTGTTTAACATGATAGTTGGTTCTATGGACACTCATGCATTCATCTAGATGGTCAAATTTCTCCCTTAGCTAGCCCAAACATTCAACAAGTAAAAACTTGTTTCCAACACCTTCAACCAAAGTTATTCCAGTGAGTCCACCATATCTACCTACTAGCTATATGCTATTCCGATATGTTCATCATGATATTTGTGTTATCCATACCTCTGAATGAAAATGATTATGTTATTGATTGCCATGGAAAAGTTGGTTATATAGCTCTCACGAACTTGATGCACATTTACTATCATTGCTATAATTAAAACATGACCCATTGTGATTAAGATTATGATGCTAGTGGCTTGATAAATGTCCGAGGTTGGGTGTTAGCCCATATGTGCTGTCACATGCAAAGCTTTCAACATGCTCCATTTAGTTGATATCATGTGCTTTTGTCTATGGATGCCTATCATGGTGAAATAAGGGGGAAAAGATTTAGTTTGAATGAGTTTGTATAAATGGTTAGAGAGACGCCTGGGCCGCTAATCTAAGCCATGCATTATTCATGGTGGAAATTTACTTACATGTTATGGTGAATTATCTATGACACACCTTACAATAAAAAGCTATTCCAATGGTAAATAAAAAGGGTGTTGAGGTTTTTCATCTTGTTTGTTTGTCTTGTCATTTTGATATGGGCTTGTTCCATATCCTGTGACAAGAGGTACCCCAGTTGACGCTCTTGATGATACTGTTATTACTTACAATGATAGATAACTTGAACTTGCTTTTCCCAAGTTGAGTAATCATGGTGTAGGTATTGTATTCAAGGGGCATGAGACACCCAACCTTTACTTTGTCAAGCACACTACTCATATTTGCTCTCACATTAAACTATAATCATTCAAGATGCTATGATAGGGGAATGAGAGCTTGACACCAAGTATCACCACATTGCAATCATTAACTTAAGTAGAAGAGTTTGGAGGTTAGATGAAACTTATGCATGCTTTACCTCTACTCACTATTCATCTTTCCAAAGTGTCCACCAACATATTCAGATTTTCATCATCACTCTATGGACCACCTGTATGCAAAAGTAAGAATGTCCATACTACGTCTGTTATGTTACACTTTGTGAACTATCATTGAACATCCTTGCATTGAATACTTGATATCACTTCATAAACTGTTTTGCATATTGCTACTCCTTTGAAGAATGAATCATTTGACTTATGTAGCGTAGCAATCATCTTTGATATCCATTGTTAGTATTAAATTGCAAAGTCCATGTTAGTTTTATCACCTTCATACTCGAGGACGAGCATGGGTTAAGCTTGGGGATGTTGATGCATGTAAAATGCATACATGAACTTTGCATTATTTACTTATATTCCAATCATATTTGCATCATATAAGGGTTATATCAATGTTTTATAATGATTTTGGGAATACTTCATAGTTTTCCCATTTATTTGGAATTAACCCTGTTTTTAGAAAAACGTCTTTTTTAGTATTTCAGACTTTCGGGAGATTCGATACTCCAAAAAGGGCAAGGTCAGAGAGCACGCTTCAGAATTTTCGAGACGAACGCAATGGGCTCAAAATGAAGGCCAGAAGCCCAACCAGTTGGAAATGAGAGGGCCCCACGCGGACTAAAATCTTGGCCGCGTGGGCCTACCTATTTTGGGCCTCGGAGCTCCGCCGCCGTTGATCTTTTCTCCACCGACTAGTTTTGACCTAAAAACGCCTATAAAAATAGTCCCCCGTGAGTTTCGTGAGGGTGGCGGGAGAAAACACAGAACCACGAAACAGAGAGTCAGAAGGCTGCCGCCGGAGAAGATCGGAGGGGGGAAACACCGCCGGAGTCACCTCCAGAGGACTCCACCCCCTCCGGCGTGTTCATCATCAACATCTAGCAAGAACTTTCCACGATCATCACCATGATGAAGGGGGAGTAGTCCACCCCATGGACTAGGGTTTGTGGTGGTAACTTTTGTATCTCTCCTCTCTTGAGCTTCACTAATTAGTACCGTATGAGCTGCCAAACATGATTACGGCCATCTATGTAATACCTTTGTGGTGAATATTGTGGTGTGAGATGATTTGTTATGGATTTACCGTTGTGTTGGAGCTTTTGTGATTTGTCATATTTTGAAGTATGATGTATGTGGGTACGGGATGGCCGATGTGACACGGCATAGGTATTGAGTGACACAGTACCGCCTAACATCCTTTATCTGGGGGTAAAAAGAAAGAGTATGATGTAGGAGTGAGAGCAACCATGCTAGCCTTACGAGGGTGACCTACCAACACAAATGAGTATTTCTTTCAACTATGTGTTTTAGAACATATAGCCGTCATAAAAGCTACCATTAAAACATGACAATTGTGTGTACTTTATCTGTAACATGATAATCACCATAGATGAGAGAGAGAGGATTAAGTGAACCATGAATCCATGTCCATTGTTCCTATAAGAAACTCACACTTGAGCTTGTCCTCTTGCTGCATAGAGGATTGGGCTTTCTCTCTCTTTGAGAGCTTTTGCTTGCTATCATTTGTCTTGTCCTCTTGCATTGAAGAGGATTGGGACACTTTTATATTCTTGCTTGGTTACTTCCATCCATCAACCACCTTGTTCTTCAAACTTGTTTAGTGCATAATCAACTAAAACTTGTGACACTTTAGTTGTAGGGAATAGATAACTTTTCCTTCTTGCTCCAGCGGATCGATACCTTACTTCCACATTGAGAGGTGCTACAGTGATCCCTTGCTCTTGGGGGTTATCAAGTACTTTTCTGGCGCCATTGCCGGGGAGCGTAGCGCTTAAGTTTCTATTCTTGTGTGCACTAGACTAAGCTTGGGGAGGTTTCTTTATCTTGCAATCATCTAATCTTGGGGAGGTTCTTTGACTTGTTTGATGATACTATGTCTCCTATTTATGATGATGAATATGATATTTTCAGTCCACCCACTATTGAGTATAAAGTTTATTGTGATTATGATATGCCTCCTATATATGATGATTACAATGATTATTATGAATGTTTTACTCCCACTATTTCTAATGAAACTGTTTATACTTATGTGGAGAGTAATGATACTTTTATGCATATGGATCATGATAAGAATGTTTCATGTGATAGCTATATTGTTGAGTTTATCAATGATGCTACTGAAAGTTTTTATGAGAGAGGGAGACATGATTTCATATATCTCAAAAATATTAAGTCTTCTCTCTTTTTGTTGAAATTTTGAAGTTGCACTTGCTTTGCCTTCCTATGCTAGTCACTTTGTGCTTTATTGATTTATTTTTTACAAGATCCCAATGCATAGGAAGTGGGTTAGACTTAAATGTGTTTCATATTTTTCTCTTGATGCTCTCTTTTGCATTTCAATTCTTATTCCTATGTGAGCATCATTAAAACTATCAAGCCTAGCTATATGGCTATAAAGAAAGCGCTTTGCGGGAGGCAACCCGGTTATTTTTTGTGTGATTTTCTTTTTGTCCTCTTGCTGTACCAAGAGACTTTGTTTATAGTTTAGGTTCTGGAAATTTTCAATAAAGTGCCAAGTTTTACCCTTTTTGGTTTGAAAAAGTTGCTTATAGCGTTCGGAGATTTTATTTCTGCACGAATCAGTGCACGGTATGATTTTCAATTCTTATTCTGCAACTCCGAATGAGCTCATATTTGAACTGTAGTTGCAACTTTTCATCCTCTGTATGCATGAATTTTTTCGGAATTTTTCGAGAAAGTTTGGTAGGGTAGAAAAATACGTTTTGCTGCTGCTGTTTTTCTGGACAGATTTGTCCCATTTTATTTGATGCATGCTTTGATCTTTTAAGTTGAATCTTTTTGATCCAATTGAGTTTATGAGTAGGCATACAACATTATACACTTTCTGGACATCTCATATGAATTTTTGTTCAAGAATTATATGCAGCAAGAAACCTATTTGTTTATCACTATTAATGCACCCCACAGAAAAGAAATGGGAGAAACGGTGTTTTGAAGTTTTTTCACAGAGATTGGAGGAGATGCACCAAGGCTATCCAAGGATGGTGAAGACCATAAGCTTGGGGATGTGAAGACAACCCTGGACCTACACACTCTCGGTTTACACACGTCCAACTTCTGTTTTTCGATCGAAACACTTTATCGCATAAACTTGGAGCGTCTTTTGTTTTGTTTTGGTTTGATTTGTTTTGGTTTGATTTGTTTTGAGAGACCACCACACTATCATTTATATATGGAGAGCTACTGGAAATATGAGTTGAAATATGTTGGATGCTTTTATAAGATTGGGAAAAGGGATGTTTGAGTTGATTTTTAATGATACATATAGTTGCATGATTCATGAGCTTGTTAATGAGTAATAATATGTAAATGCTTTATCAAGAGTTATCACTTATTCATGTTTTGATGCTGAAAGTTATTTAACTTTGTTTAACATGATAAGTTGGTTCTATGGACACTCATGCATTCATCTAGATGGTCAAATTTCTCCCTTATGCTAGCCCAAACATTCCAACAAGTAAAAACTTGTTTCCAACACCTTCAACCAAAGTTATTCCAGTGAGTCCACCATATCTACCTACTAGCTATATGCTATTCCGATATGTTCATCATGATATTTGTGTTATCCATACCTCTGAATGAAAATGATTATGTTATTGATTGCCATGGGAAAAGTTGGTTATATAGCTCTCACGAACATGATGCACATTTTTACTATCATTGCTAATTAAAACATGACCCATTGTGATTAAGATTATGATGCTAGTGGCTTGATAAATGTCCGAGGTTGGGAGTTAGCCCATATGTGCTGTCACATGCAAAGCTTTCAACATGCTCCATTTAGTTGATATCATGTGCTTTTGTTATGGATGCCTATCATGGTGAAATAAGGGGAAAAGATTTAGTTTGAATGAGTTTGTATAAATGGTTAGAGAGACGCCTGGGCCGCTAATCTAAGCCATGCATTATTCATGGTGGAAATTTACTTACATGTTATGGTGAATTATCTATGACACACCTTACAATAAAAAGCTATTCCAATGGTAAATAAAAAGGGTGTTGAGGTTTTTCATCTTGTTTGTTTGTCTTGTCATTTTGATATGGGCTTGTTCCATATCCTGTGACAAGAGGTACCCCAGTTGACGCTCTTGATGATACTGTTATTACTTACAATGATAGATAACTTGAACTTGCTTTTCCCAAGTTGAGTAACTCATGGTGTAGGTACTTGTATTCAAGGGGCATGAGACACCCAACCTTTACTTTGTCAAGCACACTACTCATATTTGCTCTCACATTAAACTATAATCATTCAAGATGCTATGATAGGGGAATGAGAGCTTGACACCAAGTATCACCACATTGCAATCATTAACTTAAGTAGAAGAGTTTGGAGGTTAGATGAAACTTATGCATGCTTTACCTCTACTCACTTATTCATCTTTCCAAAGTGTCCACCAAACATATTCAGATTTTCATCATCACTCTATGGACCACATGTATGCAAAAGTAAGAATGTCCATACTACTGTCTGTTATGTTACACTTTGTGAACTATCATTGAACATCCTTGCATTGAATACTTGATATCACTTCATAAACTGTTTTGCATATTGCTACTCCTTTGAAGAATGAATCATTTGACTCTATGTAGCAGTAGCAATCATCTTTGATATCCATTGTTAGTATTAAATTGCAAAGTCCATGTTAGTTTTATCACCTTCATACTCGAGGACGAGCATGGGTTAAGCTTGGGGATGTTGATGCATGTAAAATGCATACATGAACTTTGCATTATTTTACTTATATTCCAATCATATTTGCATCATATAAGGGTTATATCAATGTTTTATAATGATTTTGGGAATACTTCATAGTTTTCCCATTTATTTGGAATTAACCCTGTTTTTCAGAAAAACGTCTTTTTTAGTATTTCAGACTTTCCGGGAGATTCGATACTCCAAAAAGGGCAAGGTCAGAGAGCACGCTTCAGAATTTTCGAGACGAACGCAATGGGCTCAAAATGAAGGCCAGAAGCCCAACCAGTTGGAAATGAGAGGGCCCCACGCGGACTAAAATCTTGGCCGCGTGGGCCTACCTATTTTGGGCCTCGGAGCTCCGCCGCCGTTGATCTTTTCTCCACCGACTAGGTTTTGACCTAAAAACGCCTATAAAAATAGTCCCCCGATGAGTTTCGTGAGGGGGTGGCGGAGAAACACAGAACCACGAAACAGAGAGTCAGAAGGCTGCCGCCGGAGAAGATCGGAGGGGGAAACACCGCCGGAGTCACCTCCAGAGGACTCCACCCCCTCCGGCGTGTTCATCATCAACATCTACAGCAAGAACTTCTCCACGATCATCACCATGATGAAGGGGGAGTAGTCCACCCCATGGACTAGGGTTTGTGGTGGTAACTTTTGTATCTCTCCTCTCTCTTGAGCTTCACTAATTAGTACCGTATGAGCTGCCAAACATGATTACGGTCATCTATGTAATACCTTTGTGGTGAATATTGTGGTGTGAGATGATTTGTTATGGATTTACCGTTGTGTTGGAGCTTTTGTGATTTGTCATATTTTGAAGTATGATGTATGTGGGTACGGGATGGCCGATGTGACACGGCATAGGTATTGAGTGACACAGTACCGCCTAACATCCTTTATCTGGGGGTAAAAAGAAAGAGTATGATGTAGGAGTGAGAGCAACCATGCTAGCCTTACGAGGGTGACCTACCAACACAAATGAGTATTTCTTTCAACTATGTGTTTTAGAACATATAGCCGTCATAAAAGCTACCATTAAAACATGACAATTGTGTGTACTTTATCTGTAACATGATAATCACCATAGATGAGAGAGAGAGGATTAAGTGAACCATGAATCCATGTCCATTGTTCCTATAAGAAACTCACACTTTAGCTTGTCCTCTTGCTGCATAGAGGATTGGGCTTTCTCTCTCTTTGAGAGCTTTTGCTTGCTATCATTTGTCTTGTCCTCTTGCATTGAAGAGGATTGGGACACTTTTATATTCTTGCTTGGTTACTTCCATCCATCAACCACCTTGTTCTTCAAACTTGTTTAGTGCATAATCAACTAAAACTTGTGACACTTTAGTTGTAGGGAATAGATAACTTTTCCTTCTTGCTCCAGCGGATCGATACCTTACTTCCACATTGAGAGGTGCTACAGTGATCCCTTGCTCTTGGGGGTTATCAAGTACTTTTCTGGCGCCATTGCCGGGGAGCGTAGCGCTTAAGTTTCTATTCTTGTGTGCACTAGACTAAGCTTGGGGAGGTTTCTTTATCTTGCAATCATCTAATCTTGGGGAGGTTCTTTGACTTGTTTGATGATACTATGTCTCCTATTTATGATGATGAATATGATATTTTCAGTCCACCCACTATTGAGTATAAAGTTTATTGTGATTATGATATGCCTCCTATATATGATGATTACAATGATTATTATGAATGTTTTACTCCCACTATTTCTAATGAAACTGTTTATACTTATGTGGAGAGTAATGATACTTTTATGCATATGGATCATGATAAGAATGTTTCATGTGATAGCTATATTGTTGAGTTTATCAATGATGCTACTGAAAGTTTTTATGAGAGAGGGCGACATGATTTCATATATCTCAAAAATATTAAGTCTTCTCTCTTTTTGTTGAAATTTTTGAAGTTGCACTTGCTTTGCCTTCCTATGCTAGTCACTTTGTGCTTTATTGATTTATTTTTTACAAGATCCCAATGCATAGGAAGTGGGTTAGACTTAAATGTGTTTCATATTTTCTCTTGATGCTCTCTTTTGCATTTCAATTCTTATTCCTATGTGAGCATCATTAAAACTATCAAGCCTAGCTATATGGCTATAAAGAAAGCGCTTTGCGGGAGGCAACCCGGTTATTTTTTTGTGTGATTTTCTTTTTGTCCTCTTGCTGTACCAAGAGACTTTGTTTATAGTTTAGGTTCTGGAAATTTTCAATAAAGTGCCAAGTTTTACCCTTTTTGGTTTGAAAAAGTTGCTTATAGCGTTCGGAGATTTTATTTCTGCACGAATCAGTGCACGGTATGATTTTCAATTCTTATTCTGCAACTCCGAATGAGCTCATATTTGAACTGTAGTTGCAACTTTTCATCCTCTGTATGCATGAATTTTTTCGGAATTTTTCGAGAAAGTTTGGTAGGGTAGAAAAATACGTTTTGCTGCTGCTGTTTTTCTGGACAGATTCTGTCCCATTTTATTTGATGCATGCTTTGATCTTTTAAGTTGAATCTTTTTGATCCAATTGAGTTTATGAGTAGGCATACAACATTATACACTTTCTGGACATCTCATATGAATTTTTGTTCAAGAATTATATGCAGCAAGAAACCTATTTGTTTATCACTATTAATGCACCCCACAGAAAAGAAATGGGAGAAACGGTGTTTTGAAGTTTTTTCACAGAGATTGGAGGAGATGCACCAAGGGCTATCCAAGGATGGTGAAGACCATAAGCTTGGGGATGTGAAGACAACCCCAGTGGACCTACACACTCTCGGTTTACACACGTCCAACTTCTGTTTTTCGATCGAAACACTTTATCGCATAAACTTGGAGCGTCTTTTGTTTTGTTTTGGTTTGATTTGTTTTGGTTTGATTTGTTTTGAGAGACCACCACACTATCATTTATATATGGGAGAGCTACTGGAAATATGAGTTGAAATATGTTGGATGCTTTTATAAGATTGGGAAAAGGGTTGTTTGAGTTGATTTTTAATGATACATATAGTTGCATGATTCATGAGCTTGTTAATGAGTAATAATATGTAAATGCTTTATCAAGAGTTATCACTTATTCATGTTTTGATGCTGAAAGTTATTTAACTTTGTTTAACATGATAAGTTGGTTCTATGGACACTCATGCATTCATCTAGATGGTCAAATTTCTCCCTTATGCTAGCCCAAACATTCCAACAAGTAAAAACTTGTTTCCAACACCTTCAACCAAAGTTATTCCAGTGAGTCCACCATATCTACCTACTAGCTATATGCTATTCCGATATGTTCATCATGATATTTGTGTTATCCATACCTCTGAATGAAAATGATTATGTTATTGATTGCCATGGGAAAAGTTGGTTATATAGCTCTCACGAACATGATGCACATTTTTACTATCATTGCTATAATTAAAACATGACCCATTGTGATTAAGATTATGATGCTAGTGGCTTGATAAATGTCCGAGGTTGGGAGTTAGCCCATATGTGCTGTCACATGCAAAGCTTTCAACATGCTCCATTTAGTTGATATCATGTGCTTTTGTCTATGGATGCCTATCATGGTGAAATAAGGGGGAAAAGATTTAGTTTGAATGAGTTTGTATAAATGGTTAGAGAGACGCCTGGGCCGCTAATCTAAGCCATGCATTATTCATGGTGGAAATTTACTTACATGTTATGGTGAATTATCTATGACACACCTTACAATAAAAAGCTATTCCAATGGTAAATAAAAAGGGTGTTGAGGTTTTTCATCTTGTTTGTTTGTCTTGTCATTTTGATATGGGCTTGTTCCATATCCTGTGACAAGAGGTACCCCAGTTGACGCTCTTGATGATACTGTTATTACTTACAATGATAGATAACTTGAACTTGCTTTTCCCAAGTTGAGTAACTCATGGTGTAGGTACTTGTATTCAAGGGGCATGAGACACCAACCTTTACTTTGTCAAGCACACTACTCATATTTGCTCTCACATTAAACTATAATCATTCAAGATGCTATGATAGGGGAATGAGAGCTTGACACCAAGTATCACCACATTGCAATCATTAACTTAAGTAGAAGAGTTTGGAGGTTAGATGAAACTTATGCATGCTTTACCTCTACTCACTTATTCATCTTTCCGAAGTGTCCACCAAACATATTCAGATTTTCATCATCACTCTATGGACCACATGTATGCAAAAGTAAGAATGTCCATACTACTGTCTGTTATGTTACACTTTGTGAACTATCATTGAACATCCTTGCATTGAATACTTGATATCACTTCATAAACTGTTTTGCATATTGCTACTCCTTTGAAGAATGAATCATTTGACTCTATGTAGCAGTAGCAATCATCTTTGATATCCATTGTTAGTATTAAATTGCAAAGTCCATGTTAGTTTTATCACCTTCATACTCGAGGACGAGCATGGGTTAAGCTTGGGGATGTTGATGCATGTAAAATGCATACATGAACTTTGCATTATTTTACTTATATTCCAATCATATTTGCATCATATAAGGGTTATATCAATGTTTTATAATGATTTTGGGAATACTTCATAGTTTTCCCATTTATTTGGAATTAACCCTGTTTTTCAGAAAAACGTCTTTTTTAGTATTTCAGACTTTCCGGGAGATTCGATACTCCAAAAAGGGCAAGGTCAGAGAGCACGCTTCAGAATTTTCGAGACGAACGCAATGGGCTCAAAATGAAGGCCAGAAGCCCAACCAGTTGGAAATGAGAGGGCCCCACGCGGACTAAAATCTTGGCCGCGTGGGCCTACCTATTTTGGGCCTCGGAGCTCCGCCGCCGTTGATCTTTTCTCCACCGACTAGGTTTTGACCTAAAAACGCCTATAAAATAGTCCCCGATGAGTTTCGTGAGGGGGTGGCGGAGAAACACAGAACCACGAAACAGAGAGTCAGAAGGCTGCCGCCGGAGAAGATCGGAGGGGGGAAACACCGCCGGAGTCACCTCCAGAGGACTCCACCCCCTCCGGCGTGTTCATCATCAACATCTACAGCAAGAACTTCTCCACGATCATCACCATGATGAAGGGGGAGTAGTCCACCCCATGGACTAGGGTTTGTGGTGGTAACTTTTGTATCTCTCCTCTCTCTTGAGCTTCACTAATTAGTACCGTATGAGCTGCCAAACATGATTACGGCCATCTATGTAATACCTTTGTGGTGAATATTGTGGTGTGAGATTATTTGTTATGGATTTACCGTTGTGTTGGAGCTTTTGTGATTTGTCATATTTTGAAGTATGATGTATGTGGGTACGGGATGGCCGATGTGACACGGCATAGGTATTGAGTGACACAGTACCACCTAACATCCTTTATCTGGGGGTAAAAAGAAAGAGTATGATGTAGGAGTGAGAGCAACCATGCTAGCCTTACGAGGGTGACCTACAACACAAATGAGTATTTCTTTCAACTATGTGTTTTAGAACATATAGCCGTCATAAAAGCTACCATTAAAACATGACAATTGTGTGTACTTTATCTGTAACATGATAATCACCATAGATGAGAGAGAGAGGATTAAGTGAACCATGAATCCATGTCCATTGTTCCTATAAGAAACTCACACTTTAGCTTGTCCTCTTGCTGCATAGAGGATTGGGCTTTCTCTCTCTTTGAGAGCTTTTGCTTGCTATCATTTGTCTTGTCCTCTTGCATTGAAGAGGATTGGGACACTTTTATATTCTTGCTTGGTTACTTATCCATCAACCACCTTGTTCTTCAAACTTGTTTAGTGCATAATCAACTAAAACTTGTGACACTTTAGTTGTAGGGAATAGATAACTTTTCCTTCTTGCTCCTGCGGATCGATACCTTACTTCCACATTGAGAGGTGCTACAGTGATCCCTTGCTCTTGGGGGTTATCAAGTACTTTTCTGGCGCCATTGCCGGGGAGCGTAGCGCTTAAGTTTCTATTCTTGTGTGCACTAGACTAAGCTTGGGGAGGTTTCTTTATCTTGCAATCATCTAATCTGGGGAGGTTCTTTGACTTGTTTGATGATACTATGTCTCCTATTTATGATGATGAATATGATATTTTCAGTCCACCCACTATTGAGTATAAAGTTTATTGTGATTATGATATGCCTCCTATATATGATGATTACAATGATTATTATGAATGTTTTACTCCCACTATTTCTAATGAAACTGTTTATACTTATGTGGAGAGTAATGATACTTTTATGCATATGGATCATGATAAGAATGTTTCATGTGATAGCTATATTGTTGAGTTTATCAATGATGCTACTGAAAGTTTTTATGAGAGAGGGCGACATGATTTCATATATCTCAAAAATATTAAGTCTTCTCTCTTTTTGTTGAAATTTTGAAGTTGCACTTGCTTTGCCTTCCTATGCTAGTCACTTTGTGCTTTATTGATTTATTTTTTACAAGATCCCAATGCATAGGAAGTGGGTTAGACTTAAATGTGTTTCATATTTTTCTCTTGATGCTCTCTTTTGCATTTCAATTCTTATTCCTATGTGAGCATCATTAAAACTATCAAGCCTAGCTATATGGCTATAAAGAAAGCGCTTTGCGGGAGGCAACCCGGTTATTTTTTTGTGTGATTTTCTTTTTGTCCTCTTGCTATACCAAGAGACTTTGTTTATAGTTTAGGTTCTGGAAATTTTCAATAAAGTGCCAAGTTTTACCCTTTTTGGTTTGAAAAAGTTGCTTATAGCGTTCGGAGATTTTATTTCTGCACGAATCAGTGCACGGTATGATTTTCAATTCTTATTCTGCAACTCCGAATGAGCTCATATTTGAACTGTAGTTGCAACTTTTCATCCTCTGTATGCATGAATTTTTTCGGAATTTTTAGAGAAAGTTTGGTAGGGTAGAAAAATATGTTTTGCTGCTGCTGTTTTTCTGGACAGATTCTGTCCCATTTTATTTGATGCATGCTTTGATCTTTTAAGTTGAATCTTTTTGATCCAATTGAGTTTATGAGTAGGCATACAACATTATACACTTTCTGGACATCTCATATGAATTTTTGTTCAAGAATTATATGCAGCAAGAAACCTATTTGTTTATCACTATTAATGCACCCCACAGAAAAGAAATGGGAGAAACGGTGTTTTGAAGTTTTTTCACAGAGATTGGAGGAGATGCACCAAGGGCTATCCAAGGATGGTGAAGACCATAAGCTTGGGGATGTGAAGACAACCCCACTGGACCTACACACTCTCGGTTTACACACGTCCAACTTCTGTTTTTCGATCGAAACACTTTATCGCATAAACTTGGAGCGTCTTTTGTTTTGTTTTGGTTTGATTTGTTTTGGTTTGATTTGTTTTGAGAGACCACCACACTATCATTTATATATGGGAGAGCTACTGGAAATATGAGTTGAAATATGTTGGATGCTTTTATAAGATTGGGAAAAGGGATGTTTGAGTTGATTTTTAATGATACATATAGTTGCATGATTCATGAGCTTGTTAATGAGTAATAATATGTAAATGCTTTATCAAGAGTTATCACTTATTCATGTTTTGATGCTGAAAGTTATTTAACTTTGTTTAACATGATAAGTTGGTTCTATGGACACTCATGCATTCATCTAGATGGTCAAATTTCTCCCTTATGCTAGCCCAAACATTCCAACAAGTAAAAACTTGTTTCCAACACCTTCAACCAAAGTTATTCCAGTGAGTCCACCATATCTACCTACTAGCTATATGCTATTCCGATATGTTCATCATGATATTTGTGTTATCCATACCTCTGAATGAAAATGATTATGTTATTGATTGCCATGGGAAAAGTTGGTTATATAGCTCTCACGAACATGATGCACATTTTTACTATCATTGCTATAATTAAAACATGACCCATTGTGATTAAGATTATGATGCTAGTGGCTTGATAAATGTCCGAGGTTGGGAGTTAGCCCATATGTGCTGTCACATGCAAAGCTTTCAACATGCTCCATTTAGTTGATATCATGTGCTTTTGTCTATGGATGCCTATCATGGTGAAATAAGGGGGAAAAGATTTAGTTTGAATGAGTTTGTATAAATGGTTAGAGAGACGCCTGGGCCGCTAATCTAAGCCATGCATTATTCATGGTGGAAATTTACTTACATGTTATGGTGAATTATCTATGACACACCTTACAATAAAAAGCTATTCCAATGGTAAATAAAAAGGGTGTTGAGGTTTTCATCTTGTTTGTTTGTCTTGTCATTTTGATATGGGCTTGTTCCATATCCTGTGACAAGAGGTACCCCAGTTGACGCTCTTGATGATACTGTTATTACTTACAATGATAGATAACTTGAACTTGCTTTTCCCAAGTTGAGTAACTCATGGTGTAGGTACTTGTATTCAAGGGGCATGAGACACCCAACCTTTACTTTGTCAAGCACACTACTCATATTTGCTCTCACATTAAACTATAATCATTCAAGATGCTATGATAGGGGAATGAGAGCTTGACACCAAGTATCACCACATTGCAATCATTAACTTAAGTAGAAGAGTTTGGAGGTTAGATGAAACTTATGCATGCTTTACATCTACTCACTTATTCATCTTTCCAAAGTGTCCACCAAACATATTCAGATTTTCATCATCACTCTATGGACCACATGTATGCAAAAGTAAGAATGTCCATACTACTGTCTGTTATGTTACACTTTGTGAACTATCATTGAACATCCTTGCATTGAATACTTGATATCACTTCATAAACTGTTTTGCATATTGCTGCTCCTTTGAAGAATGAATCATTTGACTCTATGTAGCAGTAGCAATCATCTTTGATATCCATTGTTAATATTAAATTGCAAAGTCCATGTGAGTTTTATCACATTCATACTCGAGGACGAGCATGGGTTAAGCTTGGGGATGTTGATGCATGTAAAATGCATACATGAACTTTGCATTATTTTACTTATATTCCAATCATATTTGCATCATATAAGGGTTATATCAATGTTTTATAATGATTTTGGGAATACTTCATAGTTTTCCCATTTATTTGGAATTAACCCTGTTTTTCAGAAAAACGTCTTTTTTAGTATTTCAGACTTTCCGGGAGATTCGATACTCCAAAAAGGGCAAGGTCAGAGAGCACGCTTCAGAATTTTCGAGACGAACGCAATGGGCTCAAAATGAAGGCCAGAAGCCCAACCAGTTGGAAATGAGAGGGCCCCACGTGGACTAAAATCTTGGCCGCGTGGGCCTACCTATTTTCGGCCTCGGAGCTCCGCCGCCGTTGATCTTTTCTCCACCGACTAGGTTTTGACCTAAAAACATCTATAAAAATAGTCCCCCGAGGAGTTTCGCGAGGGGGCGGCGGAGAAACACAGAACCACGAAACATAGAGTCAGAAGGCTGCCGCCGGAGAAGATCGGAGGGGGGAAACACCGTCGGAGTCACCTCCGGAGGGCTCCACCCCCCTCCGGCGTGTTCATCATCAACATCTACATCAAGAACTTCTCCACCATCATCACCATGATGAAGGGGGAGTAGTCCACCCCATGGACTAGGGTTTGTGGTGGTAACTTTTGTATCTCTCCTCTCTCTTGAGCTTCACTAATTAGTACCGTATGAGCTGCCAAACATGATTACGGTCATCTATGTAATACCTTTGTGGTGAATATTGTGGTGTGAGATGATTTGTTATGCATTTACCGTTGTGTTGGAGCTTTTGTGATTTGTCATATTTTGAAGTATGATGTATGTGGGTACGGGATGGCCGATGTGGCACGGCATAGGTATTGAGTGACACAGTACCGCCTAACATCCTTTATCTGGGGGTAAAAAGAAAGAGTCTGATGTAGGAGTGAGAGCAACCACGCTAGCCTTACGAGGGTGACCTAGCAACACAAATGAGTATTTCTTTCAACTATGTGTTTTAGGACATATAGCCGTCATAAAAGCTACCATTAAAATATGACAATTGTGTGTACTTTATCTGTAACATGATAATCACCATAGATGAGAGAGAGAGGATTAAGTGGACCATGAATCCATGTCCATTGTTCCTATAAGAAACTCACACTTGAGCTTGTCCTCTTGCTGCATAGAGGATTGGGCTTTCTCTCTCTTTGAGAGCTTTTGCTTGCTATCATTTGTCTTGTCCTCTTGCATTGAAGAGGATTGGGACACTTTTATATTCTTGCTTGGTTACTTCCATCCATCAACCACCTTGTTCTCCAAACTTGTTTAGTGCATAATCAACTAAGACTTGTGACACTTTAGTTGTAGGGAATAAATAAATTTTCCTTCTTGCTCCTGCGGATCGATACCTTACTTCCACATTGAGAGGTGCTACAGTGATCCCTTGCTCTTGGGGGTTATCAGTTACCTACAAAACAAAGTAAATGTTTTGGTCCTCAACCTCACCTAGTGGTTGTCAAGCACAAGGTGTGAGAATGATATCAAGATAATATGCAATGCAAATAAGAAATAAATATGCAGTGGTGGTAAATAAATATGCAAGGATGGTGGTAGCAATGATAAATGATATTTTTGGGTTTTATATGATGAATGCAAGATGTAAAAGTGTTTTTATATTTTCGGATTTTTAAATGGCAGAAAATGGAAAAGTGGTAAAAGTTGTTGGAAAGGTGTTTCTTATGATTAAAAATGGATCGGGGTTCATGGTTTCACAAATGCACTCTCTCTTTAATAAAGTGGTGGACAATGGAACACTAGAGTTGACATATGAGATTGCAACACAACAGTTTGATGACAAGTTATAATTATATGGGCATCACGTCCTAACATAGAGACATTTTGGTTATTAGTCTCTCTTATACTCCACCAAGATGCGAACTAAATCATAACACCTCAGTAATTAAGATAACTCAGAGTATAGCAATAAGTATCATGACATGAAGTTAAAATAAGAACATGCTAGATCTAGTCATGAAGTAGTGGCAATGGTGACACCCACATCTCCGGTAGCATGGTATTTCTTTTTATCCCTAGTGAGGCAACAAAGTAAGGTAGAGATACCCAAGTGGATCGCAGAACTTTCTCTCACGTTCACTGCACTAGCCACCCCCGTTACTCCAACTATTGCACACGTTCCCCCTCACGTGCTCTCATAAACATGTTTGATCATGACAAGTAAATAAGAACGGGGTACATAATATGCATCTACTTTCATAACTGAAACAAATCATTGCAATCTCAAACATATATTAACTCATAAAAAGATCCACCACAAAGGTATTACATAGATGACCGTAATCATGTTCAGCAGCTCATACGTACTAATTAGTGAAGCTCGAGAGAGAGAGATACATAAGTTACTTCCACAAACCCAAAGTCCAGAGGTGGACTACTCCCTCTTCATCATGGAGACGGTGGAGAAGTTGTTGGAGAAGATGGAGACCACGCCGGCAGCGCCCCGCCGGAGTTTTCCCCCTCCAATCTGCAACTCCAAGTCTCTGTTTCGGTGTTTCTGTGTTTCTGCGGCGCTCCTTCCAGAGAACGTCGGGGGACTATTTTTATAGGTGTTTTTAGGTCAAAACGGAGTCGGTGGAGGAAAGATCGACGGCAGCGGAGCTCCGAGGCCCAAAAGGAGGGCCTCCGCTTGTTTGCTTCCTTCGCTCCCACGCTTTGTTCCTTCCAAAAAATGATGCTCGTAAATTTCCAGGTCATTTGGACGTCGTTTGGGTCCCTGAAACATTAAAATAAAGAAATAGAGTTTTCTGCCTACGCAGGGTTAATTCCATAAAAAATAGGAAACATGTCAAATATTCCCAAAATCATTATAAAACAGTGATATAACCCTTATATGATGCAAATATGACTAGAATATAAGTAAAAATAATGCAAAGTTCATGTATGCATTTTACATGCATCACTCGGCGCCAAGGACAACACCGCCTCCGAGTCATCGCAGGTCACCTACACCTCCATCACCTCCAAGAAGCCCACCCTATGACTACGACCACCACAGCGCGAGTCCATCTCGATCTCCGCCGCCGGATTTGGGTCGGCCGTCTTCGCCGCCGCCTTTGCCTGCTAAGGACAATAAGTGGAAGCGTGCTCCGTCGATGAGTACTAACCGACGCAGCAGCCCAAAACAACAAATGTCGCCCCTCCCAAGAGTACCTCATAAGAATCTTCCCATCAGAACTTACTATCGTACTGACGAGCAAATCGCAGCGATCGTAAAGGCCGAAAAAGATGCGCATTTTGCAAAGAAGAAACCCAAGCCCGCCCCGGTATACACCGAGAAGCAAAAACGCGTGCGCACGTGATTTTCTGAACACAAAATCGCAATATGAGTTGCACCATAAGCCAGATGACTATCTACGCACACTTCAGAAGGAAGTGGAGAAGAGCAAATCAATTAAAAGTGCAAGCGGGAGCAAATCAAGTAAAAGTGCAAGCGGGAAAAGAAGGGACGTTCCCCAGCTCGGAGAACAGGCCAAACAATCGATCCCACTCCTCAAGGTGTTATCCGAAGACGTTCCCGGGTGCTACAACAGGATATGGAAGAAGCTACGAAGTTGGCGGCCGCTATGGGTGTGAGTGTTGCTGAATTGCTAGGTTCCCAAGACGACAAGTTACCCAAGTCTGATGTAGTCCCTACATATGTCGCAGGGAAGCCTTTGGTCAGCAAAGAGAAGTTGAAACAACTGCCAACACAAATGCGGAATTTGCATGAATGGTACTTGAGTGTGGTAGGGGGCAGAACAATGATCGTGGCGAAAGTCCCACATGAGTACTTCTTCCGAGCTGACAAGGTCCATGTTGAGTTTTTAGAACTCTTCCAGTTATACAATTTCGACGTCCTCGACAAATCTCTCATGAGTTGCTATTGTCTGTAAGTTGTTGAATTCATTGTCTACATATAAGTTGTTCAGTTTTTCAGTTGTTCAGTTCATTGCATGTAATTATCCTCATTATATCCTTTTGTACTCTATTATGCAGAATGAAGATCCAGGAATGTAAAAGAAGGATCTATAGTGTTGGGTTCACTGACCCAGATAAAGTACATATGGTTACGCTAACGACGAAATCCGACGAGACGGTGAAAAACCTTCTAAGGTTTCTAACGGAGCAAAATTTCTGTGACCACATACTGTTTCCTTACAACTTCCAGTGAGGGTCTTACTCTGTTGTACACATTCACTTTTGTTTACTCGATGTTAAGTGTAATTGATGAGTTACTGACGTATATATAAACGTGTGCAGGTTCCACTGGATTCTGCTAGACATTCGAGTTGATAAGGGAATAGTTGAAGTCATGGACCCATTAAAGAGACACCTGGAAGAGTTCCGCAGCATGCATGCCATGCTCCAGAGGTAATTTTCGCGCTATATCGGTCTCTTTCGTTGATTTCATGACATATCAGGTAATGAATAACTCATTCATTAATCATTTTCTTTGTCGGGCAGGGTTTGGAACCTATTCAAGAGTGTGGTGACGGGTTCCTTTAGTGAGAAGCTGACGTTTACTCCGGTCTCGGTATGTAGTACGAGATATGTCCGCGCATCTCTTTACTTCTAGTTTAAATACAATTATGATGCTAGATTATTATTTTGATTGAATTCTATTCTCGTAAAGTGCGCGAGCCAGCCACCGGGGATGAATCTATGTGGATACTACGTTTGCGAGTTCATTCGCACGTTTACCACTGAGCACAAAGATTATAGAGTCGACGTAAATACATTCACAACATTATTTTATTACCGTCACTTTTTGTTATCATGATTGATGTTCATATTGATCTCCTTTTCTTATATAGTTCGAGAGAATGCGGGATCAGCTCCTACCAGAGCAACGCGTACTAAGAATTGCAGACGAACTGGCGGGATTTTTATTGAAAGAGATGGTAGACGACGCCGGAGAATTTAGTGTGAATAGGCGCTACTGATGATCCCCGGCCGTGTAATCGAATAGACGGGCTCTAGTCCCGGTAATTGTGATCTCCATGTAACTATCAAAATTGTATATATTTGTATGCTCGATTGTAAGTCAAGTTATCCTATATATGCACGAACGAGTATACGGTATGTGGGTAGCGTAGAAATACGAGAACTATTTTGAAGAAAAAAATAAATAAAAGAAAAAAAATGAATTGTCGCTGCACAGATCATTAGTCGCGGCCCGTTATACGAGCCGGGACTAAAGGGGTGCCCCAGCGCGCTCCGCGGCTGCCACGTGGAGGGCGTTTGGTCCCGGCTGGTAACAGGGCCGGGACTAAAGGTTGGGTCTTTAGTCCCGCTTAGCCTGTCCCGGTTGGCCAACCAGGACTAAAACCCCTCACGGGTCAGGACAATAGGCCCTGTCTCCACGAGTGCTCGTGCATTAAGCTACTAAATAGATGTCCCATTGTGCCCTTCGACCCTGAGCCAGACATTGTGGATTTCTCTTTTTTTTTAATCATGTCAAACAGATTATCAAACAGAGCCAACACGCTAATGAGGACTTGTGAACTTACTAAGCCGAAGCGAACGGGCGGAGAGAACAGACGTGCTGCCCGCGGCGAGGCAAGGGCATAGTATATGATCTGTTTATAAAGGATGAAGCTGAATGCGTATGCGTCGACACATGTGTCAAACATTTCATTTATGTACTGCTCAGGCACAGTGTAGTAACCTAAATTACAGAAGAATATACTTACTTTTATCAGTCGAGAATTATTATATGTATGTTTCTCGTTTTGATGGGTTTACTGAAACTGTCGACAAGGGCCTCGTGGTTCACCTGCTTCACCAAGATTCTAAAGTGGGGGCAGAACTTTGCAAAGGGTGCGTCCAATTATATGCAAGCAGTTATGATTCCAAGAGAATGCAACAAGAGAATACCAATTTGCTTCATTTATCTTGCTTTGGCTCTGTAGTCGCAGTGGATGACAGGGTCTGATTAGAACTGATGGGGTCTGGTTAGCACAAATGATGGGCTCCGTAGTCGCACAGGGAGCAACTCTGAAAACATACGTTCAGATGAGCAATTCAGCTATCAATGCTTAATTCAGATGAGGATTCACATACAAGTGCAATTCAGATACCTTGGACGGGCATCGTGTGGTGCGGAGGCGGCGACCTCGCGCGGGAGTCCGGCGTCGTCCCGGTGGAGTGGCGGCGTCCTCCTGCGGGCGGTGTCGTTGTCCGGGCAGTGCGGCGGCAGCGTCATCCTCCCGCGGGTGGTGGTGGCGTCGTCGTCGTTCGGGAAGTGCGGCGGCGTGGGCAGAACGTGCACGGGAGGTGGCGGCGCCTCGTTGTTGTTCGGGCAGTGCGGCGTCGTGTGTGGAGCACTAGTACAGAAAATACTATCTGTGGCGCACATATTTTGGCTATTTGTACTGCACAGGACATGCGCCACTGCGGTCACGCCAGTGGTAAGTGCTATCTGTGGCGCAGGCTCATGCGTCACAGATAACACGAATTATCTGTGGCGCACGGGCCGGTGCGTCACAATTATGTTTAGGTATGCTTCTGGGCGCCACTAATAACAGCTTTTGTGTGCCCTATTTTTTTCTTTTTTCTACCGCTCTGTTTTTCACCATATTTCATATTTGTACATATGTAAAAGCAGTATCAATACAAGACAGTAATAAATAGACAGGTTTAGTCAACTAACACTGCAGTATCAATACACAACAGTAATAAATAGACAGGTTTAGTCAACTAATATGAATTACATATAATATATCATGATAAAATGGCTCTAGCTAGGTTTAGAAAAATAATTTAGTCAACTAACTAAAATCTATCTATTATATTATTAAAACAACAAACAATTAACGGTGAAGATTAAGTTACTTTTACGTTATGGTAGTTTAATGGCTGAGATCCATCGTCAAATATATAGATCAGCTGTCAGGAAAAAAGACATGTACGACTTAGCTAGCCATGTATTTCCTATTCGTGCACGTCATGGACTACTTGCAATATAGGCATTACCTGGGCGCACCTAGGCAAGGTAAGGTAGCGATCGATACGAAAATATGCTTGAGCGATTGGCTGCAACTTCTCGGCTTGGTCTCATCGAAATCCTCGGTTCTAGGTCTCCAGCGGTAGCGGCCATGCACAGCTAAGAGCAGGATCAGATTGCGATTGGGACGATGGACTAGGAAGGCGTTCACGCGGATCGCCGGAACCCTGCACGTCGGCACGCCAAAACGCCCAGGCCTGCATGGTTAGCGGGCGGACATCACAAAGGCATGTTGTGGCAAGCCGCTAGCTGACTCAGTTTTAAGCGTGCGATCCCTCGCCGGCGCAAAATATTGGTGTTCCTTGCCTACCGAGGACGTTTGAACACGAGGGACAATACGATCTTAAAGTGTTGGACGTCGGATGCAGGCTGTGACATCTGTCTAGCGCTTGAGTCGATCCACCACCAGGCGCATCACTGCAGAACCCCCAGGTTGCGTGAGGGCAAGGCAGACGTGCAATCTGAAGCTTCCAGCTCCAACACCATCTCTCAGTTCGTGGAGCGTGTGCTTGCCTCCACGGCAGCGAAGGAATCATCAACTTGCTTTGCTGCCTGTATGTTGCATCTGTGGAAAGCGATGATCGGATGGAGGACACAACAGGGCCACAACTGCTCAGCAGTATCAGATAGGAGTTTCACGTCTGGAGCACTAGACCCAAGTCTGAGAAAGTGCAGATAGTTACGATGATGGCATGCCGGACTACAACGGCAAATATAGCATCACGACGTTAGATTTGGCGACCCGCGACACTATCACGGTATCCATTAATTGGGCTCTGATTATTTTTCGATTTTACCTTTGAGGAAACAACATGACTATGAAGAAACTGAGCGAGCTGACCATAAGATGACGACCATGCAACATTAAAGTGAATGCAGCGAGGATATTCGATTTGATCAATTCGCCCATTGTTAGCCTACTAAGATTCTTTTTCCAGCTCAGCTACTACAGATGAAGATTAAAGAGAGTTCGCAATTCTAAATGTATACACTCTACAAGTATCGCTTGGCAAATGTTGAAATTTGAATAACTGTGTATATTGTACAAGGGCAAAGAAGGTGAAAGAATATAGTCGCTATACTGAATTTGTCAAGGATCAATGCTCTACAAGAACAGTTAGAGAAAGAGCAACAATTCTCAGGTATGACAATAGCTGTATTTTCAAGTCATACTATCGTGTTCCAAATTATTTATCTTTATGTTTGAACATGTTAGCTTTGATGTGTTTATAATTGTGTTTGGTGCATTCAATTTCTATGGTTTCCCTTTTCCTGTACAACTGTTTGATCGAATTGGTCACTGATGTTCTTTACATTACATGAAGGATGGAGTAATAATACTGAGATCTGTACTGCTGGAACTTTGATGTGTGTCATATTGCAAGCTTGCTCCCTGTTCTCTTCTTGGCATCAAATGACTACATTGTAGAAAACTACAAATCTATTTGCCGCGAATGCATTTCATGATGTAAATTTACGTCCCGACATTTGCAGGTTGTAGTTACTCAAACACCAACTTTCTATGTGTTTTCTCATTATTTGTTTTGGATTTAATGATTTACCTGAAGCTTCACTGTTTTGTAACCGCGTACAGTTGCATGGTCGCATTTGGAAAATATCAGAAAAGAACTTAAGTATGAAAAACATAAACACGATGAAACTTACAATGCTCTATAGAATACATACCTATTTATCAAGTCGTGCTTATCTTGATTATGCATTTTATTATTGAATTTTCCAGGTATATAAGCCACATAATTCTATCACTCACAGAAGTTAATTTATGGAAGGTAGAAGGCACTCCAACATGGATGCTCTGAAAAGTAGCACATCAACATGGGTGACCCGCGCATTTGCGCGGCTAGCTTTGTTACACAGTGATAATTTATGGTTTTCACGTTTATATATTGTTACTTTTGAGTTGTTTGTGTACAATCTTCGAAAGCGACTGTTTGTCAATCGTCAAGGAAGTTTAGGCAGGAGCTGACTCTCAGACTCGGCTGAGAGGTGTCCATCATGAATTCAGAGAAAAAGCTTCAGCCAACCTGATTGGAAATTTAATTTTTGCCAAACGGTCTCATAACAAAGCAACACATGAACCTGCTGTGTGTGTGCGACAGTTAGGTGTAGACTCGAGTTGGGACAATTATTTCCCGGAACGGGTGTACAAGGCCCTGTACTCTGATTGTATCCGAGACTGTTCTGTTAACTGAATGGAATCGTGGGTTCTAAAAAAAGAGCTCTTCAAAATCTTTTAATTAGTGCACTGCCATAGTTTTTTCCTCGATTAGTGAATGCTAAAGGCCAGCGCTAAATGAATTTTGTTTTTAAAATTTATTTTGCAGGTGAGAATATATAAGCTAGGGAGGTGCTTCGCTACACATGTCACAACTAGCATTTTTAAGAAAATTGAGGATGTTGTTGTTACACTGTGTTTTCTGGTGTTTATGTTGTTAGAGTATATTTGTTTCTCATCTTTTTTTTGTTTTGCCTTCCTTCAAGCTCCAATGCCGCCGTCAAGCTTACTTTTGTAAACCTTGCCCTGTACACACAAACACCGAGTTTTAACTTCTCAACTATTGTCACATCTAATATTGTAGACATAGAATAAGTGAACAATTAAATAGTTTCATAGGTGAAGGAATCTCCTTAGATTCAAGTTTATGAACTGAAGTATTAATTATTATTATTATTATTATTCACTGTAGATATACTCTTCGATTTGTATTTGGGGCCAGGATGTCCGGAATCGACATAGATCTGGACTGGGATTTCATAATATGTGAGCAAGTGTCCAATATAGTCATAGGTATCATACAAGAGGAGATGAAGAACAAAAATTCCCTAAAAACTTGATGTGCATAAGCATTTACGACTCTTCAATCTTCACTAAATTAGTTAGTAATGATATGATAGATTCGATCATGCATCTTAATTACGCCTTAAAGTATTTGTGCGTGGTAGCAATGGTTAGATGTATGTTCTATGGAAAAGATTAACATTAAAATTGCATAGCTATTAAAGCATGTAGAGGTTTATTCCCAATGGAAATATTGTAGACAACAATATATTATTCCTACTATGTTATTAATCTATATAACCATCCATAGCAACTCCATTATGTAGGAATATTTGTAGAAATGATGATATTTGAATAAATAATTCTTTATTGTTCTAATAAGTTATTAATTAGTAAATAATTTAATCTGTGTCAATTGTTACCATCTATATATTATAATCATATAAAAGCATAAGGTACATCAAAGGAAAAAATTCATTGAGTACAGAAGGAATTCAATATTAGTTATGTGCACAATGCATCACAAATCTAGCCGCGCAAATGTATAACAGACAATTCTCCATAGGCTCTTTATTTGATATCTGTGATGTACATTTACCAACTTATAAGTGGGTTCAGACTTCTCCCTCATTTGACCCGAGTAACAAATTTCAGATGTTGAGATTGTCCTCTCAATAATTTCACCAACAATGTAATGAGGTCAGATTCCATGGATTCACTTCTAGAATTATTGCCCATTCATATTGTTAAATATTTCCATCATCCATCACATAACTGACAGCGTTTGATCCCTATATTTCAGTGTCATATTTTTTATAATTGTTTCAGCCTGTATCTTGCATTGCACCGTCAGTTCATCTTTGTTGTAGAGTTTTTCCTGCGTATTTTTCATCGATTGTCGTGGTTTATGGTGCACGATACTATGCAGCCACCCATCTATGTGCAGCCCCACCTCCTGATATGCAGGATTTGTTAGGAATAATCTGCGTTCCACGGGATTGATTGATTAATAGCTAGCAGTCCTTGGATAGATTGTCTGCTTCTTTTCATCGTGATGTCTGGTCTAAGCTTGCTTGCAACCATGCATTAAGTATCTATGATATTATCTCCTGATCTTTACATCTCCGGCTTCCTCATGATCTGTTTTCAGGGATCCTCATGAGCAGCGATGGCCCAATATTGCGCCTCTCCGCCGTCAAGTTCATTCAGGTATCCGTTGGAGCGTCGACAAGGTGTCATTCAGGGATCCTCAAAGCATCGGCAAGATACATGAGATATCCTGATCTATTATGTCTATGATTATTATAGGAACGATGGCTGTCACCAACGGAAGTCAACAGACCATGGTGATGCTGCCCATATGTGAGGTTTGGTACTGTTTTTTCTAGAATACGTAGGTCAGTATAGACGCCGCAACATATAGGAATAGCCAGATAGGAAATCTTCTACCTACTCCTCTACAATCGTCCAGATATCTCTTGCTTTCTCTCCATTCGTGTCCTAATCTGACTTCTTAGTAATTCCTATATTGCACTGAGTTGCGTTGAGATAGTTGTTTGATTGCTGAAATGTTGGAGTTGGCTCTTCGTGGTATATCAATATCTGAAGTTTATGTTCAATGGGAAAGTGCACTGAAAATGTCGATTTCGAATTTTTGAAAAAAAGGGCCACCATGTATTTAGCTTTTCGACTGTGAGAGTAGATTTGGAACCCGGCCTACATGGAGTCCTTTTTTTGAAAAATAGAAAATGACATTTTTGAGTTTCCAAAAATGCTAAAACAATCACATATGCGAGATCTACAAGCGTGCAAGGTTTATCTTAAAATTCGGGAATTTACAAAAATTGAAACTGTGTATTGTTAACCACCCAGATCTATCATTTTTTTGTGCAGCCTAAATTAAAAAAAAATTGGAGTTGCAAGTTTGCATGGTTATAGACATCGACAATATCTACGTTCGTAAAATTTAGTCAATTTTGGAAATTTAAAAATGTTGATTTTGAATTTTTTAAATAACGGGCACCAAGCCTGTTTTGTGGTCACAGTCCGAATATGCTAGCACAAGGAAGGTATGGGGATATGGCGATTCTGCCAGTAAGTAGCCTAACGACTCGCTGCCCCTCAATTGTCCCAGATATTTTCCTTCAATTTGCAACTTTAATTTTTGTATCAGACAAGAGAAGCCACTTATATGGCAACTAACATGTGTTTTTAGATACATATCCATACGTGGGTCTGATAGTAGGAATGCTTAATTTTTGTATCAGACAAGAAACGACAAAAAAGAGGTAAGTCTATCAACAATATTATGTGGAAAAATGTACAAAAATGTCTTATCTGAAATAATATCCATGAAACAAGAAAATTTTGGTTATATAGAACAGATTCGAAAAGTTATACAAATTATAATGGGATCCTAACAAATTTAGCATTACTAATAATATCTAAACCGAACTAGGAACCATATTTCCTAAATAAATACATGACTTCAGTGCTTCAATTTGTTCTCTATGTTTTAAAAGAAATATCAATGCCAATATTCAAAATATCAAATCAAATATCAGTTCTTTCAGGAGGATTTCAAAACAAGTTAGTTTACATATCAGATAGAATTGACAAAGAGCATAGTCTACATTCTTACAAATGTGAGGAAAACATTTAAAATTCCTATAAAATCTAACAAAGCAAATGCGCTGGTTACATAAGATAATGATTCTTAAAGTATTAAATTGGTATAAAAATATCAGATAATGTTTTCTAAATTTAAAAACATGAGAAGGAAAAGTATAATGTAGAAAGTCTAGCCGCGCAAATGCGCGGGCCACCCAGCTAGTTATATATAATACATCTCGATCGAGTCATAAGTTTCTCTGGTTCATTCTCCCTTCTTCCGGTCCCAACCTATTGGAAACAAATGTTTACATAACTGCACAATCATAACCAGTAATCACCCCTCTAATATGCTATTGCCTAGTGTCCTTACATCTCTAGCAGGTTTTTCTTGTTATTTCACACACTTGGGCAATACTACTGGTAGTAAATTAGTGACTAACGATTGCACATCCAAAGTATGCCGATTTAGCTAGTTGCAATTCATCTAGGATCATTGGATATGTGTTAGTTTCTACACGTGATTGTGGTTATAGTTATTCTACTGGCTCGCAAAATCGCAATGCATCAACAGGAGGGAAAGGCAGAAGATGGAGGAATCGGTCTCACCTTGGTGTTTACTGCGGACGGTGGTGACCAGGTCGACGGCGGAGCAAACCGGGGAGCCCCCGAGCACCACTAGACCAGCTCCGGGAGAGCAGCGGCACGTCCCCCGCGCGCCCCTCTGGTCCTCTGCTCCGGCTCCCGGCAGCATGGCGGCGGCGTGGCAGTGATACGTCCATTTTGCATCACCATTTTATATCATAATTTACTGCTATTCATTGATATATTTCATATTTGGATATAATACTTATGTTATTTTATCTTACTTTGCATGTTTGATGATTATTGGAGAATTAACTGTCGGAGTCGGGATTCAGCTGGAAAAGCATCGTCAAGACACCCTATTTCTGAAGATCGACAATTCACGGAAAATATACAGACGTTCCTATTTTATCAGATGCTGGAGCCAGCCAAAAGGGGAGGCTGAGATGGGCCACGAGGGGCCCACACCACCCCACGGCGCGGGGCCCACCATGGCCGCGCCGGGGCATGGTGTGGCCGTCCTGGCCCACCTCTGACGCTCACCCTTCGCGTATTTCTACCCGGAGAAACTCTAAGACACGGGGGAGCGAGAGAAAATATTTCGCCGCCGCCACGAGGCGGAAACCACAGAGAGAGAAAAAGCTCTCCGGCAGGGAGAAATCTGCCGGGGAAATTCCTTCCCGGAGGGAGGAAATCATCGCCATCGTCACCGTCATCACGCTGGACTTCATCGGGATCATCATCATCACCATCTCCACCTCCGTCATCATCATCTCCACCGCTCCACTTCGTTCTGCTGTAACATCTAGGGCTGTACTTTGTCTAGTTCATAGGAGAAACTTTCCCGGTGTTAATTACTCCTTGTGGTTGATGCTATTAAGTTTTATCGGTGAATTAAGGTTTATGTCCAAATTGTTATTCATCATTATATCACCTCTGATCATGATCCATATGATGTCTTGTGAGTAGTTCGTTTAGTTCTTCAGCACATGGGAGAAGTCATGATGTTAGTAGTGAAATTATGTTGAGTAATATTTAATGGTTTGATATTTAAGTTGTGGTGTTATTCTTCTAGTGGTGTCATGTGAACGTCGACTACATGACACTTCACCTTTATGGGCCTAGGGGAATGCATTGTGTATTCGGCTACTAATTGTGGGGTTGCTGGAGTGACAGAAACCTAAACCTCCGTTGGTAAACCGATGCACAAGGGAGTGTAGGATCTCAGAGATTAAGGCCGTGGTTAGATTTATCTTAATTACTTTCTTGTAACGCGGATGCTTGCAAGGGGTTTAATCACAAGTATGTCTTATTCCAAGTTAGGGCAGTGCATTAGCGTAGGTTCACCCACACAACACTTATCAAAACAATAAAGATTAATCAACTGTATGAAGCGAAAGCACTTGACGAAATTCCCATGTGTCCTCAAGAAAATTTTACCATCATAAGTAAACAAACCGGCTTGTCCTTTGTGCTAAAAAGGATTGGGCCACTTGCTGCAATTATTACTGTTTTATTTACTTGTATTTCATTTATCTGCTATATCAAAAACCCCTAAAAACTTGTCTGCTAGTATTTACAGTGAATCCTTGATCAAAACTACTTGTCAGCACCTTCTGCTCCTCGTTGGGTTCGACACTCTTATTTATCAAAAGTACTACGATACACCCCCTATACTTGTGGGTCATCAGGCAGCCGATGAAGCCCGCGGCGACCGTGACGAGGACGGGGAGGCCACGGCTACCGGTCCACCTAAGCGGTGTAGGTAGTCGGTGGTGGAGGCGGTAGGGGCACCGGCGGCGCACCGACTAGGGTTCGTCGTGGCGGCCATGGCTGGGGTTGTAAAGGGGAACGACACAGGAGAGGTCGGGGCTCGGTCGAGGGAGAGGGCGGCGGCGAGGCAGGTGAGGGAGAGGTCACTAGGGAGGAGCTCGGGGAGGATTATAGGGTGGAGGCGCAGCTCGGGAGGGAGAGTCGGCCAGGGTTTTGTGGTAGGTGAGTGGATAGGGTTTGTTTTTTTTTCTTTTGCAGGATGAGTGGATAGGGTTAGCTCTGTATACCTGTGGCGCACGGGGTTTGTGCGCCACAGGTAATCTCTCTCCATTTTTTTACCTGTGGCACACCCAAATAAGTGGGCGCCACAGCTAATCTCTCTCCTCTCACGCCAAATCTGAGGGGTCTGGGAAAACTTACCTGTGGCACACCACCAATCCTGTGCGCCACAGGTAAATTTTTGCCTATGGCGCACAACAATGGTGGTGCACCACAGGTAAGTTTTCCCAGATCCTTTGAGGGAGGAGAGAGATTATCTGTGGCGCACACACAAGTCTGTGCGCCACAGATAACATTTCACCTATAAGTTTTTTTCTACTAGTGAAGTGCGGGGCAGTTTAGGGAAGGATGCATCTTTTTCTTCTCTGCAGTTATCGTTTCGCCGGTGTGCTCCGCCCGCTAAACGCGCCCACACTCTAAATCGTTGGATTAGGAATTAAACGATCAAGATTCTTTGGATCTGCCACCTCTCTCGTTGCCCCCACCGTTGCATAAATTTATCTATCCGTGTCATATTTCACAAATGCAAATATACATTCTTTTGAATTGTGAGTTACACTTCATCACAAGTCATACACCATATGAGAAAGAAAAGGAGGCAAGAATAGATAAACGTACCCCTTCGCACGGAGCTCCCAGGGAAAAAGGCGATCAAGGGTTTCAAGCCTCCTGCCGGCCGCCGCCGATCCACCTTGTCTCCGTGGCCTTTGTGCCAAGGTGGCGCGGAGGATCTCGGTACTCGCAGGTGGGAGGGCTCCGTTCTCACATGTTTTTTCCTGTTTGGTTAGGGTTTGTGTCCTACTTAGGGAGATGAAGTGGCGGCTGCTCCTGAAGATGGAATAGGGTCCTCCCCGTCTAGCCTCCGTTCCGGCGGTGCTTCTAGCGTCGCCGGAGGACGTGTTGAGGTGTGTCTCTGGCGGATCTCGCGGGATTCGGTCGGTGGTTGTCTTCGGTGGATCCGTTTGGATCCGATCTTCGTTCTTCATCGTTGTGTGTCTACAAATTAGATCCTTCTGATATATGCTTCTCTTCATCGGCGACGGTTGCTGTTCTGGTGCGTTGATCCTATGGGGACTTAGCACGACGACTTCCCGACTGTCTACTACAACAAGGTTTCCCCGACTCTGGTCATGGAGGGGTGATGACAGCGGCGCGCCTTCGGCTCGCTCAAGTGCATGTAGTCGTCGCTAGGCGGTCTTCGGATCTATATGTAACTTTGTACCGCCTTGACAGGTCATGAATAGATCGGAAGTTTCTCACAAAAAAAAGAGTCATACACTATATGTACAATTAGAACAGCCACTGTATAAAAACAGTACAACCAAATCTGAACGTAAACAGAGGACTCAAGGTAGCACTCAAACTGAATGACACATGGTTGATTCTTCACTTGTCCCTGTGGCCCAACCATGGGGACGACCTAAAAAAACGTTTGCCACTGTTCTAGATGATCTAGATCTCTTAGTTACCAGCCGTAGTGCTACTGGAACCCTTTCTGAAGAACATTTCCAATCGCCCAATATCCAATAAGAGAAAATAATGTCATTACTACGAAGGTAACTTCCATTGAAAGAGTTGGCCGACAGCGATAAGGGGGAGGGAGTCCGGAGTTGGCTACAGAAGAGACGGGCAAGAGAGAGAAGAAGACGGTATCCACCAGATTGACTCGAGGATAAAGATTAGGTCAGCACATGGGGAGGGTTATTTCCTGCTAGTTTTAATTATGCTTAAGCTGAGTTGAGGATAGAGCAAGAGGATTTAGATTGAATGACCCAAAAGATACTGTTTGATTACGAGGCGAAAAGTCAAAAGAGTGCTAGGGCTACATGGAGCCTGATATTTTGACAAAAATCAAAATATTCATTTAATATTTTTAAAAATACAAACACAAATCCAATATGTAGATAATGTTGAACTCTACCAGTGTGAAAAACTAAAAGAGAAATAATTTATATTCTAATTTACATAAAAATAATAAATCCGAAAAAAAATCAAATTTTCAAAATGTGCACTGTTCACCACAGTCAGATTCACACTTTGTTATTTTTGCTCAGCCTAGAATATAAGCTAGTTTGTATTGGGATTTTTCGTACTAGTAGAGTTCATCATATCTACATCTAGTAATTTTCTATTTTTTAACTTATAGATACCATTTTAGAAAAAAACAATAGAAAAAAAATCGAGGGATTTGTTTTTTTTCAAATAAATAAAGGGGTCTAAAACGACGCACTCATTATAAATGGCTGTATTGGATGGATCACACGTCTTGGTGGGCCCTTGACTCTCAGATGCCCAGGCCAGCTAGAGTTTTTCTCCTATCCTGGGCATCTAAACGGGCCTGGTTCGGGAAGAGCCCAGTGATCTAATGTCAGCCAGGTCAGGCCGTACACTACCAGACCACCACACCAAAAGGAGCAGCTCCACAGCTGCTCATATATGCTCGACATTTGCGTCCATTAAGTAATTTAACATACGTTTCTCAAAAAAAAAAACATACAGTAATTTAACATTTGGGTCCATTAAGTAATTTAACATACAGTATATGCGGTACCGTGCGTAGATTTTCTTATACGCAACCGCTGCATATATGTCCTATGTTTATGTGATTAGTAACAATCTACTCCATTAACTAACAGGATAGAAGTGCACAACCTCACTTCAGTTTAGTTTATGTATGTACGAGTTCAAACCTCTGAAATTTCTTGCAATTTTATAGATCTACTCTTTTTTTGTCAGTAAAACAAGATAAATCAAATCTAAAAGAAATCATGTAGCGGGAAACATTTCTTAACAGTGAGGCCAACGGTTTTGTGGTCCATGTTGGTGGTTGCCGATTGTTTGTGTAGCAACCGTTATGAGGATGGAATCGTCACAAGGTTGCGGTAGTCGTATTTTCGGCGGCGTGTCTTCTGGTTACCCAATGTTTGTTTATGGCCTGAAGTCGGAGCTACGCGGCGACGAGGTTCGGCACGACGATAAGATAAGGCTTGTGCGACGACGATGACAAGCGAAGAGTAGGCCGCCTCGGTGATCGTCCGCGGCGCCAACTTTTGCATTACTGCATAGTTCTCCATCATAGGTTGTTCTCGGATATGACGCTATGTTGTTGTGGGTGTGTGTGGCCGTTTATTTGGCGGTGTTCCTTTGCCTTCACCCTCCTCTTACACAGTAAGCGCGTGTAGAGATGCTCTTAGTAAAAAGCTCATTTTTTATCGTCGGATTCAATTCCTTCGCTCCGAAGAAAGACCTAGACGGGAGTAGGGGTGTAAACGGATAGGATAATTTCCGTACCGAATCCGTCGCCGAATCCGTTTTAAAGAATCCATATCCGGTTCCGAACAATCTGCCGGATAAGGATATCCGATTCCAAACTGAACACCCGGATACGGTATAGGATATGGTATGTAAAATAGCATCCGAATATGGATTATCCGAATATTAATTAGGATTATCCGATGGTTATAATCCCAATAATCCGATTTTCTACCGAAATGTCTAAACTAATAGAGCACAGTTTGTAGTTAGTGAGTTGTGAAGTTCATTTGTGGAGCACAATTTGTAGTTAGTTCTATTTGTCTAACTAATAGAGTACAACTTTGTTAGATTATTACGTTGTTGAGATATTGTTTTTGGTTATGTGGGTTGATGATGTACATTGCATATACCGATCTGAATAATTTTCTTTCCGCTCCGAATCCGCTCCGCTTCCGTTCCGAATCCGTGATTATATCTATCCACCCCCGAATCCGCAACCGTTCATTATCCGATCCGATCCGAATCCGAGTAAAAAATATGGTAAAGGATATGGTAGAGGCAAAATCCGATCCGATCCGATCCGTTTACACCCCTAGACGGGAGCAAGCGGTCCAACCAAACCTACTCGTAGATCGTAAATTGTTGTCCAAAAACTGCAAAACCCTTTCGAACACGGTGTCCGTGACCGTCCGGCGGCACTTTCCTCGGCCCTTCCCAACTTCCATTTCCTCCTCGAAAGGTGTTCCAAATTCCAAAACCCAACCCCGGGGCAAGGAAAGGCACCGCACCCTCCTCGTTTCCTAGTACAAAGTGCCCAATAAACGCCGTGCTTCCCCACCCAGACCCCAACCCCCCGCACCGCAACCATCCGCTCCGCGACGATGATCCATCTCCTCTTCACGGTGCTGGCCGCGGAGGCCGCCTGGCGACGGCGCTGCTCTTCAAGACGCCGCTGCGCAAGCTGGCGATGCTCGCGCTGGACCGCCTCAAGCGCGGCCGGGCCCCCGTCATGGTGCGCACCGTCGCCGCCACCGTCCTCGTCGTCCTCGCATCCAGCCTCCACAGCATGACCAAGATCCACAGCCACACCGGCGGCGCCGAGCTCGACGCGCCGGGGCGCTCTCCCCCACCGACCAGGTCCTCCTCGCCCGCCACCTCCTAGAGGCCTCCCTCATGGGTACGTACGTCACCCTCCGGTTCTGGGCTTCTGTTCCGGGCGCCCGGCCCCTCTTAATTTTGCGTTTCCTTGTTTCGATTCCATCGATCGGCCTGACGTCCCGTGTGACTGTGGGTGTGGGGTTTCCCTGAGTTTAAAGGGGAATTGAGGACTTATAGATTTCACGGTAGGGTATCACGGCGTCTGATTTAACTCTACTTCGATGTACGAGATGATAACTTGATAAGTAATTAAGTAGCTGCAACTGCTACGAGCAGGATGACCAATGTTGTGTCTTCTAACCTTTTAGAATAATCTACAATTTAATAATTTGGACTGGAGTAAAACACATCCAGCTATCTCTATTCTGTAATGTGATTATCTAAGTACAGTTCAGTTGAGTTTTAGATGGAGTGTATGCAATAACTTGATAAGCAATTATGTATACCTACATTTGCTTTGGGGACGACGACCAACGTTGTGTCTCCAAACTCTTTGGAACAATCTACAGTTTAATAATTTTGACTGGAGTAAGACACTTCCAGCTATCTGTATTCTGTAATGTAATTTTCTAATTACAGATCAATTGAGTTTTAGACGGAGTCTGTATGCAATAAAATAATCCATCGCTGAATATGACGTAGAAATGTAGGATGCCTTTTACCCAAACGGGCCACCTTTCGAAGTTTGCCAGTTGTCCCATTTTAAGTTAAATTTCTTAATTGTCTGCTAGAAGTGATGTTGTAAACAGAGTATTCATAAAACCCAATCTACAGTTTAATAATTTTGACTGGAGTAAGACACTTCCAGCTATCTGTATTCTGTAATGTAATTTTCTAATTACAGATCAATTGAGTTTTAGATGGAGTCTATATGCAATAAAATAGTCCATCGCTGAATATGACGTAGAAATGTAGGATGCCTTTTACCCAAACGGGCCACCTTTCGAAGTTTGCCAGTTGTCCCATTTCAAGTTAAATTTCTTAATTGTCTGCTAGAAGTGATGTTGTAAACAGAGTATTCATAAATCCACTCGGTTGTATTGAAATGATGTCATACAATACAAAATTAGCTTGTTCCATTCTCTGAACCTGCCCTGATTTAAGATGCAGTGGGAATTTGTATGGCTTAGGTATTCAAGAAATTACTTATTAGCTGTAGCAATATTTATTACTGTACCCTTGTTCAATGAGCCTGCTATGATTGAGTTTAGGACCATCTACAGAACGAGTATTACACTGCTCGGACTATTTTTATTATATGCATTTTAAAGGTATGTTGAAGAATATGTTCATACAGCCCTGTGATTTCTACGTACGGTCACTAAAATGATGTTTTGAAGACAAATTACTTTTAAGTAAAAAGGAGCATCTCAGATAGTGTTTTTCTTGTCTGATCTTTGTGATTACCCTATTGCCAAATGCAAAAACAAATTGCAGCATTCATGTACAGTTTATATACCTGATCTGTTGACATTTTGTTTATGTACCATTTTCCTCTCTTTTTTTTGCTGCGTCATTTTCATTTATGACTTCCAGGAAAAAGATTCACATCATTTTGTGGGTGTTCATCTAATTTTCTTGTTCTTGAAAGTGTTCTGATCTTTGGCCCAAGCCGATGAATGACACGGCTTTTTTGCTATGCTCTGAGAGTTGTTTTGCTATAGTTACTTTATTACGTGGTGGTAAAGATATGGCTCGTTCCCATTAAATATATTTATTTGGAGTTCAGATGAGCTTTGAAATACATGCTTGCATATAATGGATGTCCTCTATAATTACAATATGGAGTCCCTATAGTTAGAGTGCTATGTTCACCGCCCTAAATGGAATTTTGGTTCATAAAGGATTGAATCAGAAATGAGTAGATGAGATTGTGCAAAATCCAACCACTGACGTTGTATCTCGGAGATATGGATATCAACAATTACATGCTTCATACATTTATTA
Source organism: Poa pratensis (assembly GCA_947311845.1). NCBI lineage: Eukaryota > Viridiplantae > Streptophyta > Magnoliopsida > Poales > Poaceae > Poa > Poa pratensis. The sequence continues at coordinate 31,771,907 of CAMZMU010000078.1, read as the reverse complement.
TTTAGTAATATCTAGCAAATCATGAAGTTGAAGTATTTGTAGCATATCTTATATTTATATTTGTTCTGGAACAGTTCGTTGTTGATTTAGGATCTCGATTATTTTTAAGTACTCATGTATAAAATTTTCTAATTAGTTTCTGCAACTTCAGTTTTTACATTTGAATGGCTATTTAGTCCTTAAATTGTTGAACTTGCATACATCTGAAATGTCCTAAAACCGCACAATAACAGGGTTTTAAAACATAGAGTGTTGAAGAGAAAAAAAGTAAATTTACTTTTTTATCTGGTTGAAACCATTTATATATGTGTGGATTTTTATTCTATTATATTATCCTGTTTGTATGCTTTAGAGCGAGAGTGTAGTCCAATCTATAGTGGAGTAGCTAGGCATAGTCGCTTGCTGTGATGTGAACAATAGTCTTTTGTGGCTTGTATCATTACGAAAATACCTTGTTATGGCTCAACTCTTTTGTTGTTGGTCTTATGTTTGTGATACCTTTCATTTTTTGAGGTTTCTTATAGTGGTTTTGGAGACTTCTATTTATTCTGTCAAAAAAAAAAGTAAGCTAGTTGACTTGTTGCTTCTGGAGAAAAAAATTGACAAAATTCGATCCCCGTGACCTTCTATTCTGAAGTGTAAACCCTCAACTATGTAATTCATTTTTGTTGTAACGCAGTTGATATTCTTCAATTAAATACGCAAAATTATGTATGATTTTTCATAGCAATTTCTTGTATGTTTATGTGTAGTAGTTCAGTGATTTGTCTCACAAATCAGTTCTGCTTGAGGTCACAACACAGTAGCATTTTATCATGGCATTTGTAGTTCCGTAAGAAAATTTTCCATGCACAATGGTACACTACTACACTGTTTTGTTGGAGAGTTTTGAGATTTGTACGGTTCGAATCTGAGTCTAAGCTGCGTCAAATCTACACGTGATCTGAGTCACACAATACTCCCTAATCTGTTTACATGTTTCAGGGTACATTTTGTTCCTTGCTCTCGTCATTGACCGGCTGCACAACTACATCAGAGAAATGCGAGGGCTAAAGAAGAACTTGGAAGCCGTGTCTAAGCAAAATAAGACATTTGAAGAAGCAAAATTTGGAAGCTCGATGATGATGATAGCAAGTCACACCAGAAAGATATTGCTTCGCTGAATGAGAAGATCAAGAAGCTGAAGCTTCAACTGAAAGAGAAAAAGGAGGAGGTCAAGGATGCAGAGGCCAAAGCCCTAGCTGCCAAAACACAATCGGAAGGCCTAACGCTCAAATATGACCGGCTGCTGGAGGACAACAAGCATCTCCTTGACCAGGTGCAGTCAGGAGACATCGCGGTGTCACGTCCGGAGGGCAAGAAGAATACCTAAAGATGATGCCGTTCTCAAGGTAAGCCTAGTTTTTATCCATGACACAGATTGCAGTTTTGATGACAGTTCAATCCTTACTCTTTTTTTTCTGAACTACCACGCAGAAACTCCAGGTAGCCTGAAGACAGCCGATACATGAATAGAACGTCAGTTACTGATAATCTGCCATCTGAGTAGTACCATCTTAACATAAATGCGCTGGTATTCAGTACCAGCACGGGAAATATGGCTGACCCTCTTACAGTCATCTGAGTAGCTTCAAATGCAAAGATTCTCATCTGTAAATATCTGATTCGTATGAATGTTCGACTGAATATCTGATCAAAGTCGTAGCTGGAACATGAACTGTCGGCTGCTGATTACGGAACTCTGGCTATCTTGCCACGTGCTTGCCCAAACATAGATCATTGAACTCTGGGTATCTTTTCATCAATTTAACTATTAATCATGCTTGTAGTATAACAGTACCTGGTATGCTGGTAAGTCTGAATCCTGGCAAGAATATGATGGTATCAGGTTATACCGTTGTATTTAGGACTGTATATACTAGGGTTTGCCTTTGGTCTTGTCCTGTCGTCCTCCCTGCTGGGTGGTGGCCCTGGCCGTTCCTTCCTCCCTATTCTGCCATCGGCAGCCCGCGGTGCGCCATTCCTTGGCTTGCCACCGCTGCCAAGTAGTAGGGGATATAGATGAGGTTTTCCTCTAAAGCCACCAGAGTTCAGTATCTGTCATACATACGCCGTCCCTTCTTTGGCTCTTCCCGTTCAACTTCGTCCCCTCTCTTCAATCTACTGGCCACGCGGTGTGCCGTAAGGCCATAATCTGACCAATTCGAGCGGAAGATGTTAGGTGATTCTAATTGCTAATCTGTTCTGAAATTAGTGTTGGTAAGTGGGGCAGCGAAACACAGTTACAGTTCAGCACATATCACATAGGAGTAGTATGTTAAGTGGGTATATCTCAAACGTGCATGGATCGATCACAACGAGGACCAGCTAGCGATGAAGCTTCACCCGGCCGCTCACGACAAGATCTCATGGCGCACACGCTACGATCCGCGGCCATAATGACCCAATCTCGCAATATGCATCCGTATCCACGTCCTTGCGGATTCGCGTGTAGTGTAGGTCCATACACACATTTATCCATTTTAAAGGCAATCCATATAGTACTACTCCGACATGGCCACGACTTTCTTGCAACCATCAGCAGTACATCCATGATCCATGCATGCCCTTAAACTTAAGGCATACAAAAAAAACATCCTTCTTGCCTTGAAAGGAAATTCTCCTATATCCTCTAGCCGAGCCCTACATGCATGGCAGTAGGACCCGTATGAATTATGATGTCACACGCCCAGGATGATCTCGGATTTTATTTTCTCTCACGAGTTGGTTGATAGGAACTTTGTGGTTCTTGCAGAGATCTCGCACGTGCAAAATGAGCTAGACAGGATATGGGTTATGCTTCTTTTCTGGTTCCTGGTGGTTAGTGGTTGAATAGTGGAAGACGACTAGCTAGCTAGCTTGTCGGTTGCATGCAGTTGTTGTACTAACAGTCCTGCTCACACCATCTAAGTCCTGGCGGGTCACACGACGTTAAACCGATTCTTGTATTTTAGGTGCCGGTTTCCCCTCAATTCTGTCGTAGTACACATCATAATGCTGTCTACTGTCATTCTCTATTGTGTGTAGTCATGCACCTCTCCGTTAGTTGCGCGGGACCAATTGGAAAGAAAATTATGTAGAGGAGAAAAACTACATGAAGACATGCGTGTGTGAAAGGAATTGATTACAATGTGTTACTACCTCCGGTCGGAAAAAGTTGTCGTAGAAACAAACTGAGCTAGTGAAAATTTGCACACAGCTCACGACAACCTATACAGATTGGAGGGAGTACTACTTTTTCCGAGATGTAGACAATGCGTTCTCTACCGGTCCCGACATATTGGACCCCTAACTAAAGTTGCACTTTCAGAATCGACCAAACACATGAGAAAATCTAAAACAATCCTAGGTGTTAACAGTGACTTATTCTATGGTTCTACAAATTTTTAGCCCGAAACATTTTGAATTCCGGCCTACATAAAAATAACAAATCCTGATAAATCTGAATTTTTTCGATTTTTTGTCTGTTCATAAAAAAATTGTCATTTTTACACAGCATAAAATATAGAATATTTCGTATTGACTCTTTTACACTGGTAGAAATAATTATTGCCTACATCTAGGATTTGTTTCACATTTTTCGATTTCTTTAAAAACAAACGAGCTATGTGGAGCTCGTCCTGCAAATCACCGCACTCGGTCTACACCCCACCTTCCTTCTTGCGAGAAAAAGAGACACCCTTCTACTCCCTCCGATCCAGAATAAGTGTCACAGTTTTGAACTGACCTTAAAACCATGACATTTATTATGGATGCGGAGGTAGTACATTTTTTTATCCTAATTTTGCATTGAAACTCTAGACCGAAATGCGTATCCCGTGTGTCTACACTTAAATTTTCTAGTTGACTAGTCGCGTTCCAGCATACCACTCGTGTACCACTTAATGCTCGTCGAGCATTTCGTTAGTGACAGATATACAAATACATATGCAACATGCGTGATATGCAGATCGATACTGAAGATAGCCACAGCAAGGGTGGGGGACCTTACTTCAGCCATCACTGTTCACAGTTGCACCTAACATTGCATTAGCCAACTAACAAGGTACGTAGCCCATACACAGTCCATTAGTTCTACCCTATCTTAGTTACATGAGTTTAGCTAAGCCCACTAATTAAACTGCCAAGGTGTAAAACACGGCTATATAGTTAGCTATAGCTCAGTGACAGCACGCATCTGTGTGCCGTCGCTTGCAAGCCAACAATCGAAACGGCATGCATGCATTGCCCACTTATAGGAGCTTTTCCTCCCCGGCCAACAACTGCGTCCGACGAGGAGCAAACTTCAAAAGAGAAAAGAACAAGGAAGACGTAGCTATCACAAGCAAGGCATATTCTCAGATGATCCAAGTATTGTGGCGGGAGCGGCGCACGCATGATCGAGTGCAGGCATGGTTCTTTCCTTCCCCACCAACAAGGTTTGGCGTATGCATGCGTTTTGTTTTAACTTTAGTCTTGCAATACGTATCTTGCTGTTCGATCGCCCTGGAGTGCATATCGCTGGAAATGATCTGGTCTTCGTTGGCTAACTCGGTCGACCGACGCTGCTTTTTAGTGGGCCGATCGAGCGAAATCTCCTATCTGGTCTTTTATTTAATACCAAGATATATCTATTATATCCAGACTATGCAACGATATAATGAATATATAAAGTTTAGACATTAACGATGCACACAGCCAGAAAAAAAAACTCACACAACAGAATTCAGAAACTCGCAACAACAATAGCATCACCAGTGTTGACAACACCACGACTCCAAAAAAATTCACACTAATTAAGCATAGCGCCACTGATCCGTAATTTCTTCCCCGACTGAAATGAAGTACTCTTCTGATGCAATTCTTTTGGCATACCACTTCGATGATGCCTACCTTGATTTGGAAGCCTTGGGCTCCGCCCAAGTGCAAAATCTTTGCTTGGTTGATTCTTCAAAACCGGGTGCGAACGGCGCAGTGGCGGAGCCACCCTTGAGCTGTGTAGTCATATGACAACACAGTTTTTTGACAATACAAGAAAAATTCATGCAAAAATATATTTAAAAATAATACAAATACGTGTATTTGACTACACAGTTTCAATTGACTACAAAGAGTTAACATGCTGGCTCCGCCACTGGAACGGCGGATAGGCTTAATCGGAGAGAGTGGTAAAATTGTGGTCTTCGTAAGCTTTGTAACCAAGTGGAAGAGACGGTTGTGCATCTCATCTTCCAATGTCGTTTTTCCATGCGGATATAGTCCTCGTTGAAGACTTGGCTTGTGTTGCATGATATGGCGTCAGGTGATTGACATGGAATCCCTACAGTCAAGGATTGGTGGATAGATGTGAGGTTGTTCGGCATGGATGTCGGAGCGGCGGCTCCGGATGTTCGTCTCCGCCGTTCTGCGTTGAGGTGTTTAGCTGTCGATCTTGATTGCTTCGATGACTTGGTCGCCGTCTCGTGTGGGATGCAGCCTCGGAGCCGGCATGGTGTGTTTTGTGTTGTATCGGTTTTTGGTCAGTTTCCTTGTATACTGGCCAACTCTTTTCTTCTCTATATCAATGGGAAAAAAGCGAGTCCATGATTTTTATACAAGATCCTGAAATCAAAAAACAGTCACTGTCATGATCTTTACAAATTGTTAGGCGCCCTAACTAATTTCTGCAGATAGAAAGCAACGAGATGTATCATCTACAATATCTCTACCGAGTCAATTCTTAACTAATGCAGCATGTTTTCTGCATGGAAAAGGCAATCAATCAAGTTGAAACGTCGGCGTCATATTGTTGCAAAGGTAATTAATCGATCCAGGTTGTAAGTGTCTACAGAAAATCCATATTCTTCGCCGCTAATTTGTTTTGAAAGTAATGTGACGTGGTATAAAATTATTACATTATATATTCTGTAACCTCGATTATCCCATACTGATAACTGTTCCCGGCCTTGTTCAACAGGTCGATACACAGTTGTATATCGACTTCACAGGTTACAACAGGCCAATGCACGTGAAAGAATGGCTGGTGTTGATAATAATCTATAAAAAAGAATACGTAGCTGGTAACGTCGTCAGGCCAAACTGGCAAAAGTGTAGCCAATGTGTGTACAGGCATCATGCGTGCCCAAAGGAACCAGGCCGTCCCATTCCCAGCTGTTTTAGCGAGGGGAAATGGATGTAGTGGTCCTTGGTGTTCACTGCCAGCATCCACAGCTCACACCAGTCGTTTATGCCACTCACGGCGTAAATAGGGTTGCCAATAGCTCTATTAGACGTGTCGGACTAATTTCTCGCCTACTCGCGATGTCAATAGCGGCCTTACGTCCAGCCCAGTGTGGCCAAATATTTCAGTCGGCGAGCCCAGCCCACGCCCTCCCTATTGGGAGTCGTTTGGTCGCGCCGGACGAAACTTTGCGCGGTGTCACGTCGGACGTGCAGCGAGGCAGTGAGACGTCGCTTCGCCTCTGCTGCACGGCGACGTCAATGCGGGTGGGCCTTTTCGAGGCACCGCTCTCCGACGCCGATAAAAGCCGCGCCCGCATTCAACCTCGTTCTCATCTCTCCCGCCGTGTTCTCTCCTCTCTCAACTCGCCGGCATCCCCGTGCCGAACCCGCTCACGGCGGCCAACCATTACTGGCGGGAGCTCACACCGGAGCAGCGCGACGACTCCACCTCGAGGAGATGATGCGCTGGGACCGGGGTCGGCGCCTAGGAACAAGAACGTTCTCGGGCGGGAGGCATTCTAGGGCGTGCCTGGGCGCACGCTCAACGCCGTCATGGACCACATCCCTGCCGGCGGCAAGCCTCTGCATGCGCCGGCTCTGGTGTTCCCGCCGCCACCACCACCTCCGAAAACCCGTTGGGCACCGAGGAGGACCGGCTCTGCTTTGGCCTCGTCATTGTGCCCCTCTTTCCGCTCTGCCTCGTCCTCCCGCGGCATTGGAGGAGTCGAGGAACATGGTTCCCACGCTCTCCTTGGAGGACTCATGCGTGTGTTCCTTTCGCAAGCGTGTTGCAGCGACCGGGACCCCCTTCTTCGACCCACCGGCACCGAATACGGCGCAGGGCCCAGCGGGGTCGTCAAGGACGAGGTCAGGGAAGACGGCGGCGGCGGCGCGGCGCCCAGCAGAGGGAGTCAAGGAGAAGGGTTGCTGGGAGGTGTACTACAACCCGTTGTACTGGCGGGGCTATATTAGGTTTGGTTTTTTTAGTTTGCCTAAAATTAATTTGAACTTGTAAAAAAATCCTAAATCTTGAATGAATTTCGTTGAATTAGTGTTTCAATCTAGGCAATTGGCGTCGCGAGTGGGGGATCGGAGCAGTGCATGCCCCGAATAGCCCGCCCGCGGCTGCATCTGGACGGCGCCACGCTGCTGTCTGACGCGTTTTGGTCGTGGAGATGCTCTTAATTACGTGCATGCATTCTAACCTTTATTTGACCCGTAGTAGTATGTCCCGAGTTGCATGGTTAATTTTCAAGTTAATTTGTGTGTGAATCGAACGTCTGGCCATGCTGACGGTTGAAGAGCACCAAACATACATGCGAGGCGATGATCAGTGGTCTCTCTCGATCGAGGTGTGGCCATGCACAGCGCGCACGAGCGTACGTACGTACGTACGGCGAGGCCAACGCCCAGCGCGCATTGACGCAGCGACAGTACATCCATCGAGCGGGCGCGCGTTCGTGCGGGTTGCGTGAGTACGCGAGAAAGGGACGCACCGACGGGACCAGATTTATCGGTGGCTACCTCAGCTGGGACGCCAACGCCGGCGTGGATGAAGAATGATGGCCCACGTTTTAGGCGTGAGCGTGTGGACGCCGATTGGCATGGCACGTAAACGTACGCACGTTCGGTACGGGGCCTCCACACATTCCGTCCGCCCTGTACGTCCGTCCGAACCCCCGGCGGATCAGAACTTGTCTCTGAAAGGATGGTTACCAGGGTGATTATATCCTAACCTTATATTACAGAGTTTAGAGCATCTCCACCATCGGCTCTTAAAATTGGTTCGGCACCACCCAAACCCAAAGTGGACAACATTTGGGTGGTGCCGTTCACCTGTCCGGCAAATCACTGGTCGTCTCCCCCACCGGCACCTCTCAAAGCGAAAAAAGACGAAAGCCACTTCACATTTTTAAAATTTCTTTCAAACTTCGCTATATTTTACAAGGTATGAACAAAATTTAAACAAAGCCGGTCAGCTCGGCATCCCTACTCTAAACCTACTCCACGACGAGGCTATCCCAGTCGTTGCCACCGTCATCGACTTCGTCGTCGTCGTCGTACGCTAGCGTGGAGGAGGAGGCTACGCAAGAGGTAGAAGTGGCATCCCGAGCTCTGGTGCACGAAGTGGAAGCGCCGCAGCTGCCGTTGCCGGAGGAAGCCTGTTGCACCGTCAACTCGATGGTCTTCATGAAACCTGGCGACTCCTCCTCGAGCTCTGTCGCCGTCGTGCGTTTCGTCGCGCAATGGCGACGAAACGTGGTACCCCGCGTGCACTACCTCCACGGGAAGTGGCTCAGGACGGCGAACGTACATGCGACCGTGGGGAGGGGCCTGACGTCACGCCTCGGCGGGCCGAAGTCGTGGATGACCGGGCCACATCGTGGCGTATCGCGGATGACGGCGCCGCATCCGCCTCCCCCGCGTGGCGGGGAGTGGCGCTCCTCCTTGACCCGGTGGCAAGCGTCTACCCGCACCCTGGGAACGATGCGTCGCACCAGTGGTAGCAACCGAAACAGGAAGTCGCTCCAGTTGCAGCGTGCGCCCGAGCAGGCGCAATGGCACTAGCTAGCTACCGTGTGCTGCGTGGCGTCCCACCAAAAGTGCCGGCCGGCTGCGTTGAACCGCGTAGGCCTCAGCGCGCCATCGTAGCGCGCGAGCTCAGCGTTGCGCTCGTTCCGGAACCGCTCGCTCAAAGCGGCCCAGTTGTCGACGGCTTCTCGAGGAGGAGTCGCTGCGCCTCTGTCATCTCGTTCCGTCGCGTCAAGACGGCGAGGTTGAAAGCCTAGGGTGCGGTCGGGATGGGCGGCACAGTGAGGCCACCCACGCTGACCACGCACCCCTCGGCAGGCGGAAGTCAGGGGCGTGGGGGGGGGGACGAGGAGGCCGTAGCGGTGGAAGTGGCACGCCTGCTCCTGAGTAAGGCTGCGGCCTCCCCTCGAACTGTCGGCCTCGGCGTCTTGCGACATGGTGGCAGGGCGCTGGAGGAAAGGTATGCCGGAGAGAGGGAGGAGAATGGAGGAGTGTGTAAGGTCTACGGCGAGGGAGGCGGGGTTTATACACCGGGGACTGGCCGAGTAGCGGTGCGCCGGCGTAAATGCTACGCGTGGGGAAGGTGCAACGCCGTCGCGTCGCCTGGGGAACGCCGCCCCGACGCGTCGCGTCCCGGCGTTGTGGGCGCCATTACGCCGGAACGGCCTCCTACTCGATCGCAACTGACTTGGGCGCTGGTATGTGTCACTAGCAGGCGGGCTCCACCTGTCGAGGCTCTTGACCGGCCACTGTCCGGCACCCCCGAGAGGGCCTCCAAAGTTGGGGGCCTGGTCAGGGGTGCCGGACAGAATATGGGTCGGGTCGGACCGATGGGGTGTGCCGATGGGGCGAAATTTGTTATCCGGCACCCCAATGGGCCTTTCGGAGTGCTTTGGGGGCCACCGGTGGAGATGCTCTTAAATATCAGGTTTGATAGGAATATTCTTTAGTGGCGGACAACATTTTCATCGACAGCGAGAAGTATATGGCGATTTCGTCAATCTTAATACTTGACCCGCCGGCTCAGTCTTCAGATGCGCTCAGGGGGTAGAGTGTGTCTGCGTGCGTTCGTAGAGTGAGTGTGTGCACGTTTATGTGAGCGTTTGTGTTTGTAGCTTGTTTCGCAAAAAAAAAGATTCGCTGGCGCCATAATTTGCATCCATCGCTCCGTTTGGTGAGGGCTTGCTCCGAGTCTCGCTCCAATCTCTTGGGAGCAAAACCTGACGCGATCGAGGTCCGGGAATTCATCATACGTGGGGGTGACGACAGCCGTCGACAGTTTTCCTTTTCTTTTTGTTTCGCTACTAAACCTTATAAGTTAAATCTGCGATTGGACACCAGGTGGCCACGTTGTCCTCTGTTCACACACAAAAACTCTTCTTCTTTGGAATTCGCGCCTTGGATCTCCTCACAAATTGCAACGTCTTCCCAGCCGGTGGGGTGTTGGCAATGAGACGGGGACTACTCTATGTCTATGAGCACCACCACTTGGGCCACCCACACTGTACTGCTCGCCCACTATGGAAGACGCTAAAATGTCCAATGATTAGCTTACCTCTGCACACAGTATTACAGATTTACAGTAGTACGTACTGATTAACCGACAGCCAGATCGGGAGGACAAATAGGTTATTCGATTCGTAGCTAGGCAACGAGATTCCATGTTACTTGGAAGTATACTTTATCGATTGGTGAGACTTTACTTGCACACAACAAATGCATTTCCTCTGTCGGTCGGTCGATCGATCGACCTCCTCCGGCGCGGCCCTGCCTGTCTGTTCTTCAGGTTTCAGAACATGAACTCTTCATTAGCACAAGCTAGCTGCAGACATCCATAATTATTTGGACACATTTTCCATTCGGCATTGAGTGGAACAAGAACAACAAGAGCAGCAGCAGAACAAGGTACAGGCTGTGTGGCGCTGGGTTAGTTGAGTCGCTCATTCTTATCTTCTCCTTCTCTCTCCTAGTTCCCTGTAGCTGAGAGCTCCCATGTGCTTCCCGGCCATGGAGCTCCGGAGGTCGGGGCCAGAGTTGGGCGGAGGGGATCTCGCGGTCTACCCTCAAAATAAGCTCGAGATTCGTGAGTGCTGCCTTGCCTTGGTTTTGTGTGTGGCTGTTGGAGCTATTCTTGGTCGCCATGGTGGCGGACGGGATATGCTGCAGAACAACGACGCATGCTCTGGGGCAGGGTGGTGTGGAAGTGCTCGGGTCCTCTCCCCCATCCTTTCTCCGGCCGGCCGTGGTGGCGAGGGGAGGAGGTGGTGGTGGAGGGCGATTCGATTTTGCTGTAGGTGGTTCTGGTGGTCTACTCCTTTGATGGCTCTCCGGCCGGCCATGGTGGCGAGGGGAGTGCCGTCTGGAGGTGGCTGGGTGTTGCTGGTGTGGTCCTGGCTGAGGCAGAGGCAGCTGGAAGATGGGCGGAGCGGGGAAGACGGAGCTGTGGCCGTGCTCGTTCAACGAGACTAAGTTTCGACGCTTGGCGGCGGACGGCTTCTGCGGCTTTCTACAATGTGTGGCGGCGCTTTCTTCCCGGCGGCGAGCGGTACGGCGTCTCCGGCAGCAGCTAGGAGCTTGGGGTGTGGCGTGGATCCAATTGCGTTTTCTTGAGGTGACTCGAGGGGCTCTGTGCAAGTTTCTGGGTCCTTTTGTAATTTTCTTTTTCTTCTGGACCTGCTTGTAATTTGTACTGAGTTTCTTGAATTTATATATTGGATCCTTCCTTAAAAAAAAAAGGTACAGGCTGTGTGACGCAAGTACGCAGATCGCCAACCAGATCGGGAGAATATCCTATGGCTCATATCATATCCGCGACAGCGATCGCCGTGTGCGGCACGTTAATTACGTATTTTTCTGCATGCCCCCAGCTTGGCCACGTTTTTCTTTTCCGATCGAAAGTGGGGCCGTCTGATGCGTGACCACCAGCTGATTATCCGTCTGATGCTTGACGTCGCCGGCCCGGCCGGACGTGACACTAAACCAAGAGCTAGCCTCACACGCCAACTAATCACCCATCCATCCGTCGATCGATCTGCTTGCGTTGGTGATCCATCCATGCATGCATCTAATGGCTTGTCTTTGTTAAACACTTCAGCACACAGCTAGCAAGATCAACGTACGGCGCGTCATGCATTACTACGCCGACGGTCGATGGGATGCACGCGCACATATCCTCCCTCTCAAAAGGAGTTTTTGCGGGACAAAATCCCATCACCTTTTAGTCAAACTTTGCAACCTGCGATAAACTGGTTTTAATCTCGAATTGACTGCAAAACTGACATCGGGGCCCACTCAGTAGGCTGACATGGCAGCTAAGGACACGGCTGGTTTTAATCAGGTCGTGTGGGGTCCACTGTCACAGATGTTTGCGGGACAAAATCCCTCGCCCTCTATTTCTTTTACCTTCAAACCCACGGTCGAAGCCGACGTAAATCGACGTCAATGCAGGCCTCCCCGGACGAATCGGAGGCCACCCCGAGCTCCGCCAACTCTCACTCTACCTCCCAGTTGACGCGTGCATGTTGGAACGGACTCAAACCGAGCGAATCGTGGGCGTCTTCCCGGCCTCCGACCGGTGGTAGACGCGGTCGATCTCATCGCCGCTGACCTCCTCCAGCCTCCCTGACACTTCTATCGTCGTCCTTGTGAGACGCTGGTCAATTAGGACCATCTCCCGCTACCTTTCTCGCTGCATTTTTTGGTCAACGCCGGCTATACAGGTAACCATATGGTCCGGAGCGC